>CM069416.1:63196706-63576706 GCA_035609135.1 Eleutherodactylus coqui | reverse complement strand
CTATCTATCTATCTATCTATTTATCTCTCCTATCTATCTATCTATTTATCTATCTAGCTATCATCTATATATTTATCTATCAATCTCATATCTATCTATCTATCTCATATCTCTCTCATATCTATCTATCTCATATCTATCTATCTATCTATCTATCTCATATCTCTCTCATATCTATCTATCTCATATCTATCCATCTATCTATCTATCAATCTATCCCATATCTATCTATCTATCTATCTATCTATCTATCTATCTATCTATCTATCTATCTATCTATCCCATATCTATCTCTCCTATCTATCTATCTATCTATCTATCTATCTATCTATCTATCTCATATCTATCTATCTATCTATTTATCTATCTATCTATCTCTTCTATCTATCTATCTATCTCTTCTATCTATCTATCTCTTCTATCTCTCTATCTATCTATCTATCTATCTATCTATCTATCTATCTATCACATACAGTATTATAACACCTTGTATCAGTCATATATTGTGCATACGTAGAAACTGTGTGGACAATGTCTGCACCCTTTTTTGTTGGTATATTGCAGTGCTATATGTAAAATCCTAGAGAACTTCTGTAGGTGACGCCTCCTGTACACTAGGGTTTCCTTAGTGAGTGCGCTGGTCAATTAAAAAACAGGCTACACTATATTATTCAATGTGGCAAGACACGCATCAGCTTTTTTTTAAACTGACACATGCATCGCAATAAAATGCTCATGGTATGTACTACTCTGAATTAGTTTGTGGGCAAGACTGCCCATTCAAGTCAATGGGGATGCAAAAAAACTGGACAGCATTCAGATGCCACCTGTGTGCTACCTGTTTTTCTTAAGAGGTGCAGAAAAAAAGAATTGGGGTTATTTCAGTTTTTTTTTCACAGACAGGAAAAATGGATGACATACTGAAGTAAAAAAACGGACAAATGAACAGAATACGGATGGCACACAGAACTGCACACCCATGGAAAAATGTCCATTTCTTGCGAACGTAACACAAACTATTTGTTTTTACGCAAGTACGCACCTAACCTTATAGAGGTGTTTAAGCTATCTACACAGTCACATATCATTTCTAGTTTGTATCAGAATCAGATTTGTATCAGATGTGTAACTTACTTCTGGGCCCCCATACAAAATATACAACTGGCCCCTGTGTAATTTACTATTTGGCAGAGTGGACTTTGACCTTCTCCGACATCAGGGTCCAAGATGCACTGAGCAGGGGGTTGGAGCAGATGACCCTGGAGGTCCCTTCCAACTCCACCATTCTATGGTTTTATAAGTACATCTGTATACCTTACAGCTACTGTGTATTACCTTAGACCTTGCTGCAGACAGAGGGATGAGATTAAACCTATGCTGCCATGCCGAAGGATGCGGAAGAGGGTTTCTGGTACTAAAGGAGTTAAAATTCTGTATTAGTATGAGTGGAGGAGAGGGGCAGTACTGCACACAGAGGGTTGTGATATCGTCAGAGGTTGATATAAAGTTGTTCTGTTGGGTGTATTGCATGGGGGCAACAGGTTCAGGCATGAGCATATGGGGAGAGAACATAGATTCGCAGCTCCGCTTACTGGTATCGGACTATGAGGCCACCGGGGGTTCCGGCTTTCTATAAATGTTGCAATGCACCCTTTCACACATTTCTTGGTATGGGGTTCGCCGAAAGGAGTCAGGACACTGGTACCTGCTCCAAATGTCTTTAATGCAGAACCCGATAACTTTTCAGTCAGGGTAGTAACCAATGAGTGTGGGTACACGGCTCAGGGCATCCTACAGCACAGTCTCTATACATAGTTCCCAGGAAATGAACACCCCAACTTGAATCAGGTCTCCTCTGGAATTTCCCAATGCACTGACTGGTCGCTCAGGCCTCTCTAGTTAAGCAAGGAATAAGCTCTCTGGAACTCTCTAGCCTTAGACTCATTGTAACACCACACTGCGTCATTGCTCCAATGTGAGAAACCCACGCTCTCATATACCATCTCCCCAGACTGCTGAACTCTAGTTAGAGAACAGGACACCGTGACACGTGTGCATGCCACCCATTTTACAAAAAGGGTCAAGAAGAAGCATGCGACAAAAACATATAAATAATAGTTTATACCACAATACAAGAGCTTGCAAGGACCCTTTATTACAGAAAGGCTGCATGTTGTGGTTTGACTTAAGGTAGGGGTTCTAGTCTGGGGTCTTCTATTAATATAAGGGGTCTGAGGTCTGAATATATTTTAGGGGGTTTTGTTTGGGATCTGATATTACCATAAGGGGTCTAAAATTTGAATATATTTAGCCATACCATTTACATAAGCCAAACCCCTCTGCTGTTTTCGGCTCCTTCCTCTTTATAGGGCCGTCTTCAGCTGACAGTGAAGAGCCAAAGACAGCCGAAGGAGCACATGCGCTCCAGTGTGAATGTGTAGATACTCTTTAAGTGTTCAATGTGAAGAATATCTAATTAAGGCCTCATGTCCACGGGGTGAAAATCTGCAGTGTTTTTCCCGCACGCGGATCTGCGCCCCATAGGGATGCATTGGACACCCGCAGGTAGTTAAATACCTGCGGATGTCAAACTCACCTGTCCTGGACGCTGCAGGTCTCCCTTCCATTGCGGACGGATCTTCTTTCTTCGGCCCGGCGGATGTGCCCGGCGCATGCGCGGCACGCTGCCGGTGTGCTGCGCACATCCGCCAGGCCAAAGAAAGAAGATCCAGCTGCGACAGAGGGGAGACACACAGAGTCAAGGACAGGTGAGTTTATTCTTATTTTCAGGCCTCATGTCCCCGGGAAAGGAGAGACCCGCTGCGGATTCTGCATGGAGAATCCGCGGCGGGCCTGATTTTCCCCGTGGACATGAGGCCTAAGGACGCTTTCAGACAAACCTATTTTATCTATTTGGTCTGTGGCTTAAAGGGGTTTTTCAGGGAAATATCATTGATGACCTATCATCAGGATAGGTCATCAATAGTTGATCGGACGGGTTCCATTGCTTAGGACCCCGACCGATCAGCTAAGTGGGTGCATGCTGTCAGCACCACAAATACACAGAGGTCAGAGCAGATCCTCCACGCCAACCTCTGTGTAGTGGCCGGCGCTTGTAACTGCAGGCTTGACTCTCATTGAAATCAATGGGAACCGTGCCAATAGAGAGGTTGTCGCTGAGGTTTCCACTCTGACCTCTGTGTATTTGGAGCGGAAGTCTCCACGCCTACCTCCCATGCAGTGGCCGTTGCTTGTAACTGCAGGCACGGTTCCCATTGATTTGCAGTTACAAGTGATGGACCCCAGCTGATCAACAATTTCCCTGGAAAACCCCTTTAAGTTTATTTATCTTTTGGCTGTATTTTACACATCCGTTATTTAAAAACGCAGCATAAACTATATTTTTTAGTTTTTGACTCTGTATTGGTATTATATTCTATTGTACAAATGCAGATCAGTATCTCTCCAGTAGAAAATAAAAGCAATGACAGTCAATATGGACGCAAATACGGGTCAAACACTGATGATATACGCTTGTAATGTCATCTTTAATACCTTTATAAGACGGATTTGTATTACAGACATGTTAAAAAACGCTCATCTGAAACTGGCCTCAATGAATACATTGTTCTGCATAAAGTAGAGGTCGTATCACATATAGTGCTACTCAGAAACATAAAACCTGCTTTGGTATTTAGCAAAGTGAACCGCATACATAGTTCATTCCGCATCTTTCTTCACATAGATTGCAGTGGTATTATAAGTGCATGATTGAATAATATGAAAGTTACTGATCTCCAAGCCCAGTCTGTCAGTTTAGGAACTTTTGCACTTGCCAAATAAGCTGTTGTGCTTGAGATAACTAGGGAACTGCCATTAGATACTCTCTGCTTAGAACTGGATTTCATAAATTGTGTTTTTTAATGTCATTGGATCAGTGGATTAGCATTAGCTTGCTCTATTTATCTATCTATCTATCTATCTATCTATCTATCTATCTATCTATCTATCTATCTATCTATCTATCTATCTATCTATCTATCTATCTATCTCTTCCATTGTTAACAATCATGTACAGTACAGGGTGACTTCTCAATGATCAATCGCTAACACAATATATTTGGACTTATTTACTAAGAATGTCTAAAAGTTAAGGCCCATTTACATGCAACAATTATCGCTCAAAATTCGTTCAAACGATGGCATATGAGCGATAATCATTGCCATCGTTCACTCTTTGGCTGAACAATGATTTTAAGGTGAGCTTAAAATCCATCATTCAGCCAAAGAGAAGATAACAGGGACCGCACACTGTGTTCTGCACAGGAGTCAGGGATTACATTATTGCCAACATGTACCCTGCCAACAGTCCATGGGAGAACAATGGAGCTTTGTGCAGAGCTCAGGCCACATGCTGGGCTCTGCAAACAGCTCCAGACGGCCGTTTTACATGCAAATGAAGCTAATAGAGTGTTAATAGACATTAGTGGAGATTAACACTTTATGCAAAGTGATCGCTAAAACGATCAATTTTTCAATCGTTTGAAAGATTGCCTTTGCGTGTAAATGGGCCTTTAGACAGTGCAAATGTAGACTAGACTGTCTTAAAATGCAACCAGATTTATCTCTGAATGATAAATCTGTCGAATTTTAAGACTGTCCAGTCTAATTTAGACCCCTATTAGTTGTCTTAGGTTATGCTAAAGATTTTACCAACATTTTGGTACAATCTATGGTATTTTGATGCAGTTTAGACCATGCCCCTTTTTTGGGCGAGTTGTAAAAACTGTCTGAAAGTGTTTAGAAACATATGATAAATATGGCGCAAGCATGTAAAATAGTTCTCTTGTGTAATTTTCACCACAAAGCTGACGTATTTTGACTAGTAAATAAGCCCCACTGTGTTTGGAGTATACTAGTGTTTCACATAATTGCTGGCATGCTGGTTTGCTAGTGAGCTCCTGTCATTTTTCTTCTGACAGCCGCCTGTTTTCTTTCTTCTTTGTGAGCGTGTGACAAGATCATGAATAGCGGGTATGTAAATGGTGTTGTCTTCAAGGGTACTCCGGTCTGACAGACTAGGTTTCCTCGGTTTGGTTAATTGTCTAGTTGGAATATAGGTAGAGGAATAGTCCCATCAGTAAGGGCTCATAAAGCAAGTCAAGTGTGGAGTAATTAAATCCATTCTGTGTCTTAGATAATAGTGAGAATCTTATCATTTTTGGGTTTCACTTTTATCTATATTTATGGGTAAATTTGTTTTTTTACTTTTAAAGAAATAGAATGTTACCTGACATTATTAACGCTAATAAGTGACTTTAGGCTTCCTTCACAGTTTTTTTGGTGGCATTTTTCAATATAGCTTATAAACAAAACTTCATGCATTTCATAGGTTACTTTACAAACTTTTTTTTTTTTTTGCGCGCTTTTCTTTTCAACCTATTTTTACCCTATAGAGAAGTCTATGGGAAAAGGCTTAAAAAAACGCACCTTAAGCATGCTGCATTTTGAAAATAAATTCATAGACCCCCAAAAACACACCCAAAGTGAGGAAAAATACCACAAACAAAGCAAAAAATCCCAAAATGCATTGCTGTAGTCTGTTCCATATCTCACAATTCATCTACAACTAACATTAAGATGCCAAGATAAGCATCACAAAAAATGCATTCTTTTTTTCCTAAAAACACTACATCTGGAATCACCCTTAGGCCTGGGTCACACGGGCGTTTTTTCCCGTGATTTGCGGATCGCATAACGGATGCGCATACGCAAATCGCGTGACCGGGGCTGACGATTCGCTGAAAACACTGCACCTAGCAGCGTTTTCAGTGAAACCGCCCCGCATTGCCCACTATCCTCTGCCACAGCTGTGCCACAGCTGTGGCATAGGAGAACGATGTTCGCCCATTGAATTCAATGGAACCGGCAATACAGCCGGCTCCATTGAAAGCAATGGGCTGCCGGCGAGCGCGGGATGAATTTTCGGGAAGGGCTTAAAAATATAAGCTCTTCCCAGAAAACCATCATAAAATGTGTAAAAATAAAAAAAAAGGATACTCACCTTTTCCCTGCAGCCGGAGTTCAGCCGCGTACGGCCGGCAGTTCTCCTGAACTGCTCTGTGTAGTATTCAGCAGGCGGGGATTTTAAATCCCCGCCTGCTAAATGGGCTGCCTCTGATTGGTCACTCACAGCCCTCACCAATCAGAGGCAGCTCTCACTCACCCATTCATGAATTCATGAATGGGTGAGTGAGTGCTGCCTCTGATTGGCTGAGCGCAGGGACCAATCAGAGGCAGCTCTCAGCTGTCATTCAACAGCTGTGGCAGCTGTGGCAGAGGAAAACGATCTTTAAGTATGGCCACCTGCAGATGAGCGGGTCAGATCCGGCGGCGAGGATTCTCGCCGCGGGATCCGACCCGAGCACCTGCAGGGACGAGCACATACTTACCCGCGCCCCGCGGCCCCGGCTCTTTCATGTTCCGGCTGCCGGGCAGCTGGCGCATGCGCAGACCGGAGCCGGCGGCTGGGGGAGTGCCGTTTTTTGTGCGGGGCTCTGCGAACCTCGCACAGAAATAGGACATGCCACGGTTTGTTTGCCGTGTGACATTTCGCGTGGCCAAACCGCAGCCGTCTGCATAGGATTGCATTTGTTAACGCAATCCTATGCAGGCTTCCAGCGGCGGAAACCCCACGGGAAATCCCGCCGCGGGATTTCCTCCCGTGTGCAGGCGGCCTATATGTTCTCAATGGGGTCGGCGCTGCTGCTGCCGGCCCCATTGAGCGCATATATAGAACACAGCGATGCGCAGTGTATTGTATTGTCCTATAATTGATCGCACATCCGCATAAAAAGCGGACATGTGACCGATCCCATTGGGATGCATTTGGTCTATAGATCTGCAGATCGCAAGCGCGTCTGCAGATCGGACCAAAAAACGGTCGTGTGACCGAGGCCTCAAATGGATTGTCTACACGGATAAATTGATAGCATACTGATACAATATGCCATCAATGTCCAATCGGTGGATGTTCAACCACCATAACCTTTATTGGTAGATTGAACAAAGTGACAGCAGTGCTATGGAAGCAACATGCCACTTTGTCTGCTTTTTGCTTTTTCCTGGAGCTGCATGGAACCCAGTGAAGTTGTCTGCATGTTTTTAGTTTGGTGCCAACAGGGACACCAGTGTGAACCAATACGAGCGCCCCTCAACATCCTTTTCCCGCAAAACTCCAGTCATGTTAATTATAATTTAATAATGTGTCTGATAGAATTGTTTTATTTGACTTTGCTTGTTCCGATGTTGGATTACTCTCCAAGGGGCATGTCACAAATCAAAAGTCTTACTTTACAGCACTTAATTATAATGAAGAGACAAGATGAGATGACATAATTGTGGTAAACCAGGATGGGGATGATATTTCGGGAGGATGGTTCTTTCCCCCACAGTTACCAATACAATGTTTCACTCGCCAGTCAGTTACTCACAAAGTAAAATAAAGACGTACTAGTAAAGGGATGGTTTCCTCTCCCTAGTATGATGGTAAGGTGTAGTGCAGATCCCCAATAAAGAATGATCAAAGGAGGAATGGAAACAGTTCGACTCACTTTAACTTATTTCAAAAGCATAATGGTTCAACATTCAACTGGTGATGGCACAATTCTTTACAATCCAATCCAAGTCCAGTCCTGAAGGTGGTGGCTGAAGTGCTTTCCACCTTACTGCTGTGTACTGCCTATTGTGGGTTTCTCACCATGGCCCTGGAATCTGCAACATTCTCTATTAACTATTGGATGCCTGAATCTCAAGATTGCTGCGACTGACTGATCCCCCAAACCAGCTTAACGTTTTTACACTACACATTGTGTGATTGGTTATTTTTGAGGAAGTTTTCAAAATACCAGGCTACCATGCAATATTTTACACTATTCCACATGTAAGAATCCTTCTAACAACCCATCATTATTAACGAAACCAGTTTATTAACACTATAATTAAAGCTATCAATATGTTATAGGAAACCACTTGTACTAATAGTAATACTGGTGCTAAAACTAGTTTTACTTTTTCCTTTTGTTTTAAAAAAATCAATGTCGTCTCCCAATTGTATTGCCCAGGGGCCTCCACCAATGTTTGATCTTATCCCGTATGCATTTTTAATGGGATAGTGTGGCATGTCATACTGTATTTGTATATAGAACTTTTCTATATAAGTGTGGACTCACATTTTGCACTAGGGTCCAGGTCAACCATTGCATTGCATATGTGACAGAGACATTTATTGCCAAGGATTAAGATCCAAGATGAGTTTGACAATGGCCTATTCTCTAGTCAGCTGATTGGAAGTAATGGAATGAATGAGATCACACCATTACAGCACTTTAGCCAGAGCCAGTCGGCCTCTTTTAATGTGCTCTCTTAACAGTGTTGTAAAACGTATGAAGCATTAATCTGTCTTCACACCTCATCAAAACTGTTTAACTTGGCAGTAGAACATCCTGAGTCAGGGGAAGGCATCTGGGTTGTTCCTGTCAAAAAAAATCTATGGCATCTTGAGAAGACAGCAATATACAGCCAACATCCTCCACCCGGGTTCCACTTAATTAGGATTTTTATCTCAAATATCAACCTTTCTATATAATTAGAATTTTTGCCATTGTGAAATCAATTATTGAATTGCACTAGCCCAAGATTTACTAGCCCGAGAGGTGTAATACGGAGTTGATATAGACATTGTGTACGTAAAGTAACAGAATAATCCAATTCAACTGACAAAAATCTATCTTTTGTATATTTCTCTCACACTGACCTATGAGATCACATCCAACCTTTTCAAAAATATACACAAGACTTCTCTCGAGAGAATGAAACCTGTTGAAATAAGACTTCTAGGAGTCATCTTGTATTTCAGTCTCTTTCTCGAGTCTGATCATTTGTAATGGTATTATTACGGGGATTAAGGTGAAGGTGATAAAAATCATATGCCTAACTGAGGAAAAAGTGTCATCTCTGTACAACATCTGTAAGTTTTTCATTTTCTTGGTTATTCAACTACGTCAACTACATCCAGTCATTTCTTACTAAGTGTAATGATGCCAGCTGTATGCTAAACAACGGGACCCAGTTCAGGAGCACAGAAGAGCCAAGTAGTGTACAACTGGGTGTTATAAGACGATATATGAAGCATGTAACATACAAGTCATATGGGTATTCACCACCCTGACGAAGTTCACTTCCTTGACATAACATGTTCTTAATGGTCTTCTGGGTTGATTAACAAATAATACAATTGTTGGCTATTATAACATGAAAATACTAATAAGTGGTTTCACATCTGTACCTGGGGTTTGGCTTTCCTGCTCCGTTTGGGGAGTAGGAAGGGAGAATCTCGTGGCCGACCGGCTTCGTCTCTGGACAGAACCAAACAACATTAAACGGACCCCATTGATTACAATGGGGTCAATTTGGTTTCAGCTCAACTGCCTGGCCTTAAGCGCTTTTTCTTCTGGTATTTTGAGTCAGATCTGTGGCGGAACCTTCTTACCATATGTTCCAAACCTACATGTGAAACTGACCCTAGGGTGGGTTCCCACGGGGGGGAAAAGTCACGGAATATCCGCAGCAGGACTACATGGAAATTCTGCAAGATTCCGCAGGAGGAAGGCTGCATTAAAACCTGCACCATTTGATGCTCGTTTGAAGTGGCTTTTCCACCTGTTTTCTGCTACCGAAATCTCTCTCCGTAGAGAGAAGAGAGTCCGCAGTAAATACGGCAATACATCTTCCCTGAAAATCACTTCAGGTGTGCAGACAGACCATTATCTTCCATTGAGCCGCCGACAGCAGTGAAGGCAATGCACGGACCTTCATACACGCGTGTTTTTGCGCGTACATGGGTGCGCACCTATGTATGCACACACTCGTGTGAAGGCTCCCTAGTCTCAGGTTTAAAAATGCATGCAGAATTTCCATGAGCAAAGTCCGCATGGAAATTCCGTGATGTGCAAACCCAGCCTTAGCCTTTTATGTTTGTTTCTGCTTTGTTTTTTGTTTTTTTAAATTTTATATATATTTTTCTGTTGTAATTGCTTTTATTTTAACCCTACTGGTCTGATTGTGTGCCGGCCTTTATTCTCCTTTTTTCATGTTATTTCTAAGATATTTTCTTTGGATACCCAGCATTGGGCAATATTGCCACCCTTATAATTTATAAATTCACAAAAGGAAATCCAGTATAGGTGACAGTTGTGAGTTAGTACCATACTGACCATTAGACAGCAAGGCAGAGAACGATGGTACCGGATGATAAAGATGAAATGATCATACTAATGATGATGACATTGGTAGTGGAGAATGGAGCAGATAATGGAACCAAAAATAGCAACTAGAAACAATTACTGTTTTTATGTTTTCCCTAATTCCATTCCCTGATCTCGCCCTAATGCTATCCCTCAAACTGTCATCACTGTCCCTACATAACCCTCAGCTATCCCTTCCAAGATGACCTTGACTGCAGTTCTATCCTAATTGCTTGATGGCACAAAGGCTCCGGCAAGAAACAATTCCGTAAATAAAACAAGGCAGACCGGTAAAACAAGAACTATTATTTCGAAACCCTGGATGACAGTATTGAGCTTGTCATTTGGCATAAATGACCATGACATATTATGTACTTTGCCTATGGCTGCAGGTACAGCATATCTGCAGAAGTAGGTAGGCTGACAAAATAAGTTACCCAAAGCACAAGATAAAGATATTACTTTTTGTCAAGCAATAGATTGAGATATGTAAATTCATAAAATAAACAAGTGTGTAAAATCTCTGTCTGCCTTATATAATTCCATAAAATATTCAATCAAATTTTCGTATCACAAAACCTTTTCAAACACATTTTTTTAATTGAACTTGAAATATTGAAAAGCTAACATTGATTTAAAATGCCAATTAATCAATTTTAGTTTACTGCAGATTGTTCCTTTTGAAAATAATGAACGGGGCCCTATACAGGCAGAAAAATGTTCCCTGTAGTGTTAAATGGTAATTCGGCTTGAAGAGAGCGTTATGCCTTGAGGTGACGGGAGCGCGGTGCGTGCTGATTCATACTTAGGAAATTTATCAGAGTTGTATCACTAATGTAGCACTGGTTTTGAGTTCAATAATAGAACATATCAATGTAATGGCGCCAACTGTCAAGTTCCATTGCATTTAAAAGAAGAGTGATCACGCTGAATGCTCTATTTGTAAAGCCTTGCAACGGTTTGCTGACACATAAAGCAAGTGTAACTTCCAAATCCTGCGCAGTGCAACTTATTTGCCGAAATAAACCACCAATTTCACACAGTAGTAGTGAGCTTTGACATCTGAAACCTGTGTTAGGTCAGCAGCTGCACTGTATTCCTCAAACAGTGCATTCAAATTCCATAGGGATGTGTCACACAGTAGCAGGGGCATATTGGGAACCCAAAGTGGCCCTGGAAAAAATTACAAAGTAGCCCCATGTTGTAGGTGAGCCAAAATTGGCAGTAAGTGGGGCGAACACAAGTACGCAAGAGTCAGCAACCCGCCAACCACAGCCACATTGGCGGTAGGAGGTGAACCACCTTATATATTATATATTAAGGTGCCATCTTTTTTTTACCCGTTAAGTCTCTATGACACAAGTGAACATCATAGACCGGCTTGTCTTAAGCCTCTACAATGGACATTTATTTCGTGGGTCCACTGATCATCATGAGAGCCCTATGTTGACCGGCAGCTGGGCTCTCGTTGTAATGGCCAAGATCAAGGAAAATTCTGATCAGTATTTTACCATCCCGGTCATTTAACTTCATAGATGCCGCAGTCAATAGTGACTACAGCATCTAGATGGTTAGACAGAGGGTGAGGGCTCCCTCTATCCCCATTGACCCCTCTTCCTGCAGATGCAATCATGGCATGCTGTTGGTAATCATAGCAGACAGAGGATAGGAAAGGCCCCCAGGCATGCCACAACTGTATGACTATTAGTATTAGCCTTCAGCACAACCTAAGAGCTAATGCCCATGGATGGATTTCTGCTGCGTTTCCCGCTGCGGAAATCCACAGCTATTAGGTTTTATTGAACCTAGTAGCTTTCTGCCTGCCAGTGCTCACATGCCTAATTCTGCCACGGACTTCTGCTGCGGGAAAAAAATCGTGGCATGTTCTATTTCACTGTGGATTTCTGCAGCGGGAGGTCTCCATTAATATAGTATTAATAATATAGTATCCCTCGCTGGCACTAACGTTTTTAAACTTGGTACTCCCGCGGCGTACATCCGTGGGTGTATCCCGCTGCATCCCTGGGCATGAGCCCTAATAGATTGTTTTATAGTTGTAGACTCACAGTGAATGATTGCTTGTTATATCCTCCTGGAACATGCCTCTTGGAAGCCCTGCGATGAGAGGAACACATGTGGCTGCAGGATGTCCTGAACATATCACTGAGCTGTCATTGTCCCTCATACCACCACTGGTGGTAACCAACTGTCATATGCGATGGCCTCCCAGACCATCACACCAGCAGTGGTGGCAGTGTACTGCTCCACAGCAAAGGCAGGATCAAAGCGCTCACCCCGAGGTCTCCAGACACGAACACGTCCGTTGTCAGTGCCTAAACTAAACCTGGATTTGTCACTGAAGACAACCCGGTTCCACTCCGTATCAGTCCACTTTTGCCATTCATAACTTCACTGAGGGATATATAGACTATGGGGGACTTATACTGTGAGGGAAGATATATGCTGTGGGTGGTGGAGACAGTACTTGGGGGGAGAATGGTGATACTACGGGAATAGATGATATTGGTGATGATAATAGAGGTGGAGGAGAGATGGCTCTGTAGGGGAGAAATGATACTGGGGATTAGCGAGATGATATACTTTACAGGAACACTTTGCATCAGCTTCTGGCATAAATCTTACAAGCTTCATACAGGCATGCCTCCTTTTTGCCTATCGCTGCCAACTTTGAAAAAAAATGTACTGGAGGGTTGCATAAAATGGCAAAAGTTGTAAATGATCACATGCACCTTATTTTGTGAATTTTGTGTGCATACAAAATATAATACATATGCCCTATACATAGCCATAGCCACACGGAACTCGGAAGAAGCAGCGGGCGGTCACATGCCATTCGTTGTGCATCTGACCGCCAGCCAATCACAGTCTTCAACATCCATGAAAAAAATCACAGCTGAAGTCTATGAGTGGCTAAGAAGTGATGGGCACAATGAACGGCACATGACCACTCGCTGCTTCTTCCGGGTTCCGTGCGGTGGGTCCCGGGACTGCACTGCTGGACGGAGAGCGGAAGGATTGGTTGAGTATTCAACTTTTCTTCCTTTTAAGCCCTTATAACTATTTTTTTTCATGTCCCCCTTTTAAGGAGTAACTTAGTGTTTTAATAAGTAATCAGTGAAAGAGGGCACTCTACAGGTCAACTATTCACTACATTTCCGCAACCAGTCTTCCAGAACCTTTGACCTGACTTCTGACCAGTAAAGTGCAAAGGCAGCAACAGCAGGCAGAGGGAAAAGAATAAGCTATAGGCTGGCTGGGCTGCAGGCAGATTTTCATTACAATGGAAACTGTCAAAAGGAAAGGGCCTTAAGGCTGGGATGGAGCACATTAGGAGTGTCATTACAGAGAATTGCTCGGAGTACAGACAAGATAATTTAGTGCCGTACAGAATATTTGCAATGCAACACATTAAAAGTACAGTAACGCCATTTTATTTGCAACTTTGCAATTTTTTTTTGTATAGCAGCAAATTCCAGGTACCAGGGGATTCTGTTTCTTTAAACTGTATAGCAAGCTTTTGTTAACTATGAATATATAATAATGTCAATGGACTTGATCTCCACTTTGCATTTGTTATGTGCGATTTGTTCTGTAAAAGTCAGGTGATCTTCATTAATATTTCAAATATTGGTGCAATAATGAGGAAGCATTTGGCTTTTATGCTTCTTAAGGAGAAACAGCAAAGATTTTGCTTACAGCTCTAAATATGTATAATTTAATGGTATTATCAGTGTTCTGTAAACTGCATCTTAAAGGGATTGACCATCTCTACACTACTGATGTAGGCTACCACTTGGGATACCGGCCGATCAGCTGTTCTCCCAGTAGTTATCAGTGTGAATGAAGCACGCAGCTGACAACTCCTATACACATTGCAGCAGCCCACATCGGTATTGCCGGCACTGGACTCATTGAATTCAACTGAAGCAGAGGACAGGATGTGGTTGCAAATGGATCTGGATAAGTTGGGGACTTGGGCAAAAAAAATGGCAAATGAGGTTTAAGACTGATAAATGTAAGGTAAAACGGACATGGAAAAGGACTTGGGGAATTTAGTTAATAGTAAGCTAAACTGGAGGAATCAGTGTCAGGCAGCTGCTGCCAAGGTAAATAGATCATGGGGTGCATCAAAAGAGATCTAGGGGCACATGATGAGAACATTGTTCTTCCTCTTTACAAGTCACTGGTCAAACAACATATGGAAGATTGGGTTGTTTTGGGCACCAGTACTCAAGAAGGACATATCAGAGCTTGAGCGGGTACAAAGGCGGGCAACTAAAGTAATAAATGGAATGGGCGGACTACAATACCCAGAGAGGCTATCAATATTGGGATTATTTAGTTCAGAAAAAAGAGGGCTGAGGGGCGGCCTGATAACTATGTGTAAATATATCAGGGGATAATACAGAGATCTCCCCCATCCTCTAGTTATACCCAGGACAGTGACTCTAACAATGGGGCACCTTCTACATCTAGAGGAATGAAGTTTTTTACACTGTCATAGAAGGGTTTTTTTTACTGTAAGAGCAGTGAGACTATGGAACTCTCTGCCTGAGGATGGGGTGATGGCAAATTCAATAAAAGAGTAAAAGAGGGGTCTGGACACCTTTCTTGAGCGTTACAATATTATTACATGTTATAGTCACTCATTACTTCAGAAGGGTCGGTGATCCGGGGATTATTCTGAATGCGAAACCTAGATTTAGGGGGAAAAAAATTTCCTCTTAAATGAGGAAAATTAGCTTTTACCTCATGGGGGTTCTTTTGTCTTCCTCTGGATCAACATTGGGAGGGAGGTAGTAGGCTGAATTAGATGGGCATAGGGCTTTTTCTGGCTTTACACACTATGTTACTATGTAAGGATAGGTCATCGATATCATACAGGTAGACAGCTCCTTTAAGCTACTAGACCTCTGCCATGTTGTCCACATGCATTTATTCATGAGTCATCTGCATTGGCTTCAGTGTTGTACCAAGAATAGAGGCAGACCATACAGGGTCCCAAGCAAGCTCATTTGCATCTAGTTAGGTACAACTGAATGAGGGCTTCATTAAACATCGTTGTTAAGTCACTTTTTGGCTGTGTCTGAGACTTGTGCATAAAGAGGCAGAGGCTGGCAAAGTATAGCAGAGCAGCAGAGTAAGACCAGTGATGCAACTTCGAACTCAGTGGCCTCTACAATATAATAATAGGCTATTTTGGATTTCTCCCTGACTCACTGTTTAGTACCTCTACAGCAGTGGTTTTCGTGATTATCCTTTATATCCACATCCCCGGTATAAGTAAAGTGCATCATTTACCTCGACTCTGATATGACAGACGTATAGATTCCCTAAAACAGTGCATTTTGGTTCTTCACTAGGATGCCTATAGATCATTATACATCAATTGATCTAGAATATAGACTAAACACTGACACTGTGGCCCCTATATAGGGTCCCTGGGTTTACTATAGACACAATCTGCTACCAATATTACACCAGATGTGACATTCATTTTTGTTTGTGTGTCTCGTGTTTGTTTGTTACACTTAGTGGGTCCCTTGAGGAACTTTTATTTTAGTTAGTATTATCAATAAAAGTTATATTTTAGACTCCTCACCTAACATGTGTCATTTATCATGCCGATGTCTTCTTATGTGACAGAGGGCCCTTTAGGGCCCAGGAAGTTATTGTTATCTCTGCACCCCTTCTAGCTATGCCTCTAGCAAAGACACTTGTGCAGCTACACTTTTAGACAACTTTGTCTATACTGGAGTTCAAAAGAATCAGAAGTCATTCTGTATGTTTTAAGCCATAAATCCTTTTTCTTGGACTAGGGTTGAGACTCAGAATGCTGAGTAATGGCTGTACGAAGCCACCAATGATGTGCGTAATACAGATTCTTGGTTTTCGAGATGACCGGGGTCAGGTGAAAATGAATCTACAGTAGTAGTAATGTATATTTACAGTGATATAATGTACCCTATATACTTGTTTTTAATGTGGTTTTAATTAACGTGTCTTACTATTGGCATATTCATATGTCAATGGCTACAGAAGTTCTATCTAATAATGTCAGTGTAAACATCAATGGAGCTTTTAGTTTCATCTTCTTCTCTACCAGCTCCAAGCAAGTTAGCATGAAAGTTTTACACATGTCAAAGGTCATGTTTTGATCACATTGACCATCCTGGCTGCTTTTTGGGGTTCATGCTCATTCATTTGCACACAGCCATTAAAGGTCCTGCCATAGAGATCCATATGGACCCTACACGGCATTTGGAGGTATTTGGAGAAAAAAATTGTCTCATACACTATTCGACTGTAGGAGACCCTATGACAGTAAATGGCTCCTTACTAAAATGTCTAGACTCCATGCACAGCCATACAAGCTCCGTCCATTGGGCTCTGCCAAGTCCTAGCAGTGGTTCAAATTTAATACATGCCTAGAGCAGTGTGTGATTTTGATAAACCATAAAATACTCTAAAGGTGCATATATCAAAATTCACAGCAGCCCCACCAAACAACCCACTAAAATATAACTTAGATGAAATTCAATTAAAATACACCAACATGAGGTGACAACAATTAAATTACTGGATGAACAGGACCTACTGTAAGATAATAGCTATAACCAGTTTCACACGGGTGTACATATACATAACATAGGTGCACTTTGCATTACAATTCCGAAGAATCAACGTGCGTGTTCAAGTGTGGGGTTCAACGTGATGTAATACTGTGTGTAGGTACAATTTATCATTTACTACCTAAAAGTGGAGTTACCGTCCCGAGAAGGACACCCCCACTTGTAAGTGGCTACATCCTGAACTGTACTTGGAGTTTTGGTGTGGTCAAAGTTTCACACTTTTTTCAGGCATGATCTATTTAAAAAAGCATATGTACAGAAATAAGCTTGTAAGATGCTCTGTGTGAACTTCAAGGCATCATGTATTGTGGAACAGTGTTGTATGGATCCGTAATACAGCACCCATAGCACCCAAATCATTGAGCTCATACCATATTTCATGTGGAGGCTCAAAGAAGTTTTTCATAGAAATTGTTGAGAAAAAGGTTTTTGAGTATTTTCTTTCACATGCCCCCAATTGTTTTCAACTAGAGGCACTATATGGTAGCACAAAAAGTGTTTACTGCTCTGTCATAAAAAACTTTAGCTGGTCCATACAAAGCGAAGGTTCCATGCTCTTGGTTTCGTCATGTTCATGTGACCTAGGTCTGGTGTCACATAGTCATAATATAGCCATATTTTAGAGTCTGATGTACAACAACCAATTATCTCTGAATTATATATACATCAATATACTTTGAAGTAACCATGTATTTATAGTCCAAATGATGTAACATACTATATGCAGTATATAGTATGTTACATTATTCGGGCTATGAATACATGGTTTATAGAGATGAGCGAGCATACTCATCCGAGCTTGATGCTCGTTCGAGTATTAGGGTGCTCGAGATGCTCGGCACCACGCGGTACTCGTCTCGATTAAACGAGCACTGACCATTGAATTCAATGGAGCCGGCAATACAGCCGGCTCCATTGAAAGCAGTGGCCTGCCGGCAAGCGCGGGATGAATTGTCGGGAAGGGCTTAAATATATAAGCCCTTCCCTGCAATTCATCCAGAAATGTGTAAAAAAAATAAAATATATATACTCACCTTGTCCCGGCAGAATGATGTTAGCCCATTGAATTCAATGGAGCCGGCAATACAGCCGGCTCCATTAAAAGCAATGGGCTGCCGGCGATCGCGGGACGAATTGTCGGGAAGGGGTTAAATAGATAAGCCCTTCCCTGCAATTCATCCAGAAATGTGTAAAAAAATATATATATATATACTCACCTGGTCCCGGCAGACGGAGTTCAGCACGGCCAGCGGCAGTGCTCCTGAACTGCTCTGAACAGCTGTGAGCAGTATTCAGCAGCCGGGGATTTAAAATCCCCGCCTGCTGAATGAGCTGCCTCTAATTGGTCACAGCCTGACCAATCAGAGGCAGATTCCACTCACACACCCATTCATGAATTTATGAATGGGTGTGTGACTGCTGCCTCTGATTGGCTCAGCGGGACCAATCAGATGAGAGGCAGCAGTCACTCACCCATTCATAAAGTCATGAATGGGTGTGTGAGTGGAATCTGCCTTTATCTGAAGAAGTCAGTCCATCAAGCTTTGCCACAATATGAAGGAATGGCAGCTCACTGATGTGAAGCCAGCAGAAAGACCTAAAAAGTTTTCGTTTGAGGAGTTCTTCAACACAGTGAAGCCTGCCACCTTTCCAGCCAGACATATCAGTAGTGGTATCACTGCCAAGTAATATGAGGCTAAGATCTATACCTCTCTCTGGTGTATAGTGAGTAAGGGCCCATTTACACAGAAAGATGATCGCTCAAAAGATGGCTTTTGAGCAATCATTTTGCATAAACTACTAATTGGTACTAATGCCAATTAGTAGCTTATTAATGCGTGTGAGCCGCTGGGAGCTATATTTAGAGAACATTCCCTTTGTTCTGCCGTGGGGCAGACAGCTGAGACAATGTTATCAGTGCTCCCCACAGAGAACACAGCATGAGGTCCCTTCTATCAGCTTTTCTACCGAACATTGGATTTTATGCCGAACATAAAATCATTGTTTGGCAGAAAAGTGAAAGATGGGCACATTTACACAGGACGGTTATCGCTCAAAAGATTACTTTTGAGTGAATTTTGAGAGATATTCATGTGTAAAAGGGCTTTAAAGGGGTTGTCTCACAAAAGCAAGTGGGGTTATACACTTCTGTATGGCCATATTAATGCACTTTGTAATATACATCGTGCATTAAATATGAGCCATACAGAAGTTATTCACTTACCTGCTCCGTTGCTGGCATCCCCGTCTCCATGGCTCCGTCTAATTTCGCTGGCTTCTTGCTTTTTTAGACGCGCTTGCGCTGTGCGGTCTTCTGCCTGGTGAATGGGGCCGCTCGTGCCGGAGAGCTCCTCACCGCGTCGTCATCGTAGCTCCGCCCCGTCACGTGTGCCGATTCCAGCCAATCAGGAGGCTGGAATCGGCAATGGAACGCAAGGAAGGAGAAGAAAATCCACGGTGCACCATGGGAGAAGACCCGCGGTCCACTGTTGGGGGAGAAGACCAGCAGCGCCATCTTTAAAAGAAGAATAGAAGAAGCTGCAGAACGCTGATGCAGGTAAGCGCAATGTACTTTTTAAAAACTAACCTATGCTTTCTTTTTAACAGGGCAGAATGCGGGGGTAAGTGAAAAAAATTTTTTTCCGCTTTCGCCGTGAGACAACCCCTTTTAGGCCTTAGTCAGACGGGCGATTTTTCGCGCGATTTGCGCATGCGCATGCGTCCGGCGATTTTATAAAACCATTGCTTTGCAATGGTATCGGACACATGAGCGCTTTTTATGCGCTCGTCCGATAAATTATAGAACAAAAAATCGCAGATCGCACCTATCTGCAATCTGCGATTCCTGTTCTCTTCTCTATATGCGCTCAATGGGGCCGGCGGCAGCAGCGCCGACCCATTGAGAACATATAGAAGACAAATCATTCTTCTCTGCCACAGCTGTAACAGCTGTGACAGAGAAGAACGATGTTTGCCCATTGAATTCAATGGAGCGGCAATACAGCCGCTCCATTGAAAGCAATGGGCTGCCGGCATGCGCGGGGTGAATTGTCGGGAAGGGGTTAAATATATAAACCCTTCCCTGCAATTCATTCTAAAATGTGTTAAAATAAAAAAAAATTGTATACTCACCTTTCAGCTGCAGCCGGAGTCCAGCCGCGGCCGCTGTCAGTTCTCCTGAACTGCTTCTTGGCACTATTCAGCCGGCGGGGCTTTAAAATCCCCGCCTGCTGAATGATCTGCCTCTGATTGGTCACAGCCCTGACCAATCAGAGGCTGAAAACACTCACACACCCATTCATGAATTCATGAATGGGTGAGTGACTGCTGCCTCTCAGCGCTGAGCCAATCAGGGGCAGGTCTGACTCACATCCATTGATGAATTCATGAATGGGTGTGAGTGAGGCATGCCTCTGATTGGCTCAGCGCTGAGCCAATCAGGGGGCAGGTCTGACTCACACCCCCTTCACACCCACTGCAGGACGGCCACGCGGAGCTCCGGCTGCCGGGAGAAGGTGAGTATACAATTTTTTTTTATTTTAACACATTTTAGGATGGATTGCAGGGAAGGGCTTATATATTTAAGCCCTTACCGACAATTCATCCCGGGCTCGCCCGCAGCGCATTGCTTTCAATGGAGACGGCTGTATTGCCGTCTCCATTGAATGCAATGCGCTGGACAGCTCCGGCCCGTTTCTAATGAAACGCGGCTAGGAGCAGATTTTCGGGCGATTTGCGGGCGACTTGCGCGCACCGGTCACGCGATTTGCGGATGCGCATCCGTCATGCGATCCGCAAATCGCGCGAAAAATCGCCCGTCTGACTAAGGCCTAAGATAGTGACCTTTAGGCTCTTCTGTAATGGTCATATGACTTTCCTTAATGGTGGGTTTCCTGAAGGTGCCTGTGGTCTTATTATGTGTAAGAATTAGAGTGTTATCCTGCCTGCTATCAACAAAAATGCCAGTGATGTTACTTTTTGCAAGATTGGAATTCTCCTCTGTTCTCGAGTATTTCATAGCACACTCCCTGGCACAAAACACCTTCTTGCTATCACATATGAGGTGTTTTTTTAATCTTCGCCTAGATGGCCGGCACACAGGCACAGGAATAATCACCGATAATAGCAAATTTTATGACGAACACAGTTGACTTTTAGGAAGAAAGCAGAATTTTAGGTAAATTGTGTTTTCCCGGGAGCAAAAATTGCTTTCCCAATATATATATATATATATATATATGTTTATAATTGTTCGACACATCGTGCTGCACTGTAGTTTACTTTGCGTAAGGTTGGGTTTATACAATGTCTCTTTCAATCGCTGAAACATGTTCCTGAGTTGTGACGTAGGAATTTGGTGATGAATTCTTGAGATTTAAGTACAAAGTTTTTCAACACAATCCGTGACCATGTTGATTTAACATATCTGCAAGGAATTCCCAAGAAACCTCCATAGTAAGGCAACAAACAAAAGAAGGAAAATTGATACTTTTCAGGAGGTCATTTAATAATTCTGATGCAAATATAATAGAACCCTAACAGTAGAAGAAGCAGCAATAATAAGGAGAATAACTTTATGTAGGACCAACATATTCCATATCTTTCTATATTTGTTTTTCTTTTAATATCATTCTGATAGGAAATATTAAAACCTTTCAAGGAATGTCTGCTTTGGACAATTCACTTCTTTTAGAAGGATCACCTGAAAATAAGCTATTGCTGTGACCCCAAAAATCAGGTGTAATTTGCTGGGAAATCTGGTAAGGTTGGTTTCTGATGAGCGAATGGAAACATGTCTGTAATATGGATGCGTATTATGGGCTTGTTTTTGATGACATTACAGCCGTATGTCATCAGTATTTGCCTCCGTATATTTTACTTTTTACTGGCCAAATACTGATCCGTATTTACTAACTAGAAAAGAATAGCAATATGGAGGAAAATACACAAACAAATATTTGCACATACAGCCATGTGAATAGATACATAGATTTACATT
Organism: Eleutherodactylus coqui; assembly: GCA_035609135.1. NCBI lineage: Eukaryota > Metazoa > Chordata > Amphibia > Anura > Eleutherodactylidae > Eleutherodactylus > Eleutherodactylus coqui. The sequence goes on along the minus strand of CM069416.1, from coordinate 63,554,750 downwards.
AGCTCCGTATTACGTCTGGGGAGAGCCCGCAGGTGGAGGGACCTCGGGCAGAAACACAGTGGACAAAGTAGAGAAGAACCCCACACTCCTATGCACTTTGGATAGTGTAAGCAATATAGGTCTAATGACAGGAGTAACCTACTTCATAGACTACAGGACTCCTCTAAATCCAGGAAGTCCTTAGTGAGCCAAAGGGAGTCCTGGAAGGTTTCGATTTCGACTGGTTTATTGATAAGAAAACATACAGACACAGGCAACAAAAGGAGAAAAAAAAGAATGGTGTAGTGTCCCAGAACACCATCCTGGTCCCCTCCATAAATGTCATACATGTTTGTCTCATGTAGATGCACTGTCCAAAGCTTGTCCTGTCATTTCCAGTGTGTTTTGCACAGCTTTGGCGCTTGAGAGGTTAACTTAATAAAATCATTGCCTGCATGTGAATGTATCAGTTTGTCATGTCATGTGGTGAAGGTATATATAGGAGTGTTTGAGAGTGGGAAAAGGTCTCCAATCTGTGTTCTGAGAGTTCATCTTCAAGGCTTCCACCTTGTCTTCAGAGAGAGTGACAACACAGAGCCACATGGAAGCTGAAGGTGCTGAAGGTGAAGATGGAAGAAGAGGAGAGATATCCCGTAGCGATTGGAGTGTGGATGTGAATGGAGTGAGTCACCAAAACCTAAAAGAGAGAGCATCCGCCAGTAATTCTGTATAGAGGAACCAACCTTACAGGTATCAGTTCACACTACTGGCTTTTCCTGTGTGGCCGTCCAACCTCAAGAGCATCGCACAGAGGTACACCACTGAGTCACACCCACGCACCTGTCATGCGGGGTGGCTTTGTTTGAGTCTTGCCAAAATTGTCCGCCAAAGAGTCTGCAGAGCGACCCCTACCCCCATTCTCCTCTGGAGTGCTTCCAGTCCAGGTGCGGTGCCGTACAGATATCGTGGACTGTAGGAGCGTGTTCATCCTGTGTATCATCCCTGACCTTTGAGCTCTAGCCTGTGTTCATTTAAAGTGAATTGTATCTGCATTGCCTTGAAATACTCTCAGTGTTAAAGTTTACTTCTTCAAGTAAAGTTATACCGGGCCTCAACCGTTCCTGGTGACCTGAGGTACTATACACAAGTCTCTGTGTTCTTTTCTCCGCTGCATAGCATACTGGGGTGTGGGAATGGTGATAAGTACTACTACACTCCTCATCCCGTTTATTGGCATTCCCTATCCTAGGGGTGTCGAAGCTGGCCTGCAATCCTACTCTGGCCTTGGCTACGTCTCATCCCTCCGGGACCAGAGCCTGGTAAGTGCCGCCGTGACAAGCCAGCACTTATCCCTCCCAGCTCTTCACGTTAGTCAGGTGCCCAGGGTCACTCCTTTGGGGTGTTGCAATGGAATGCAATGCATTTCGGAGCAAGTATAGCTCCTTTTTCAAGCACAAATCTGGCAACCTAGACCACCATCTAGCACTGCAGCCACAGTGCCCACTGTATGGAACATGAAACAAGCAGCAAGCGGTCATGTGCCATTCATTGTGTATGTAACCACTGAGACACTCGAAGGCTTCAGTGGTGATTCTTCCATGCCACTGAAACCTATGAGTGGCTGAGTGGTCATGCGCACAATGAATGGCATGTGACCACCTGCCACTTTTTCTGGATTCTGTATCGCGGGCATTGGAGCTGCAGCTCTGGATAGGGAGCCACCGGGATAGGTGAATATTCAATTTTAAGCCCTATTAACTTTTTTAAACCCTAGAAAACCCCTTTAATATGGAAATTGTACTTGTAATTGTACATCATATTTCATATTCTTTCACCAATATGTCTAGAGTATGTGAGAGATACTCAACTACAGTAACTTAGGCACTTAGTGGTATTGTATCATGTGAACAACTAAAGCTCTTTCCACACTGCATTTGCACTGCATGTTGGAGGTAAATGTCATATACTACTCCGGATGGTTACTCTACCTCGGACAGAAGCCTCCAACATATGCCACTGTATACCCATATAGCGACATACATCGCCATAGGCTCTAATTATACAAGAAAAAACAAAACATATACCTAGTAGTGTAGTTTTTTTTGCAAGATTTATCTAGAAAAGAATAGCAGATTACACTTTCCTGTACAGCTAAAAAAAAAAAGGTTTGCTGAAGTATAGCTGCCCAGTGGATGCCAAAAGGTCACTTTTTTGGTAACCATTGTATCCATAGGGCCTACAGATACGTTTATCTGGATGTAGTAAAGGGTACTATTATTGGAGTATGTTCCTCTTTTGCTGGTCTGCTTTCTACTTTTGCCTTTATTTTGTTTCAGTGAAGCAGAAGAAAGAAGTAAAACTATCAGCATGGAGGCGCCATGTGTGAAGACTTGAGATCCCCGCAGCCAGTAACATTCAGCAGCTCTCACTGAACCCTCACCTCCTGTCAAACAAGCACAATCCCTATGTGTCTGCGTATGTGCACAGAATGTAGATCATGGCCTTTCTTCTAGAAAATCAGTAGCATTCTCACTATATGGTGACATACATAACTGAAACGTTGACACAAACTACGGGAATGAAGGCTCAAACTACGGGAACCTTATGAATGCTTTGGTTTCGTTTCCTCATTTCAGTCAATCTTATACTTTAAATGACCACAATGAATTTTGGTACAATTTACTAATTATGAAATATGTTAAGATTATGCAAAAAATTGTAAAACATGCCTATTATTACAAGAGATCAATTCTAATCACTCCATAGCAGCAAGAACTGTTGTCTACCTTGCATGTTCTGCTTCTTTATCCAACTCTGTACTGGTTTCTGTAAATGCCTGCTTGCTTTCTTCATGCTTGCTGAGTGCGAAGGCTCTTTCCGGTGTGATATCATAGTTGTGCTATGAGCTAATCAGATATTCGCTACTTCTCGTACCTGCCTTCCCTATGCAGTCTTAAAGGGGTCACTTTTTATTCATGACCTATACTCAGGATAGGTCGTCAATGGTTCATTAGCTATAGTCCACCGCTCAGGACTGATTAGCTGGTTGAATGCTCGCTGTCACCAGCAAAACACACAAAGTATAGCCCCTTGTGTTGTGGCCGGGGCAGGTAATTGCAGGCATAGCTCTCATTGATTTAACTGAGCGCTATGCTTGTAATTACCAGCGCCGGCCACTACACAGGGATCGGAGCAATTTTTTTCAGCTCCGTACCCCTATATGTTTTTCCGGTGACAGTGGACTGCGGCGGACCCCAGCTGATCATCTCTTGATGATCCTATCCTGAGGTCATCGATAAAAATTGCCTAGGAAAAACATTTGCTGTCAATTTTGAATGGATAGGGGATATCTTGCTGATCGATGTGGGTCTCACCATTAAGACGTCTGCCAGTTTTTGAGAACAGGGGCCCCATGTTCCTGTCCTCCTCCTTGCAGAGTTACTGCAACCCCGTAGTGAGGAGACTAAATGGAGTGTTGTTCGCACAAGTGTGCTGACGCTTTCAACGGGTCTCTGGCAAGTGCTAGTCAGCCATATTAAAATAAATGGAGCGCTGACCGTGCATGTTCAGCCAGCACTCCATTCATTCATGTCACTGCAGGGGACAGAAGGCACCCAACAGTAACAGGTAGAGGGGGGACACTGGACCCTGCAGCTTTTGAGATTGGTGGGCATCTCAGCAGTGAGACCCCACAAATGTGCAAGTTATCTCCCATCCTATGGATAGAAGATTACTTGTAATCTTGGTACAACCCCTTTAAGTCTTTCCTGATCAGTTTTGTTCGTGACACCTTTATCCATTTTTGTAGCCTTTCTTTGGATTTTGTTCTATCTTATCAATGTCTTTCTGTAGGTGAGGTCTCCAGAACTAAACACTGTATTAAAGGATTAATATTACACTTGAGCCACCATTATAACAACTTGTAACAAGATGACAATACATTTCAAGCTTATTCCAATTTTAAACCCAAAGAACTAAAGTTTTTCAACCTGATGGCCAAGTCAAGAGGTGACCACTCCCAACTGATCCTCCTCGACCTCTCCACAACTGTTGACACTGTTGACCGCATACTCCGCCTCAGTATGCTTCAGTCTTAAGGTCACGGCTCTCTCCTGGTTCTGCTCCTACCTCTCTGACCGCTCATTCATTGTATCCTTTGCTGGCTCTACCTCCCCTGCTCTTCCCCTTGCTGTTGGGGTTCCCCAGGGCTCGGTCCTCAGCCCCCTCCTCTTCTTCATCTACACAGCCCGTATTGGACAAACCATCAGGAGATTTGGCTTTCAGTACCTTCTGTACGCTGATGACACCCAGTTACACGCCTCCTCCCGTGACATCACAGCAACATTCCTCCAGAACGCCACCGACGGTCTGTCTGCTGTCTCTAACAACATGTCCTCTCTCTACCTAAAACTGATCCTCTCAAAAACTGACCTACTGGTGTTTCCGCCCTCTACTAACCAACCTCATTCTGACATCTCCATCTCAGTGTGTGGCACCACCATAACTCCCAGACAGCATGCCCGCTGCCTTGGGATTATATTTGACTCCGATCTCTCCTTCACCCCCTACATCCAATCTCTGACTTAAATATGCCACCTACACCTCAAGAACGTTGCAAGAATATGCCTTTTTCTCACTGTGGACACGCTAAAAAAGCTCACTGTTGCCCTCATCTACTTTCGGCTCGATTATTGACCCTCGCTACTGATCACCCCCTTCCTGCACCAGACTCTCTCCTCTTCAATCCATCCTGAATGTGGCAGCCAGGCTCATCTTCCTGTCCAGTCGCTACTCAGATGCCTCTGCCCTGTGCCAGTCACTGCACTGGCTGCCCGAATACAAAATTCAATTTAAACTCTCCACCCTCATCCACAAAGCTCTCCATAGCACCTTGCTGCCCTATATTGCATCGCTCATCTTAATCCACCACCCAGCCCGCACCCTTCGCTCCGCTCACTAAATCAGACTAAGCACTCCTTTAATTCGAAACTCTCATTTCCACCTCCAAGACTTCTCCAGAGCAGCACCAGTCCTCTGAAACGCTCTACTCAAAGCTATCTGGGCAATCACTGACACACTAAACTTCAGCCGTGCTCTAAAAATGCACCTCTTCAGGAAGACTTATCATATCCCCTAAACCAAATACCTCTTTTCTTCGCCTGATAACATGCTCCCTGTCCTACTGACTGCAATCCCTGCTAGTCGTTATCAACCACCCCTGCAGTCACAATTTGACCATTGTCTGTGTGTATAGCATCCCTCATTCTCCACCTCGCCATACCGTGCACATCTCCAGCCCCTTTACCTTCTGTATTCCCCCATTACTTGTAGTATGTAAGCTCATTGGAGCAGGACCCTCACCCCTACTGTTTCCATCAATTGATTACTTCATGTAACCATGGTTTTGTTTGTTTACCCCTGCTTTGTAAGCGCTGCATAATATGGTGGCGCTATATAAATAAATATTATTATTATTAAACCAGGCTTACTAACAATAGTGAAGATGAAAATTGCCCAAAGGGCAAGAAACACCTCGGTTGAATATACTCATTAAAATCTCACTATGATTGAGCTAAACTAAAATACTAAGAAGCACAGGAATTAAAATACAAACACCTGCCTAGCAAACCTGGGAGTGCTAAGCCACCTATAATATATATCATTCAATGCTGCTGCAGTATGCTGTATAATGTGCTTTATAGAGCTCTCCTAAATAGCTAGGAGCCATATAAGATATCAAGCAGGTCACTGCTGCAGATTAATATCTTGGCCTAAATAATATCACCAGGTCTGTATGTTTGAGCTAAAAGAAACATAGAAACACCTCCACCCATCGGCGTCAGGGGGCTGGAGTTACTACAGGTGCACCCACCTGAATGAGAGCTGTTATATAACATGATTGCGTAAATTCTCACCTCTTCTTTACACTGTGCTTGGGTAGTGGCCCTTTCTAGTTCTGAATCTGATAAAATTGCCAATATTTCTTCATGATATTTCCAACCTGGTGAGTATGGCTGTTGAAGGTTCCTATATAGCGGATCACTTTTTTAAAATTTAGTTTGGATACTCCTAGTCATAAGTAATGATACTCAGTTTCAGCTTTTTTCAATGCTACCCTTAAACCTTCAACTGGATAGTCACTACTGCGAAACCACACGAGCAATTGGCCACTTTGCCTTTGGAAGGATGCTTCATCTCAGCAGTTTCTTCTTGCTCTTAAGTATTTCTCCACTGGAATGGCCCTCTTGATTGAGGGGAGATAACAACTATTCCATTGGAGCAGGTCGTTTGTTGCTGAGGGCTTACTATAGATGTTGGATTGAATGCATCCATTCTCATCCAGTGAGATGTCGCAATCTAAGAAATTATTATGCTTTCATGGATATCACAAGTAAACAGCATACCAATGTTATTGTTCAAAGCGGATAGGAATTCCTCAAAAAGTGCCCTATCATCCAATATGATAAGCACGTCATCAAAGAATCTTCCCCAGAACAATATATGACTTGTGCAAAGTTCCATCTCATCAGAAAATACCACTGAGGATTCCCACCACCCTAGGAATAAATTTGTGAAGCTTGGCGTACATGCCGTGCCCATTGCTGTGCCCAATTTAAAAAAAAAAAAAAAAGGTATTGTCAAAAAAAAAATTGTGTGTGTGTGTGTGTGTCAATAGGAATGCTTTTTCTATAACCTTTTGTGGGGGAAGAAATGTGTCCCATGTGTGTATAAAAAATGCTTAACAGCTGTTAGGCCCAGGTCATCCTCAATATTACTGAAGAGACTCTCTAGATCTATGCTGACAAGAAATGCATTACTGGGGACAGTAATCTCAAGTATTTAGGCAACGGTGTCTTTTGTATCTTGAAGATATGAGGAACGTGTGCTGACAAAGGATGTTAAAATTTCATCTAAAGAAATATTTGCGTTCTGCATTAGATTATTATTGCCCAAAACTACTGGTCTGCCTTGCACTGAAATAGTATTTTATGCAATTTAGGAATCACATAGAAAATAGCGATGGTGGGATGAGGGTCCTAACTAAATTTGAACCCCTCACTAGATAATAGGTTATCGATACACGCTTGTTCTAATAGATGATAAGATTCAGTGAGATATTGGATTGTGGGATCATGGGATAATGTCTGATAGTCTCATTTATCATCAATGGGTCTCTTTACCATTTCTGCCTAATTAAGTTAGTCCATGACTACTATGTTACCCCCTTTGTTTGATGGCTTAATCACTATTTTATGATTAGTGCACAATTCCTTGAGGGACGTTTTCTCCTCTTGATTTAAATTAGAATGTATCATATTTTTCTTTGGTTTGAGCTCGCAAATTTCTTTTGTGATCAAACGAGTAACTAGGACTATACTGCTGTATTGGCTCAAGGTCAATGTAGTTTTGGATTTTGATTTAAGTCTAATAAAGGGGGCTCTCATAACCAGTGTTCCTGTGTCATTTTCCTCTAAGACGTCTATCAATAAGTCTCCAGTGCTGCAAGATTATCCTGAATAAGGACCTGTTCTACATTGTTAGCTTTCTCTCCATTGGCCGCTCAGCATGCAGTGTCTCTCACTCATCAGTTTAATGGGAAAATCCCTCCCTCATGTTATATAACTGTTGTCATTTAGGTGGGGGCAGCTCTGGTAACCCGATACACCTGAGGATGCCGCTACGTTGGCGAAATATGTTGGGGGGTTTTTATGTTTCTTTTAGGCCAGGGGTGTCAAACTCATTTTCACCGAGGGCCACATCGGGCTTATGGTGACCTTCAAAGGGCTGATTGTAAGACAGTATAGTAAGGGCTCGTTCACACAAGTGTATTTGCGTACATAATATGCAGTGAATAGAAGCCATTGATGTCACTGAGTTCATTCACATAATGTAATTTGTCACACAGCATGACCTATTCTGTTACGTACTGCGCACCCCGATAGGCCATTGCAGTGAATGGACCGCGCCAATCCGTGGTGAATGTGCAGGATAGTAACAGTAGTAACAAGGTACCCCACAGTGGCCCCAGTAGTAATAGCGTACCCCACAGTGGCCCCTGTAGTAATAGCGACCCCCACAGTGGCCCCAGTAGTAATAGCGGCCCCCACAGTAATATATACCCCCTCACTAGTAGTAACCCCTCAGCAACATCATCCCCAGCAGTAATATTAATTAACCCCCTCCCAGCAGCTAAACCCCCCACCCAGCAGCAGTAATATCAATTAACCCCCCCCCCCCCGCAGCAATATTAACCCCTTTCAGCACCAGTATTAACCCCCTTCCCAGCAGTAATATTAACCCTCCCCCAACCCTTATACTTACCTGCCCCCTGCTGTCAGCACCGCTCTCCTACTGCTCGCGCTGATCCCAGCTACACACTGACTGCAGTGTGTAGCCCGGTACGCTTCCTCCCCGAGTCCTCTCCTGCGGAACTGAAGAGCAGAGGACTTGGGGAGGATGATCCTGGCTGCACACTGATGTCAGTGTGCGCCGGGAACAGCGGTAATAGCGCAATTACCAGCGGGGAGCTGTGGCACCCCAGCTGGTAATCGCTTCAGTGGGGAGCGGCATCGACACGCCGCGGGCCACATAACATGAGGCAGTGGGCCGGATTCGGCCCGCGGGCCTTGTGTTTGACACATGTGTTTTAGGCAAAATGAAATAAGTTTGGCACCATGTTAGCCAGTAGAGAAAAATGTGATTGTTCTCATTAAGAGAAACCACGTAATCTTGTAGATAGAATACCTTTTAATGTCTAACAAAAATACATGATGTTTTAGCGAGTTTTTGAACCTACTCAGGGTTCTTCCTCAGGCTTACATGGAATAGATAAATTGGTGCTAGGGGATTGCCAAGTTAGCCTGTTATCTCTGCTCTGTAAAGTTCCCATTCACTTCAGTGAAAATTTCACCTGTAATACCAAGCCTGACCACTAGATTAGGAACAGATCTATCTGCTGCTTGCAGAAATAAGCTTAGAGTATGAGTACATTGACCTACAAATAGCAAATCAGTTAGGGACCCAAGCAGTAGACCCCCACCGAACTACTATTAACCCTCTAAGGACATGGCCTATTTTGGGCTTAAGAACACAACGATTTTTGGCAGATTTTCATCTCCATTTTTCAAAAGTCATAACTTTTTTACTTTTCTATCAACACGGCCGTATAAAGGCTTGGTTTTTGCGTGACGAACTGTAGTTTTTGATGCCATTTTTGGGTACATAGACTATCTTTTTTGATCTTGCGCTATCCCCAGGACGTAAGTTTTCCCCCTGTTGCGGGAAGTACCCCGCTGCCAGGACGTAAACTTACGCCCTGGAGCGGGAAGGGGTTAATGGCTTATCCTGCAGATAAGTAGTTTACAACTGGACAAGCCCTTTAAATGATAGTAATGTGGTTCCCATTGTACCAAATACTTAGTATACACATGAATTAAGATGTTTTCAAGTGACCATTATGGAAAGTGAATGATGAATCATGACAATGATGAACTGATAGACTTATAGTGATGGATGACCTACACTCATATATAGGTAACAGTTTGGAGGTTGTCTTCATATTTAGTTCAGTCATCTCAGCTAATTTGTTTGTAAACTACGCTAAATGAGACCACATATCATACCACTGTAATTATCTAAATCGGATTTTAATTGTTAATACACCATTAGCCCACTTATTAGAACCTTATTTTTGACCATTATTAAGAGCTACAACAATAACAATTTATGACATTAGAAACAAATCACTCAAATATGATAACTGGAATTGAGCGTATTTCTTCTAAAATGGTGAGGTTAATGAGGTCATCTCAAAATGTTCAATTAAATAATGCGTTGTATCACTAAACTATCACACTTTTATATTCTCAAATGCAGTTGCTGTAGGTTTTAGCAGAGAGGCTGCGGCATTAGATATCATCAGCTATTGGAGGCTTCCAAGGAAGGCTGTATTGTAAGGCTATGTTCATACGATCATTAATTATGACAGCCATTACTCTGTGGCAGATCTGTTTCCAAATATGGACACTGATGAACCCCACTGACTTATAATGGGGCTTGTCAGGTTTTTGTTATTCCAGTATTTTTGAAGGCAGATTGCTCTATTCTTGCTATTCACATTTTGGGCTAATGGAACCCTCAGCAGATGCCCCTATGGAAAATGTAAACAGATCATAAAGCTGTTAACATGTATTTGTTACCAATTTTGCGGTGTATTAGTTTGATTTATTCATTTGTGGCCATTCCAGTAAATGATATCTGTTAAATTTTTTAGTTTCTCTTTTTGAAGTTTTTCAAAAACCTAGCGCAGGATAATGTTCTCACTGTTCTCAATGGCGCTCATCTCACAAAGAGTCTCTGTGTTATAATGTGTGAGAGTAACATAGCTTATGGCAGCAGTCAGATACAACTCATCTATAATGGTTGGCTGCCACAATGTGACCTGCATGGGAGACAATGTAATCTCGTGGTGGCTTCACTGGTCATTCTGCAGACACTGTTATCTGGGGAGACTCCAGTTTCCACTAGGCCACATCTTTGGATCGCAGATCATTAAAGGGGTTGTCCCGCAAAAGCAAGTGGGGGTATACACTTCTGTATGGCCATATTAATGCACTTTGTAATGTACATTGTGCACTAATTATGAGCCATACAGAAGTTATTCACTTACCTGTTCCGTTGCTAGCGTCCCCGTCTCCATGGTGCCGTCTAATCTTCAGCGTCTAATCGCCCGATTAGACGCGCTTGCGCAGTCCTGTCTTCTGAATGGGGCCGCTCGTGCCAGAGAGCGGCTCCTCGTAGCTCCGCCCCGTCACGTGTGCCGATTCCAGCCAATCAGGAGGCTGGAATCGGCAATGGACCGCACAGAAGCCCTGCGGTCCACCGAGGGTGAAGATCCCGGCGGCCATCTTCACAAGGTAAGTCAGAAGTCACCGGAGCGCGGGGATTCGGGTAAGTACTGGATGGTTTGTTTTTTTTATGCCTGCATCGGGTTTGTCTCGCGCCGAACGGGGGGGCTATTGAAAAAAAAAAAACCCGTTTCGGCGCGGGACAACCCCTTTAACTTCACTCTTCATGCTGCTGTTTTGTTCATTGAATGATGTAATTCAATATGGCTGAGATTGGTTCATCGAGCGCCCGCTCTGATTGGCTCAGGAGACGCTCCTGAACCAATCAGAACAATCGCTTGCTGAAGACAGGGTACTCAAGACCAGTTAACAGGAAGGGATGCTCCATCAGCATTGAGGACTGTACAGAAGCCTGCAGGAGCAGCGGAGGCCAGCAGGAAGGACTAGGTGAGTATTGCTTTTTTTCATATAGTGTAGCTAGGGCTTATTTCCACGGTAGGGCTTATATTCCAAGGCGCCCAACCCCAAAAAAGAATAAAAATCAAGATAGGGGTTTTACCGGAGTAGGTCTTATTTTTGGGGAAACACGGTATGAAGTTTCTAAAGGCAACATTGATAAACGAGTAACCAATTCACACATATCTTTGTAAATGTATCTGGTGGTTATCATAAGATGAAGTGATCTTGGAGAAAGACTTCTTTCCTCTAGACATCTGGTTAATCATCTCATTGAAATCCATACAGCTTCTCCACAGCCTAAGGGTGGATTCACCTGAACGTGTTTATGTGCGTACACAGGCATTACCTGTAAAACATTGGACATGCGTGCACCGCATAGGTCCACGATGCCTTTCAATATTTCCCGCGGGGAGTCCCCTCATCATTGAACACTATGACAGCACTGTTACAGTGTTCAGTGACAAGGGGACTCCCCGCACGGAGAGTAAAGAATCCCCTGCCACAGCTGTCACAGCTGTGACAGCTGTGGCAGAGGATCGTGATGCCGGCACCTCTGCAGTGACTTTCAGGGAAGGGCTTTAAATATAAGCCCTTTCCTGAAAATCAGTTCTATCTGGTGTAAAAAATAAAAGAAAAATACATACTCACCTCTCTGCCGCTGTCGGGGCTCAGGTGTGTCTTGCTGCTTGGGTCCCTGCACTGCTCTGAGTGTCTTTCAGCAGGCGTATTTAAAAATCTCCGCCTGCTGAAAGGGCTGCATGTGATTGGCTGAACGCTCAGCCAATCACAGGCAGCGCTTTGCCATTCATTAAATTCAATGGGTTCTATTCTCTGAGCATGTGCACGCAAACACACGGACAAACATGCTTATGTAAGTCCTAAAACAGCACTTTACAAATTAGAGCTGTTATTAAATAGTACATAGGATATAATAGACAGTGTTATACACCAGTTTTACGGGTATTGGTAAAGTTCGGGTTCTGTTTGAATTAATTCAGACCAAACCAAACATTTTGCCAAAATTGGCGAATCGGCCAAATTGAATTTTTGAAATGTTTGGTCATCACTAGTTTATAGTCTTCAATGTTTTTTTTTTAACAGAGTGAAAGCCTATCCTAAGCCATTGCATCCTCTTCATTGTTTATTGAGGCACAGTGGCAGTATCTGTTACTGCACCCAAATTCCATATAAGTAAATGGGTCTTAGCTGCAGTACCTGTTACAGTGACATGTACATGAATAAATGTGTGTAGATACACATTGAAGGACCCTTTCTACTGAGGGGCCCTGGGGGTCAACCCCCTTACAGCGATGGACTATAAAAAGTATAAACCATCAATGTTTTTTTCTTCAAAAACACCCTTTTCTGTACTGTATATAGATGATTGCTAAATTCAACATTTTAAATATGGCAGAGTTCTTTTAAAATATGTGAGGCCATCATCATGTAGACTATCAAGATTGTCCGGCACTCCTGTATGATTAGAAGAGACTCTGAACATCTAAGGAAGAATGTTGTGGTGTTTGAAAAGCAGAGATATATTGGGAGATCTATGCAGTCTCCTTTGGGTAGTTGAAGTTAGCCAAAAGCAATTAAGCAATTGAAATATTTCTGAAGTTGGTTCCAAGATAAACAATCCTGCGCTCCTCTGCTGAATACTTTCTTGAATTCAGCAAAGGATGAAGCACATTTTATTTTCAAACCATAAGCTCAGTTATGGCTCGATTAGGGTCTGATTAAGAAAAATGTGTCAATTTATCAAGGAACTCTGAATTTATTCTGCAGGTCTTCTTCACAATATAACTGACTGTACTCTCGGATAGCAGGAGAGGTTTCACATCAGCTGAGGTGCAATTAGTTGCTTTTAAGATTGAGGAATTCCATTAGCTTGAAGCATTTCGCACTCCAGAAGTTTTGGATAATTACTGGTGAGGATGGTACAAATACACCTAGTGCTTTCGCCAAATGTTGGTCAGCATAAGGCTTTCTTCACATGGCCGGTCGCGGTGAAACTCGGCCTGATATTGCGCTCGTGAAAATGCGATGTACCCGTGGATGCAAAGTATTTTCCTGTTAAAAATGCTTCCTATCACTACTGTTAGGTTCCAGTCCTCTGATGCAGCTTTCAGCCGCATCGAAGTATCAGCAAGTGTTTCCCATTGTTTTTAATGAGACACCTTGCATTGCACTCGTGTGCACATTGTACACTGTGCGATGTGTTTTCCTGTCCCATTAAAAACAAAGCGCTGCCTCTGATTGGCTGAACGCTGTGACCAATCGGAGGTAGCACTCAGCTGTCATTCAATGAATGGCTGAGCGCTGCCTCTGATTGGTCACAGTGCTCAGCCAATCAGAGGCAGCGCTTTCTAGAGGCTGGGTTTTTTTCATCCCCAGCCCCCAGAATACAGATGAAGACTGACAGGCACGGGGAGAAGAGCTGGACAGCGCTTCTAGGTGAGTTAAATTTTCTATCTTTTTTTAACAGCTAGTGATGAGTTTCGGGGTAGGGCTTATATTTCAAGCACCGCCCCTCTTCCCCGAAAATCATCGCTGCATGGGTTGCCTTCATCCCATTGCTTTCAATGGGGTGGCAGCATGGGTTCCTTTTTTATTAGTCTGAATCTGAAAAAAATGCAGCATGCTCTAGTTTTCTGCTTATTTGTACATCAAAGGTCCCATAGAAGTCTATGGGAGGTGTGCAAATGAACACTCAATACCTGTGTAATTGTGCAATATGCTGCTCAATTCTGCGAGAAAAAGAACACATCTGGAACCAATAAGGCTAAATAGACTTTAAAATCATGGCATGGCGGTGTCCCGTGCCCATGTAAAATGGCCCTGAGAGTGCATATAGCACAGTAATATTTGCAAAAACGCATGTAAAAGTGCATTGTTCACGGTGCGAATGTGCTGCGCTTACGTGTGAAGGGGCCGTTTTTGTAGATTTCTCCCTTTGCATTGTAAAGAGTGAAATCTCCAGCAAACCATTGATATACTTTGGATTTAAAACCTGCAGTGAATGTCAATTTTTACACAGATTTTACTTTTCCGCATGATGTGAATGAGATTTGTTAAAACAAACTCTATGCAGATGTTGTTCTTGATGGGATAAAATTATTTTTTCAAATGTAACTCAACACAAATGGACAACAGAGGAAAATAAATAAAGATAGATAGCTAAATAGATAGATGGACATTCAGGGGCAAACTCATGGGGCCCCATAGTAAAACTCAAAATTGGACCCCATAGCCACAATATATGTTGAAGACAACTTTTATAACATGGCGGGCTTATATACAGTGGCTCAGCTCTAGTATGCCTCTGTATTATGCAGTTACTAAATAATATCAGATACAAGTTCTACAGAAAGAAAAGTGATTACAGTGTTGTTACATCCAGGGATCACAGGTGATTTCTTCTTTGATTAGATTTATCTTCCTTTTTATTCTTTATCTGAGACCAGACTACCATGAAGACTTCCTTTAGCCACGAAATGTCTCTGCACACTCTTCCATTCTGCCACGAACCCCAATACCTCTCTCAGTATGTCTAATAGTACTAGTGCTCCCTCTGTGGCCCCATAAAGTAATAATGCCTCATCTGTAGCCCTCCAAAGTGCCAGTGTTCCCCCTGTGGGCCCACAAAGTTGTAGTAACTCCTCCTGTGATCTCATTAAAAAATCCTCCCTCTTAGAATCCCACAAAGTTATAGTGTCCTCTTTATAGCCCCCAAATTATAGTATCCACTCTTTGTATCCCAACAAAGTTATAGTGCCCACTCCTGTGGTCCCAAAAAAGTAATTTGTTTCCTTGTCTCCACAAGCTAATAGTCCTCCCGATGTGCCCCCACAATGTGATAGTGCTCCCACAAAGTGAGAGTCTCATTTGTGGCCCAACAAAATAATAGTGCCCTCCTGGGCCTGTGAGCAATTTAAAATGAGAAGTGAGTGGTGGGGAGCAGTGGAAAAGTAGGATATTGTCTTGGAGAGACTAAATTTCATATAGGAAATTGTCTACTTTTTAACTAGATGCAAACTACTGCGTCCCCTCCCCCCATAGGTCATCTACTAATACTGAATCGACGTCCCCACTATTTAATCCTAGCTAAATTCTCCCATTATTTTGTTATCCCAAACTTCTATGCCTTTCATGACAAGTATTCCCATTTCTATCCTCCCTAAACATCCAAGACTGTGTTTGGCATCTTAGAGTTCATTTCCAAATATGCAATACAATATATGATATATGAATATATCAATGCAATCATATGTTAAGAATTTCTTGTTGAACACAGAGACCAATGGGACACTCAGGGTTCTAAAGACAGAAGGATAACCTTGTTTAGGAGGATTTCTGAAATTGCATTAAACATTGTAGCTTTGGAAGTTCATTCCCCAGGAGCCTTTCATTCTGATTAATTTTCTTTGAATGGCTCAATATGGATTTCTAAGACTTTTGTGGTATTTTTATCATTTAGTTTGATATGCTTTAAGAACTCTTGACAGACCTGTCTTACTAATAGCTTCATAGATGATTCAATCAACACTTGAAGGCAAATGCTGGGAATCTCGTGTTATTTACTGTACATATTTTCTTGATTTTTTTTCATTTTCACAATTAGTAGCATCCCGCCTTCAAAGAAAATAAATTGCATCCATTTTTATATCCATATTAAATGTCTCCATTTTAAAGCCCATTAATCCCCTTTCTTGATATTGTTTGTTGCTCTCCACATAAAGAAACAGGTAAATATACATTAATCTTACTCAAGCATGATATTTCCTGGAAGCTAGCAGAAGATGATCAGAAATTGGCACACATTTGTATGTTTCATTAAAATCTATGATCTGAGGTTCCCATCCTATTAGACGAGAGTAATCAAAGAACTGAGGCAAGGTTTTAATGAAGTAGAATGGATTAGTTCTATATGACTAAACTCTGTAAAGGAAGAGTCATAGTTAAAGCATCTGAGTCCTGGTGTGAACCTTGTATAGCGTATCCACAGGATTGTCCATAAAAGATATAGTTGGTGCTGGTCCCACACCTGGGACCCACATCTATCTCTTATTGAGACCCCACCGGCCCCTGGCCCAGCTGTACAAGGAAGCCAGGGGTGGTTGGGATTATGGAAACAGCTAAGCCGGCTTTGCTAGATAACTCCCACAAACGTCAATAGGAGTTTTACATACAGCATAGCTTGCTGTCCTATGCTGTTTGTGTAAGTCCTGTTGACTTCTATGGGAATTAAAAAACAGTGCTAGGTGGTTTCTGTCCTCCCAGTCACCTTGTACAGAGCGGTGTTCCCATCGCGGTCATCGTGAGTGCTAAAGGCTAGTCTGCCAGTTTGTGAGTGTTCCACCAGAGCAGCTGCTAAAGCTCTATGTGCTGTCCAGAACCTCGCAGATGGATGAGAATACCTTGCAATACAAGGAGAGCCTGTTCAACCGACAACAGCCCTGAACGACCAGCATCTGTGCAGTACATCAAGCAGTCCATGACAATGTTTACGTATGACATTAATAAAGTTGTTTCAAGCCTTGTTTTGTGTGAGTGCATGTATGTGGTCCCGACCGATTACATCTCCTCTTTACCAGCTGGTCTTGAGTAACCCATGCAATTGGGACCATTTCTGCAGATGAATCTCCCTGCCCCACAGCCCCTACGTAAGTGCAAAAAACTCTGCTTCACAATACCCTAAACCCCCTGGGCCCAGCTCAGTAAAAAGGCTGATTTCAATACTTACAAATGTACCTAAACCATTGTCAGTTTGAAAAGTGTCAAACTGAGTGTTACCATACAGTGCGGCATGGGGTCCCGCGGTCGGCGCGCGTCGCTCCGGCGTCGGCTCCAGCAGCCTGAAGCCCTGTGTCGAGGTCATCCCAGCAGCTTGGGTTGGCCAGTGGGCGGCGGCGTGGGCGTGCCCGCCCGTAGGGTGCCGCCCGCATTCCTCTGTGCTTCTTATACAGCAGTGGGTGGAGTTGCCTCCTCCCACTCTCCGCCCCTGGGCGGAACCTTGTGGTTAAAAGACTGGCAGTGAACTGAGCTCATTGCCAGTTATTGGTTCTGCTAGCCTCTAGTCAGGACTGTTCCAGTCTGTGCTAGTTGCTCGTCAGTAGCCTGTCTGTTTACCTGTGAGTTCCATCTCCAGCCTTGTCAGTTTTGTTGGTCTGATTCATCTGCCTCCTCTGTCGGCACTCTGTTTCCCCCATTAGGTAGGTTCCTGCTTGTCAGTCGCCAGGTCCCTAGCCAGGGCAGGGACTGCCGTCCAGTTGTCCGCCTGGGGTTAGCCAGGGCCGAGGCAAGTAGGCAGGGACAGTGGGGGTGCGGGAGATCAGGGCACCCCAACTGGCGCTCGGGGGGCAGAGTGCCGTAACACTGAGGTTCCCTGGGCCTGCCGGAGGAAATGATTCTGAGGTTCTACCTGTCATCAAAACAGAACATGTAATGTATTGTCGACTTTTATTGGAACTTTACTCTTATATTTGCACACGCAGGACATATCAGTAAGTTGTAATAGATCATCCATTTGTGAATCAGATGATTAGAAATAAATTTCAGTCTTAAGTGACTTGATCTAAAGTTCAGGTTGTCTTCTGTTAGAACTTTAGAGCCACTTGAAGATCTTCTTGTACTCTTGGAAATTTATAACCATGACAGCTAACTGCACTTATCAGCAAATTGTAGATAGGAACAGCACCAACGTTCAATAGAATATCAAAAATATATGTAAAATAGTTTGAGCATAAAGTTGTTAAACAAACAAAGAACTTGGGAAATATCATGTGAGTAAGTACGTGGTCACCAGTTCCTAAATCCTTTTTTATTATTGCAACCATTTGGCTTCAAGACAATAAACCTTTGGAAGAACCTTCACATGGGAGATACAAAATCAGAAGTGGCCTAAAATTTAACTTTTATTGATAAAAATAATCTGAAAACTACAGGCTACAGACTAGCAGACACATAGAATACACAATCAGACACTATTATCAAGGAACATTCTACCTTAGTACCTGGGTTTAACACCTGCTGGATCTGAGGACACGAGGGTACTCCATTAGGATTAGGGTGCTCAAATAGTTGGGCATAGCCACTTTGGACAGTTCATATTGGGGGTTATCCTCACTATGATGGCACAGCCAATAGATGTTTGGTATACATTGTTTATAGTTACTGAAGCTTCCATGTTTCCATGATAACCTTTTCTCATTGGGCCTCAGATATGAAGAGGAGAATCCTTCGGATGTCATGTGAGTTCCTCTCTAAGGGTTGGGTCAAGCAGAGCTGGGCTATAAAATACTGGAATGACCACTGTTGCTTCATATGGCTGCCACTCCACCATCAGGGCTGGTACTCTTGCTACCTCTCTATTCTGTCTTTTTTTTTTTATTTCTATTTTCCTTGGCTATTGGGGATTGTGCTCTAGAATAAAATAGAGTCCGGGGGTGATTGAATCTTCGGTGGATCCTAGGGAATATGTTCAGGGATCCAGTGGTAGTCTTTCTAGGGTGCATTTAGCTGTGGCGCCCTATCTGTCTATGATTTATTTGCTATCAAGACCTTTTTGAGTTCCTGATGAGTTGTTAGGTTCAACTGAAATGTGTCGAACCTTTAAACCTTTGAACTTTTAAATCTTTGAACCTACTATACCTTTGAATCTTAGATACGTTTATCTGTAGATAGTTTTTGAAGAAAGCATTTTGTTCCATCCGATTATATTTTTTTGAGCATTCTACAGCATAAATTATGATTGCTTGAACAGTTGGAGAAAATAGTGTTCTGTTGCTCAAAACTGGGTTAATTTCATAGACAGGCAGAAACAGCATATTGCATATCTCTAAACTGACTTTAGAGAGTTGGCATGGATTATGATTACTTGAAAAGCTGGGGCAAATAGTGATCTGTTGCTCAAACTGGGTCAGTGTCATAAACAAGCAGAAACAGCATTTAACGTACCTCTAGACCTACTCTAGAGTCTTAGTTTCGCCTTAAAGTGTTAGGCCAGAGGAGTTGGATATTTTCGGTCCAATTGAACTATATGTGCAAGAGGAGAGGTCAGCACTGTGTCAGAACATTTTTTGTTTGTCAATCACCTCGTATTCAGCAACTTCTGGCGATCAGGCACTGGTGCTCTAGAATATGGAGTACTAGACAGCTAACTATAGCCTTGTTCCCCTGGATTTGAAGTATAGTAGACCAGAAAGAAATTCCCTTAAAATCCCTCTCTTTTGAGTAACCCTGTCCTTGACAATTTGTGTGATTGTGTGTTCTATGTGCCTGTTAGTCTGTAGACCGTAGTTTTTAGATCACTTTCGTCAATAGAAGTTAGATTTTAGGGTTCTTGTGTTACTTTCATGTGGGCAAACAAGCACCGGGCCCACATGAACGTGACCCGGAAAGGGTCAGGGACCACTGGGAACAGTAAGTAAAAGAGATGAAAAAGGAGGGTGGTTTTTATTTTGTGAAATAATAAGAAAGAAGTGCTTTCACTATCGTATATTGGACATTAATCTTCTAGTAGCTTAAAATGTTGCGCCTTCACACCAGTATTTTTCCACATTCTTTTCACTGGGAACAGTGTCAGGCATCGGACTCCGACTGGACGTACTGGTAGAAGACATAAACAGGGAACAGACTGACAAATACACACTCGCCATGCATACCTTTACACATAAGTAGATGTTATAGCTATAAAAGTACGAGGTATTGGTTTGTATATTGGTCAAAATACTTAAGCTCGTAAGCTGCGATCAGGGCTCCTCGTTGTCTTGCGGGTCCCTACACTAGCAAGACAACATGTGCCAGAGGACCCTAAGGGCCACCCTAGCCTAGAAATGGCAAATGACTCAGCAGCACACAGCAGAGACAAACTGACATAAAATAAATGTAAGAAGGGACATGAACCCACAAGACACCAAACACACACCAACACACTAGGGCTAGCATGCAAGACAGAACAACCACATAGAACAGGACAGTTCACTCGTCATGTCTAGCCACAAGCACAGACATACAGAACATAACTCTGTGCATACCATATACACAGAACAGGGCTATCCACACCTAATGTCGGGCCACCTGCACAAACACGTCCCGTTCAAGCCACAGTTCAAACACATAACACAAATACGTGCATGCAAGCCCAACAAACCCTAGAGTGAAGGGATACCAGCTTCCTCTTGCAGAGGGAGGATATTTATCTGCAACCAGACCAGTGGTGATTGGCTAGCAGGAGAACACCGCACCCAGCCTGCTCAATCATTCCACACCTGTAGGGTTGTGCTGCTAGAAACCTATCTGGTGAAGCAGATCCCAGCCAGCACAACCTAACATCTTGTCTGTGAACGGCATTTGTTTGAATTCTAAGATCCCTCTGTCCCAGTGAATTTAAAATTAGAAGTGGCAACCAGTGACCATCAGCCTTAATGAGGGCCCTATGTCCAAACTTCTTGGACCTATGTGAATGTATGACATGAGGAACATACTGAAGTTTAAAATATATTTCAGTCTCAAACAGAGTTAGTTTTTAATGGTGACAGTAAATTTGAATTATCTTTCTAAAGGACTAATAAATTAAAAGCTTGGAGCTGGATTTGTCACATAATAATGATTTATCAAAAGCATCAGAGGATTAGGTAACCTATTTCCCTGTGCAGAGTAGTATTCGGAATTAGTTACATCAGTGTTTTTGTGCAATGTCATTTTAAGCCTCTCAAATCACTCTTCTGTAGTATCAATCTGCTACAACAGATGTTCCTATGTAAAGGTCAGTGATGCTGACTTACTCTCTGTATAACTAGGTGTTCTGTGGATGTTGTAATTGCAATTTTAAAGAAAAAAATATGATTATGAATGGTGAAGGAACATAACTGAATTAGTTGGTAGAGACAAATTGGTGGATTCTCATGGAATATATTTGATGGCATTGATATCTGTGAGACTAGGAAGTGTTCACATTAAATTTAATGAATACAATAACGTAGAAAAGCACTAAGCTGACCATGAACTCCAGACGTTCCTATAGTCTTAGTATGGCGCCCCGTGTGTATGGTCGCAAGCAGCTCTGTAGAAGCTCCAAGTTTATCCTACGGCAGAAGGAAACTTTCAGCAGGACAATGCACCATTCCAGAAGGGTCATTCTCTCATAGATTGGTTCCAGTAACATGGGTAGAAGGTGTTCTGAATGTTTTTTGGGTACAGCTGTTTACATGTTTCTTCCGTTTCTTTATGTTTTGTTCCTCCAGGTGCCAGTCTTGAGTGATGGATGGTGCAGACTGGGAACGGCAGAGCAGGGCTTGGGTGTTGCTAAGCAATGCCCAAGATGATAAAAAGGAAAGAATTCCATAAGGGCGTTGTAGTGACAAACTCTAGTTCGGCCTGAGCAGTAGAGAGCGTGCCAAGTTCCCAAGAGCTGCTATTGGAAGAATGTCCTGTGTTTGTGGATCACATAGGTCTGCTAGAAGCCAGGAGAGACGACAGAATTTCGGAAACTGTGACCCGCTGTCTCTACCCTGATGAACTTGCACTATCTGGAGGTCTTCAGTACTTGGCAAAACTCCACATGGCCAGGGAACTGTTTCTATAATAAAAGTATTACTGCAAACATGTGGTCTCTGCCTATTAATGTACCGAAACAAGGTTGTGGCTTTGGAAAAGCTTGCGACTGGGCGTTTGCTCTTCGATTCCTGGTGGAAATGTGACGTTAACCCCAACCAACACCTAGCGCTGTAGTCTCCCCCGAGTTAGTAAGTCGATGCCTGATTCTACTTGAGGCTTCTCCATCTGGGTGTCCTTTTTATATGACAGAGAGTTTTATTGCATTCATGGCCTTCACAGTACCTAGATTTTACTTATATAAAACATCTCTAGGATGAGGTAGAACATGTTCTTCAGAACCTCTATCTAACTGCAAGAAGTTATCCTGCCGGCATGGGCCAATACTCCTCAAGAATGATTTCAATACCCAGTGGAATCTATGCCACAGTGAATTGCTGCCATTCTGAAAGCCAATATAGGTACAATGTGCAATAGCATGGCCATTCTATTTAATTCTTAGATGTAACACAGGGGTTGCCCAGGATTAGCAAAAAAGTGTCTACTTGATTTACAGAAGCAACACCAGTTTCACAAACGGGCTGGGTTTGGTGATGCAACTCAGTATTATTCAGCTGAGTAGGGGTGACTTGTAATATTTAGCACATGGACAAGAGTGCTGCTGTTTTTCCAATGCTAGTCATAGGCATCCCATTTGAAGCCATTGAATAGTAAGGTAAAGTCCCCTGGCACCAAGTCATGACTGACTCCTACGGTGACGTCACATCGTGACGTTTTCTTGGCAGACTGTTTTTGTGGGCTGGTTTGCCATTGTCTTCCCCAGTCATCTTTTACCCCCCAGCTAGCTGGGTACTCATTTTACCGACCTCAGAAAGGATGGAAGGCTGAGTCAACCTTCAGCCGGCTACCTGAACCAGCAACCATTAAATAGCAATGGCTTAAAATGGGATGCACTATTTTTTAGCTTCCATTGTCCCTTATAGATGTACTGTACCTTTAATAGCGCTGTACATGTTTATTCACTACTTACTTTCAAATAGATCTTTTTGCAAGCAATCAAACTAAAGTCAACATTTTTCCTTCAGGAAATTAAGGTTCTGGCAGGCAGACGCGGGTACGCAGGTCAGCTTAAAGTGGACGTTTCCCCGTAGCTGGCAGTGTATTGTATGTTCTGAATGTGAAAATGTGAGAGGTAAAATGAAAATAACTGCAGATTCCCATGAGGACAGGATTATTATGGGGCTACTGTATGAACAGAAAAATCAGCATTTGTTGCAGAGTCAAGCAGACCACAGTTGAATGATACCACGTCATAGTCGTTGGCCAGGAAAAACACCAGGACCAACAGTATTCTATGTCTGCCCTCTTACAAAAACCCCACCCAATTAAAATATACTATTTGGAGAAGTCTAGTATTCAGAGGGGCTGAAGTGCAGCAAGTAATTAAAACATAGCAATGCTGTTCGGAGGTTTTAATCCTAATTATAAGCAGTGGTACTGAATGCATTTTGGGATGGAAATGTTCAGAATCATTTCGCCTCTTTGATTTACAGAATAGTTTCCTTCATTGACTTTCGCTAACTGACATGGCTAATGTTTTTCTGTGCTGCACACATAGGAATTCGGCTGAAGTTCTTTGACAGGTTCCTGAGAGGTCTTTGGCACAGATAAAGACTTGGCCATGTGACAGACTCGGGATGGAATAAGTGATAGACTGTGCATGAAGTGTGTCTTTCAGAAATGCTGCGCACAAGCTGGCAGCCAAGAGTGCGGCATTCAAGACAACCGACTAATGGTATCATCATATACCGAAATACTATACGTTGCGCTTCTATGTGTCTGCTAGACATTTACAACTCATATACTCTGTTATCATTCACAGATAGAACCGACACTTAGAATAATGCATCTATTTAACCACTGAAAGGATGCAGCTTTTTTTGTTTTTTCATTTTTGTCTTTTTCTCCTGCTTTCCAAAAAAAATCATAACTTATTTCTTTCTTTTCCCATCCACATCTGAGAGCTTGTATTTTTTATTGTTACCATTTAATGCACCATATATGTACTAAAAATCTTTTACAAATTCTAATTGGGATGAAATAATAAATAATAAACTCAATTTTGCTAATTTATTTATTTTTTGGGATGGAGGGGGGTCTTGTTCTTATGGCATACACTGTGTGGCAAAAATGACGTGTTAATTTCATTGTGTGGTATACCAAAATGATATAGTTTTTTTTTTTCGTTCCGCGTTTCAAAAACAAAATCTTTTGTTATATGCTTTCTATTATCATCTTCTGATCATCATAACTTTTTTATTTTTCCGTTAATGGAATTTTTTTTGTGGGGCAATCTGTAGTGTTGGAGAGAGATGGATCTTAGCTGTTTCTACACAACAGGCAGCACAAAGCCTATAAGAAAGTTTATGAATAGAGATGAGCGAACATACTCGCTAAGGGCAATTACTCGATCGAACATTGCCCTTAGCGAGTACCTGCCCGCTCGGAAGAAAAGACTCGGCTGCCGGCGGCGGGCGGGGAGCGCGGGGGGAGAGCGAGGAGGAACGGAGGGGAGATCTCTGTCTCCCTCTCTCCCCCCCCCCCGCTCTCCCCTGCTCACTGCCGCAACTTACCTGTCACCCGCGCCGGCACCCGAACCTTTTCTTCCGAGCGGGGAGATACTCGCTAAGGACAATACTCGATCAAGTAATTGTCCTTAGCGAGTATGCTCGCTCATCTTTATTTATGAACCCTTTCACTGCCACCTTCATCTATAAATCCTATCCATAATTGGCGTAGGGTGAAGACAATGAAACTGCGTGTGCGCTACACTTCCAGGAAAGGAGCATGCACAATGGCTTCAGCGAGCCCACAATGGCAGTAGGGCAATCCACTATGCATGCACCTACCCCAGAATTCTGGAGCACACAGTGTCATAAATACACAGTGTCTACAGCTCCCTGGAGCTGGAGACATCAATAAATGGACCATCTATTCAACTGCCCCATATGGATGGAGCTGCAGTAATGCATGTACACTACCCCTCCATTCCTCTCTATGGGACTGCTGGAAATAGTCTAGATATAGGCCAGAATTGCATTTTGTTGGTTGTGCTAGAAAAAGTCAACACATTTGTTGTCAGTCACATTCTTAAAGTAGTTCTGTCATACTATGCAGTTTGGCTAATAGAGGCTAATTAACTTCCTATAGCTGACCTTCTATAATGCAGTAGCACCATTAGTTTTTCCCATTTAAGGGAACTGTACTTGATGTGAAAAAAAACCTCAATAGAATACAGATCACCAGGGTAAGCTCTGGGCAGACATTGAGTCAGTAAGCAATGCTGGGAGATTTAAGCTCTGAAGCCTGCAGAAGCGTTGACACAGTTCTGGACTAGAGTTGAGCGAACATACTCTGCCGAGCTTGATGCTCATTTGAGTATTAGGGTACTCCATGGTGCTCATTACTCGAATGAGCATTAAGCCGTGTTCGACCCCGCCCCAGTTTTTGGCTCCCCCCCGCTGTGACGTGCCTGTTTTGGCCCCTCTCCACTGCGACACAGCGTGTCAACGGTAAATTTTTTGGCTGGCAGGCAGTAAAGGGGAGAGAGAAAGAGAGAAACACACGAACCAAGAAAAAAAAAAAGCTCGGGACCCGGCGTCCCACTTACAAAAAAATGCTTGAGTCTCCCATTGTAGCCAATGGGGGTTCGTTACTCGAGTAGAGCTCTCAAATTTTACGAAAAGCTCGACTCGAATAATGCGGACCCAAGCATTTGGGTGTTCGCTCATCTCTATTCTGGACAATGATACAGGTCATGTTGCAGCGAGCTGGTCACAATCAGGAAGTGGAGCCACGGTGACATCTCAACATCAGCCCCGGGTCCATGTGACTGCCTTCTTCTTGTCACTTCGGAAGGTCCCTGAAGTGTTGTCTGTCAGAAATCCCTCAGTGGGCTCAGTGTACTCAATTCTGCTACACCATCTCCTGTGGTGTATTGATTGATTGGCAAACAGGGATGTGTTTTCTCTAGCTGGCCAATTAGCCATAATCAAAGTATATTTACTCCAGGCCCGCCTCTACATGGGCGCCAGTTATTTTCCTGCCTGAGGTATTTGTTGAGACAGTAGAATGCTGTCAGCTAAACATCTTTGGTTATTTATTCTGTGTAGAGCTTATTCACTTCTATCAAATACTGTGCTATACACATTGTTCTTTCCATTTGCATTAGACATCTTGCCTATCCTTTTTCTATGGGAAGATTACGCCCCCTATGTTTCTGAAGTAAAGGCATCCCTATCGAGGCGATCACCTTGCTTCTAGGTAGGGTCTGCCAAACCAAAGTTGGTTAGGGGTAGCATTCCCATCCCCACATTTCTGTTACTGTTATTACCCCTATTTTGTGTTCCACATGTATTGGTGCTACTACACATGTCTATATTTATCCATTGCAGACATTAATTACATCTTGCTCTGACATGTTGGTGGGGTGATCCACTTACTCCCTACACGAATGTAACAGGCTGTAAAGGCACATTTACACACAGTGATTATGGCTCAAAATTTCTTCAAACAATGTTTTTTGTGCTATAATCATTGCATCTAAATGCTACCATCTTTTCGGACGAACAATGATTTTTAGTTCAGCATAAAAACCATCGTTCAGCCGGCCAGCT
Source organism: Eleutherodactylus coqui (assembly GCA_035609135.1). Classification (NCBI taxonomy): domain Eukaryota; kingdom Metazoa; phylum Chordata; class Amphibia; order Anura; family Eleutherodactylidae; genus Eleutherodactylus; species Eleutherodactylus coqui. The sequence goes on along the minus strand of CM069416.1, from coordinate 63,528,235 downwards.
GATAGCAGGGACCGCATGCTATGATTCTCCGCATTGTTTTCAGCTGCTGTCCTGGTGGAGAACAGTGGAGCTGTATGCAGATAACAAACCACCCACTGTTATCTGCATACAGCGAAGGAAACTTCATTTAAATGCAAATGATGGTAAATAGCTACTAATAGGCATTAGTGCCCATTAGTAGCTATGCAAAATGATCGCTCAACACTGTCACTCAAACTGTCTTTTGAGCGATCATCTTTGCGTGTAAAAGGGCCTTAACTCAGGATCAGTAAGAGATCTTCAGTAGTAATTAGGAAATTGATGACTAAATCAGGTACCTTTGAGTGACAAACTATTTGAGGACTCTCAGCATCTCCCAATATCTAGAAGTGTGGTTGGTCATGGAACTAATGTTCTTTGTTTCATCAAGTCGCCCTTTCATTCTGATTTCCCACCGCTGACTAGTATCATTAGGAAACAATTACGAACTGACCTTTCCAACAGATGCAGACAGTGGCTCATTGGGTCTGTTCTGTCAACTCTTAAATTCCCCAATTCTCTGTTATTGGATGACCAGCTGACAAACTGTCAATGCTTTAATTGAAGGAGAGCTTTCAGCGCCCTCCCAAATGATACTTCCCTTGTTTCTCTCTCCATTCCCTGATAGCATTTATCTGTGATTTGCAGGAGCTGATTCCCATTACAATGCTTTGTGCAAAAAGGGTCAAATACAGGACAAGTGCCATTCAAACAAATGGAGTAGAACTGTCACCTTTCGATAAGAACTTGGCAGCCGCCACCACTGAAGTGGATATGCATAAAGCCCGCAATTTACTAACATCATAAATTTGGTGCGCACACAGAAAGGCAATGCTAAGCAATGTTCTGAAGTTCATAAATTAAATAGCTTGAAAGCCTTTTCTCTGCGTATGTGATAAGACGAATGCCATCGCTACATAATTAAAACCTATTGCTCACTGCTGCATGCGAATCCTAATTTTCTTGCATATTTGTCTAACCGTGGAATGATTGTAAATTAAAATGCGTTCAAATAAGTTATTGGAAAGATTAACTGAAGTAATAAATGTATTATTCATAATATAGCATTACTTTGCTACGGAAAATAAAGACGTCAGGCAGAGTACACAGATCCGTGCCGCGGTAATAAATATGGAACAGGGGATTCATAACACTATTTTAGTTCCAGTGGGTAACCATATTTCTACAGAAGCAGATGTTGATATGATCAGTATCGCCTTAGGGTGGTTTATATACCATGTGACCTGCTACAATGTTATTCGATCTAATGATAATAGATATTGTACATGACCTGTAGGCATTGTATTGACCGTAATCACTGCTATCATGTCGAAATGTATCTGTCATGCTAAACAGGCAATCAGTTTCCACCCCTATAGGGTATCTGCAGGAGGTCACATCAAAAGCAAAACTGAAAGAATTCGCCTGCTGGAATTTTTTTCCTTTTTGTTTCGGAAAAAAACACAAAAAAATACTATGTGTAAAAGTAGAGCATGCCAAATGCACGCATGAAAAAGTAAATCAATGCGTTCTATTCTCTTCACATTGCATGCGCAACTTATAAAAGTGTAACGCCAGTAGCCACCGCAAGTGTTCAACAGGGTAGAGGCAGCAGTTGCGTGTCTACCTGTAAGGCCTCGGTCAGACGGGCGTTTTTTTCATGCGATTTGCGGATATATAGAATCATTGCTTCGCAATGGGATCGGTCACATGGCCGCTTTTTATGCGGATGTCCAATAAATTATAGGACACGAGGAATCGCAGATCGCGCCTATCTGCATTCTGTGATTCCTTCTGTTCTATGTATGTGCTCAATGGGGCTGGCGGCAGCAGCGCTGACCCCACTGAGAACATATACTACAAAGATCATTCTCCTCTGCCACAGCTGTAACAGCTGTGGCAGAGAAGAACGATGTTCGCCCATTGAATTCAATGGAGCCGGCAATGCAGCTATTGAATGACAGCTGAGAGCTGCCCCTGATTGGTCCCTGCGCTGAGCCAATCAGAGGCAGCACTCACTCACCCATTCATGAATTCATGAATGGGTGAGTGAGAGCTGCCTCTGATTGGTGAGGGCTGTGACCAATCAGAGGCAGCCCATTTAGCAGGCGGGGATTTTAAATCCCCGGCTGCTGAATACTACACAGAGCAGTTCAGGAGAACTGCCGGCCGGCCGCGGCTGAACTCCGGTTGCAGGGACAAGGTGAGTATATATATTTTTTTTAGTTTTACACATTTTTGGATGTTTTTCAGGGAAGGGCTTATATTTTTAAGCCCTTCCCGAAAATTCATGCCGCGCTCGCCGGCAGCCCATTGCTTTCAATGGAGCCAGCTGTATTGCCTGCTCCATTGAATTTCAATGGGTTGGACAGCGCTCCTTTGATTGGGCCTGTTTCACCGAAAACGCTGCTAGCTGCAGATTTTTCTGCGAATCGTCGGCCCGGTCACGCGTTTTGCAGATGCGCATCCGTCATGCGATCCGCAAATCGCGACAAAAAATGGTCGTCTGACCGAGGCCTAACCTGTATATGTATTTATGTTTAATATGGCACCACAATGCTGGCGGCCTCTACCACTTCGCATATGCTGCTGTAGACTCTCACATGCTGCTGCTCCGTTGTGATGCAGTTGTAATAATTTATATGGCCAAGATGGCTGCCGTGACATCACTCAGGTCTAGGACCTAGTCCTTATTCACAGTCCCAGCACAGAGGCAGTCCTAGGGAGTTTTTAGGACTTTTCTGGCGTCAGAGCTAAAGCCCCTCTTCACTCTAGATCCACAAAATCACAGTAAATAATCATTTGACCTCTGTCTCTGAAGGTCCTTGAGCATATAAGAGTCTACACATTTACAGGCAGGTAAATCAAAAGGGGTTTAACCCTTTCCAATCAACTGTCTGACGTCTGAAGACATTATGATTAAAAGGCTGTACAGCTCCAATGTTGAAAGACGTCCGTTAGGGTTCTCTTACTGTATATTGCCAGCCTCTCTGCTGTCGGAGCCTATGCAACGTGTCACCTCATGCAGTACTGGCTTTAGCCAGCAGATAGCGCCGTTGTATAACGGCAAAAAAAGAGTAAGCCCCCTAGGAAAACCAGGATACAAATTCGATTGGAAAGGGTTAAGCCCTTATATTCCCTCTTTGATTGTCATACACCAATAGAAACACAATAAATAAAACTATACTTACCTGTCCTGGACCGGCGCAGAGTCGTATTTGGCCTAGAGCAGGAGGCATGATGAAGTGATGTCATTGCTCCTCTTGCGCCGGGATGCTAATGGTCCTGGCCACGATTTGTAAGTTCTTATGGTCAGAGGGCCTCCTCTGGGAGGAAAACAGATCTGCTCAATACCCGACCAAGGGGGAATGTGCCTCCCTGCTCCCCTCCCCAGCCCACCCCTGATTGCAAACTAACCTAGCAGACACTACCTATTTTCATCACTCACAATGAATATTTCTACATATTTTTGAACTTTTCTGTTTTCTCTGCTTTTTACTTAGATAGATAGGAAAGGATATGCTGTATTCGATTACTGTGCCAAAACAAATATGGCTTAGCTTCACATCTAGTGTATGATCAGCTTCCAAGTGAATATTACATGGGATACTTTGTGCAGGGAAGCTGTTCGCTTCTGTTAAATGGAAAACCTAAAGGCATCATGTCTGAAGTATATATACAGCCCAATCTGAATCTAATATCTAATGTTACATTAAAAAACACATTACTTATACCAGAATTCCAGAAGACTACAGATTGGAAGCTGTCAATGTGCCCACTCATATAAGGAAGGCTGTCAATCGCTGATAGGACTGCCCACTGGACCTCAAAACTATACCATACTATATTATATTATACCGTACAGGATAGGTTATAACTAGCTGACCAGTGGGTGTTTGATCTACACCAGGGGCGTAACTATAGAGGATGCAGGGGATGCGGTTGCACCCGGGCCCAGGAGCCTTGGGGGGCCCATGAGGCCTCTCTTCTCCATATAGGGAGCCCAGTACTATGAATAAAGCATTATAGTTGGGGGCCCCGTTCCAGGTTTTCCATTGGGACCCAGGAGCTTCAAGTTACGCTTCTGATCTACACTATATTTGTAACAGCAAGACAGCCCACAGGAGTGCAACTCCTAACCCTTCAAATGCCGCTGTCAATTTAACAACGGCATTTAAATGCCCCAATCAGAGTTCAGGAGTCCCGAACGGCCCCCCATTGATGAGCTTGCGAAGTGCCGATTGCTTGCCATGGCAGCTGGGGGCCTCCTGAATGGCCCCACATCTGCTATTGCAGATCGCTTATCAAGCTATGCCTGTTGCGTGACTTGATAGATTTCCCGTCAGATTGCGCTATAATGTAATACTATGGTATAACATCATACTGCAGAAGCGATCAAACCATCACAAGTTCATGTCCCCTATGACGACTAAAAAGTCTCTCCCCTCCGCTAACCCCCACTGCCCCCAGCTCACCCCCGCTGCCCCCCCCCTCCCCCGAGCCTGCTCAGACCAGTAAGCAGTTACTTGAGAAGATCGATGCTCGCTCGAGTAACTGCTTTATCCGAGCATGCTCGCTCATCTCTAGTTATGACTTTTTGAAAGTGCAGAGGAAAAACCAAAAATGGAAAAGAAAAAAATGGGCGATTCTTAATGAGCATTTCATAAGAAATCTGTCCATCAATAAGGAATTGGTCTACGAGGAACCACTGGTACTTGCTCTCTAACCTTGATTCCTAACTGTCTCAACATACTTCTGCTGCACATACCTATAGGCAGTGCTATATATTTTTGAGAATCTTCCCTATCACGTTATAAAGATACAAATACAAAACAGATTAAGATAACGTTACATTCCACCTTTAGGCTTTATTCACATGAGAGTATATACACGGCTATGTAGCTGCGTTTTCACACCTATATACACGCCTATATATGTAACCATCTAAGGCATTGGTTTTCAATGCATTCATTCACATGGGCAAATTTACGGCACGTAAAAACGTTGCATCGTTAAAAATAGAATGTACGTGACCAGAATCCATGCTTGGGTAAAAAGATAGTTCTGGTTCTATCTTTCGACAATATACGCTGGCAGCACCCATCGAATCCATGTGATGGGACGAGAAAACGCAAATTCACATGTCTGCAGGAAGAGTGTGGAGTGGGATCAAGACCCAAGCCCACTTGATATGTGGTGGGTGTCAGTTGTGTTTTATAGCTGACAACCACCTACAATTGCCATAACTTAGATCCTGCCCAGTTAAACGAAACCTTTCATGTCCTTTATGCTTTTTTTACTGAGGGCAGCATAAAGGGACTTCAGTGGTCTCTCACTTATGGGGTAATGCACAATGGTTTTGAAAAACGTACAACTTGTTCCTGCAGTTCCCAGCAAAGAGAAGCCCAATTTATTGGTGAGGCCCCACTGATCCTGCTCGCCTGCCCTGATTGACAGCTTTGCAGTTATTACACTGCATATTGAGAAAATTGGGAATTATGGATGGTGACGGGGCTAGCAGCATCTCATGAATCAACTGGACTCAGCTGTGCATCAGAAGCTTCATTGGTTTCCATTGATGAGCAGCTCAACACAAGCCTAGGATTATGGTGCACTATGCCTAGCGTTGGCTTGAGCATAAAGCACAAGTCCACTGGACTCTGGAGTGACGGATGTTATTTCACTAAATGGAGATCTGATTGACAATTCTGGGTTTTAGTGAATGCCAGGAGAACGCTACCTACTGGATTGCATTTGCATGATGCCTACTGTAAAATTTGGTGCAGGGAGGGGGGATGCTGTGAGACTGTTTTTTATCGTATGAACTTGGCCAATTATGTACACCAAAGGGTAATGTTAATACTCCAGCATACAAGAACATTTAGACAATTACATGCTTCCCACCTTGTTCGCTGTGCATAAAGTGAAGTTTAGAAATATATTTTTTGACAAGTTTCTTGTGGAGGTTTAACCCTTTCCAATCCAATTTGTATCCTGGTTCTCCTAGGGGGCTTACTCTTTCTGCTATATGCTGGCTAAAGCCAGTACTTCATGAGGTGACTAGAGATGAGCGAACGTGCTCGGCCACGCCCCTTTTTCGCCCGAATACCGCGATTTTCGAGTACTTCCATACTCGGGCGAAAAAATTCGGGGGTCACCGTGGCGGCGCGGGGGGTTGCAGCGGGGAGTGGGGGGGAGAGGGAGAGAGAGAGGGCTCCCCCCTGTTCCCCGCTGCTACCCCCAACGCCGCCACACCTCTCCCCGCCCCCCGGCGCACCCGAGTACTTTTCACCCGAGTAGTGAAGTACTCGAAAATCGCGGTATTCGGGCGAAAAAGGGGCGGGGCCGAGCACGTTCGCTCATCTCTAGAGGTGACACGTTGGATAGGCTCCAACAGCAGAGAGGCTGGCAATATACAGTAAGAGAACCCCAACGGACATCTTCCAACATCAGAGCTATACAGCCTTAAATCATAATGTCTTCAGACGTCAGACAGTGGATTGGAAAGGGTTAAGGGAAGGGAAGAAACCTTCTGCATTATATGTAAAATTTTGTACTCTGTTCATGATGCACGTGATTTCCAGTTAAAGTTGTATAACAAACATTCGCAATGTACTAAAATCAATAGGCTGGGTAGAGTATGGCCAGTTTGCTATGGGAACGCCAAGATTCTAGAGACAATATGGAGGCACAGGTGATGCTAATTGTCACGCTACCCAAGAGACTATGTACTGTATGTAGTAGTTCCTGTGTAGTTAGTTGAGTGCATAGTGGAAATAAAGCAAGTAGTGAGGGACATAGTAATGTGCAGAGATATTGTATCCCAAACAATGCAGAGTGCTAGCCCAAGGAGCAGGAAACAGTTGGTGTCTCTAACTTTGCTAGAAGGTATGCCTGGAGGCAAGTAGAAGCAGACAGAGTGAGAAGCAGAGGGATCAAGTCGGAGTATGGACTAAGTCAACCCATTGCCAAAACCTCCGCTGCCTTTGTTGTCGAGGCCGGAAGACTGGAAGCTAATAGACTGCTTGTCGGGTCGCGATTCTGTTATCCACCAATATACGTTTTTTTAAGGAAATTCAGATTTTTTTATATCTTTCATAAAACATCCTGTTGTCCGGACAGAACATCGTCTGGTCATATTACAGAAGAACTCAAGTGGCTGTAACGAGCTCTGGCCTCAACCCTATCAAACACTTTTGACATGAACTGAAATGCTGATTGCACACCAGACCTTCTCTTTTAACATTCGTGCTCAACTCCACAAACTCTCTTTTAGCTGATTAGGTGCAAATTCCCACAGATAAAATTAAAAAAAGGAGTTTGGTACCGTGTTAGCCAGTAGAGCAAAATGTGATTGTTCTCAGTAAGAGAAACCAAGTAATCTTGTAGATATGATACCTTTTAATGGCTACCAAAAATACATGATGTTATAGCAAGCTTCCGGGTCTTCTATGGACCCTTCGTCCATAAAAGATCCAAAAGCTCGCTATAACATCGTGTATTTTTGATAGCCATTTAAAGGTATCATATCTACAAGATTACTCGACTTCCCACAGATACAATGCGATATCTTGTGGAGAGAGTTCCAAAAAGGGTTGACGCCGTTGAGAGGGGAATGAATCCCATCTCCACAATCATAGTTTCGAAATGGGATGTCGAACAAGATAATATAGGTCAGATGTGGGCATAGCTCTGACCATACATTGTGCTGGAAGTGTTAGCAAATTATCATTTTTAAGCTTGATTATGTTTTTGAGAGCATACATTGCAGTGTTGACTCTTCGTACCATTTGTGAGTAATTTACAGCGTGTCCCTGAATTTAATCAGGATGAAACCTTGGATGTGTTAAGTATGCTGCAATGTATTCTTGAAAATTAAACCAAAGGGTCTCCTGCATGTCAAGAGCGCAGCTGTCAGCCATTCATAAATTTATGTCTTTTTTAGAAGACAGTTCATCTGCTCAGTCTTCTGCTGCCATGCCATGTTATTGATTTTATTTACAGCATAAATTACAGTGGCACAAGGTTTTTTTTTGCTATGTTACTTTAAGATTACTACATTGTGCATTTAGACTCGTAGGTAATTTGTGATCTTAAATGGAATATATTGCTTTAGGCAAAGGGTCATTTGAAATAACGAATTATACGTTCTTTGTAAAGAATGACCAATCGTCCCCAACTACAAGTCAATTGACATGAAGTGAAACTGCCCAGGACCATTCAGATCCTATAATACATTGCACAATTTTTTTGATGATCACACAGACCCCTGGTGCCAGTAATCTATAGACAAGTCCTAATGGCAAGCTCTGGTCTATGAGAACCACCAATGGCTTTAATTGCAGTGTTAATGGGTTTTCACATTCGTGGTCACCTGGCATTTAGAATTTTTGACGTAGATCTGACACAAAATCCTAAAAGCAACAGCACAGAATGCTGCACTATTTTGTCCTGTAAGATGCAGGCTACATGCCCAAAGCCAGACAGACCCTTTCATAGCCAATGGGATCCTTCTAGCTCTGTTCGTATCCAACATGTGCTGGATTTGGCACTTCTGTTATTTTTCTTGTTCGGCCTGGAAGATGGAACCAAACAATGAAAATAAAAATGCTGATGTGAAAGGAGCCTTACCATATTCACTGATGTGTCAAAATACTTTAGTGCCAACAGGAACTAATATCATGTAGGACCCTCTCTAGCATGGCAAAGTGTAGCAACTTGGTGTGGTATCAATTTCACAGGTGAATGGAAGACATTTGGAAGGATGTTGACCCATGCCATCTGAATAGCCACCCACAGCTCTGTGTTATTTGTAGGTGCAGGATTTCTGGTGCAAATGGACCTTTCCACCACATCTGATAGAAGCTTGATTGGGCTTATGTTGGGCAAAGGCCACACCATTTGTGGGAACTCTCCCAAATGCTCCTCAAACCAGTTCTGGACAACTTGGGCTTGATGGCATGGTGCATTGTGCTGCTAGAATATCCAAACATTGTGGGGGTATTTGAAGTCCATAAAGGTTTACAAATGGTTGCCAAGCAGTGAAAAGTAGCAGGCACCAGGTAATAATGTGTTTAGATAAACAGTAAACCTAATCCATTCCATAAGAACATAACTCACACCAGTATGGAACCACCATCAGCCTGTACATGACCTTGTTGACAACTGTGGTTCATGGCTTCATGGGGACTGTGCAACACACAAACTCTACTATCAGCCCGAAAAAATTGGTATCATGACTGATTGGATAACGCCACATGTTGATGGTCCTTTAGGGTCCAAATAGCAACCACACAAGATTAGATGAGGTGCTGGGTTTGGTGTCATGTTGGGGCACTCTGCTGCTGGGTCTTTTGTGCCCATACCCTATGGAAGCTAAAGCATGCTGCAGAGACCTGCAGGATATGCGTGTGGGGCCTCCTGAATTGAATCCCTTGTGATTTCTGCCTGAATCACTTATCTGTTTGCAAGGACAGTTCTAGACAGATGTTGCCAGTCACGATCATTGAGCATCTGTGGGCCGCCACTGCACTGTCCACTGTGGGTGGTAATGCCTTCAGTTCTCGGTACACATGTGACACTGTGGATCAAGGCATGTTAATTTCCTGCACAACTTCAGAAATGGAATGTCCTATCCATCCAACACCCACTATCAAGCTTTGTTCAATCTCTGATAATTCATGTTACCATGCCATGAGCAGGTTGACCAGTGTTCAACTTCACTCACAAGATAAAGCCTCACAATGTAGGGTGGGTTCACCCCTGATTTATGACTTTCAGTCATAATTTTGTCTTTCTGTTCCATTTTTGGAGCAGTGAAACAGAATTAAAATGGAAATAAACATTTCAGTTTTTCCCCCATTGATTTCAATGATTTTTCAAAAGCTTTCAGTCTGTTTCCATTCCGTTAGTTTTTTTTTATAGGAAATCTTCAAGCTTGAACAAGTTGTGAAAACTGCAGGCATGATGTTATAGAGCAGGAGGAGCTGAGCAGATTAATATATAGTTTTATGGTAAAGATTCAGTAGAACTTGTATTGCATTCATTGAAACCTCTCCACATTATGAGCTGAGTGGTCCAATGGGCGGTCCTATCAGTGATTCACAGCTATTTGTGAATACAGGGGTAGCTATCTATTACTGATAGGACTGCCCACTGGACCACTCATCTTAGAATGAGCAGAGGTCTAAAGGGAGCCCGTCTGATAAACTAAGTTATGGTGCTGTTAGCCAAGGTGACAGAGCTGGTTGATGTATTTCTTACCAGCTCCGGAGATCCAGCGCCGTCACCCAGTAAAGTCTGCACAGCTCATAAAAATCTGACTTCTTTCAGAGACCCGTTCGCATGCTGTCTCCCATACAATTCTATACTAGTGGACATATTTTTTTTTTGTGGTTTTATTGTACACAATTAGTAAAACAAAAAAACTATATATTTGCTATCATACCAATCCACAGATTAAAAAAATGAAGGTTCTAAAATGCATTATATATAACCCCAAATGGTGCTTTAAAAATGTAAACTTTCCCACAAAAAACTAGCTCATATATAGCTATATTAAATGAAAAATTGAAAATCTATGGCTTTTGGAATGCAAAGATGAATAAACAAAAACCTCTATGTCCAAAGGCTCAAAAGTGCCACTTCCTCTTAGGCCTCATTCACAAGGACGACAAAGACCCACGATTTTGTCGCGTTGCGACAATGTGACATATCGTGTGTTCGTTCAGCCCATGCTTTCCAATGGGTTAATTCACATGTGCAATGTTTTGGAGTGTGCGACATCCCGTCACAAAAAGCTTGCGGGTCCCGCGATATGCACGTGACTCTTGAGGTTTTGTAGCCATGTTTCCCTATGAAGCCTTCCTCTGTATTGCATCGCTTTTCATGAAAACGCGATTTTTGTGTGGCGCGATGCAACTTTGACAGTAGGAAATCCTACTGTCAAAGCAATAATCTAATCCCTAGCTGCAGGAAAAGAAAAAGTATACATCACCTTAGAAGTGCTGTCCGGCTCCGCTGCAGCTTCTTCCCGGTCCCCGTCACTATGCTTTTTCAACTCTTCTGGCCAGGGATTGAAAAATCCCTGCCTCCTGGAAGCACTGGGTGTGATTGCCTAACGCTTAGCCAATCACAGCCAGCGCTCGATAAACCAATCACAGCTATTTATCGAGCACTGGTTCTGATTGGCTAAGCGTCAGCCAATCATAGCCAGTGCTTCGAAAATGTGCCTGCAAAATATGCTTATGTAAACAAAACCCATTAAAATCAATGTTTTTTTTAAACTTCATATTGCATGCCCAAAATGCTGTGCAAATATGTTCGCCTGACACAGGTCTAAATTTGGTATTCCCTAAATCATTCTGACTCACAAAATAAAGTTTACATTTCATTTTTATTCCACCATGTACACCATAAAAAAGCCTCACAAATGGCCCAATTCCATTTTTGCCTATGTCATCCCACTTAGAAATTTTTAAAAGTTTTTCAAAACATTATAAGGTACTTTAAATGGTACTAGAGATGAGCGAGCACGCTCGGTTAAGGCAGATACTCGAGCGGGCATAGCTCTTCTCGAGTATCTACATACACGTCCGAGCAAATGCAGGGGGGGCGGCGGGGGGAGCGGCAGGGAGAGTGAGAGAGATCTCTCACTCTCCACCCCCCGCCGCCTCCTGCATTTGCTGAGACGAATATGCAGATAGTCGAGAAGAGCGATGCTCGCTCGAGTATCTGCCTTAACTGAGCGTGCTCGCTCATCTCTAAATAGTACCACTGATTTTTATCCTGCAAAAAACAAGCCCCTGTCTGACTATCTTGCTGGAAAAGTAAAAAAGTTATGATTTTTTAAAGTGGGTAGAATAAAACAAGTAAGCAAAAAAATGACCCAGTTCTTTAAGGGGTTAAACAGATCTACCAAATAAAGCTATAAAACGTATGAAATGAAAAGTTATAGTGAAAAGTCATGCAAAAAGAATTTTAGGAAACCAAATTATCTTCTTGCATTTGGATTTTAGAAACCCAAATACAAGTAAGAAAGACTTACTGGAATGCAGGTGTTATAGTGAAACCCAGTATTGGTGACTGACTGGAAAGACACGTATGGTGAGTATGTGCTATTTTGTAAGAAGAGGTGTCTCTGTTGTTTATGGTATATTCACACATGCTGGCGTGTGAGTCTGAGAAACCTGGTCAGCAGTTAAACATCTGTGCTGCAGAAAAGCAATTAGATGGTGTTAGTCTGGAAGGTGATTGATTACATCTTATTTTCCATTTCTCAAGGACTCATCGGTTGAGGAGTTGTAGGTGGGCTTCAGCGGTAGCCGAGTCTCTCCTGAGCTTGCTGGATCTAGCTTTGTGGAAGACTCAGAGCAGTAGTTTTTGTTAGACCGCACACAGTCCTTGAATATAAAATTAATTATCTTTATTAAACCATTTACTGTAATTTATAAAATATGTTTTAATCTCTCAATTATTAAAAATGTATTGGTTTTAGGACCTGCATGGAGGTAACATGTCTTCCCCAAAGTTTGCGTGGATTTTCTCTGGGAACTTCAGTTTTCCCCCACACTCCAAAAACATATGTGTTTGTTGTACATAATAAATTGCATCTTTCCACCTATGGCGTAATTGTGGATATCCATGGACCTGACCCAGGGACGTTGGAACTTGTACCATATCTTTTCACAGCTCTCCTAGATTTAGATGGGGGAGATATCTGCCCTGGGACCGCTGGGTTGATTTTCTCCCCTCTCCTGAGTGAGTATGGTCTCATCCATCTATTTATGAGCGCAGTAGGATATTCTTTTCTCTGACTCCAAAAACATAGTGATAGGTTAATTTCTATTGTGAGCCTCAGTGGGAACAGGGACCATTGTGGGTGATGACAATCTTTAAACAGCCCTGCTGAATGTGTTGGCGCTATGTAAATGGGCAATGGCACTCGGTAGTAGAATTCTATAAAAAATAAATAAATATTGTTATTTGTGTAGCGCCAACTTATTCCGCAGCGCTTGTAAGTAATTTATTTATTATCCCCCACCAAGCTGTCCACTCATTTTACAGACCTCAGAAAGATGGAAGGCTAAGTCGACCTTGAGCCGGCTACCTGAACCAGGCAGGGATGGAACTCACAACCTTCAGGTCATGAGCGAGAGCTTACGACTGCATTTCTGCTGCCTTAGCACTCTGCTCCTCATTTTTAAACTACTATAAATAAAGTCTGCACATACCAACTACAATACATGTTCCCACTGCTCCCTTTTGGCATTGACCATCACTTAGGGCTCGTTTGAATCAGCCCTAGTGGTTTCAGTTTTCTTGCTCCTTTTGGGCAGCAGGAAAAGGGCAAAACCCTGGCCGAACCAAATCATCATATGAAGAAGCCAAACAGACCACATTGACTGAATTTAACATGACCGAATAGTGCTGCATGCTGTGCTATTTTGTCCTGTCTAAACGGAACCTCCGACACTGATGTGAAGGAGCCCTTACTGTGGTTTTAGCAATTCTTATGTTGGGAGGCTCTAAGACGTTCTCTGCTGTGGTAACCTTTGTTATAGTTAGTAGCTCGAGAAGAAATGTTAATCCTATATAACTTCCACTTCCCTAGCAACCATTCAATCGGTGACACATGGAGATTTTGATGCCTTGTGCCCATGCAGATTCCTTGTACTAACGCTGGACAATTTACGGTGAGCTTAGAAGACCTGTATGAGGCCGATTTCACACAGATGGGTCAGATTCCGCATTCGGGAGCCCGCAGTGGAATCTGGCTCTGACTGCAGCCATCGTCCCCATGTACCTGTAATTTCTTTACCATGGATGCTTGCCGTCGGTCATGTGCAGTAGAGATTTTTTTTAAAAATATGTATATTTTACGTGCCATTGCTACGCAATGACGTAGGTACCTGCAGCCTATCCGAATTGTCAATTGCGGATGGGCTGCGGGTCGGATGGCTTCCATTGACTTCAATGCTGGGACCACAGAAAAATAGGGAAGGACTTAGTTGGCAATTTGTAAACCCTTTGGTCCTTTGACCTTGACTTTCCATTACTTTCTTCTGTAGTTGTCATGACCGGTGCTACAGTTATTGACAACTAACTGGTCCAAGTACTCCACATGTTTTATTTTTGACACTCTTTATCTGCATACATATTTTAGACAACTAGGTATTCTGCTTATATAATTCATCCCTAGATCATCAGGCATGTTAATATTGGCATTAGGAGCTCTAGGTATTTAATTTAATCAGGGAAATTATTTCAATCATTGGACCACTGAATGTATGCCTTAACATATCTATTGGGTTGTGTATGGTATATAGCAGCTTCCTCCTCTTAAAATCATTTAGTCATTATATTTGAATTAACCCTTTTTTTTATCTTTTTAGATGGGCGTCTGCATTGAACACACCACAACATGTGAGATACACAGAATGACACATTGCAACATTTTCTGTGGTGGAGAGTAGTTTTATGTTCTTTTTGATCATGATATTTCATATATTTTTAATGTCTGCATTTTATATGGAAAATTCACTGGCATAAAAGAAAAAGCTAATGACAAAATTGTGAGGTTAATAAGTAGTGGTGGTTCATTTTCAGTATGCTTGAAAAGCCCCTAGGATGCATGCAAATGACTGTATTACAGCTGTGAATTGTGCAGCGCTTTAATAAGGTTTCCATAGAGCTTTCTGAGCCCTTTAGGATACATTACGTCTGTGGAAAGGGACAATGCCTCTGCAGCACCACCTATTAAAACGTAGCTTTCCTACAAGTCAATGTCTGACCTTTTAGCAGGCCTTTTACATAAGCCAGCGGTTCCCAAACCATGTTCCGCGGAGCCCTTGGGGTTTCCGCGAGCGACAGTCAAGGGCTCCGACCAAGGGTCTCTGTAGTGAGCAGCCAATGGCTGCTCACCATTGTAGTGATTACTGGCGGGGGTGCCATAGCTCCCTGGCCAGTAATCGCGCTGCGACACTGATCCCGGTGCACACTCTGACGTCAGTATGCACCCAGGATCCTTCTCCCCTGAGTCCTCTCCTCAGTTCCGCTGGAGAGGACTCAGGGAGGAATCGTTCCAGTGCTGTCAGTGTGCATCGGGGATCAGCGCTGAGCAGAGAAAGAGCGGTGCTGACTGCAAGGAGGAGGTAAGTATATGGGTTGGGGGGCTATTACTGGAGCTGCTGTTGGGTTAATATTACTGAGGGGTTTAATATTACTGTGGCTACTGTGGAGTTAATACTGAGGGGATTAATATTACAGTGGCTACTGTGGGGTTAATACTGAGGGGGTTAATATTATTGTGGCTACTAAGAGGTTAATACTGAGGGGCTTAATATTACTATGGCTACTGTGGGGCTAATATTACTGAGGGGGTTAATATTACTGTGGCTACTGTGGGGTTAATATTACTGAGGGGATTAATATTACTGTGGTACTGTGGGGTTAATACTGAGGGGGTTATTATTACTATGACTACAATGGGGTTAATATTACTGTGGCTACTGTGGGGTTAATACTGAGGGGGTTAATATTACTGTGGCTACTGTGGGGTTAATACTGAGGGGGTAATATTACTGTGGTACTGTGGGGTTAATACTGAGGGAGTTATTATTACTATGACTACAATGGGGTTAATATTACTGTGGCTACTGTGGGGTTAATACTGAGGGGGTTAATATTACTGTGGCTACTGTGGCGTTAATATTACTGTGGCTACTGTGGGGTTAATACTGAGGGGGTTAATATTACTGTGGCTACTGTGGCGTTAATATTACTGAGGGGGTTAATACTACTGTGGCTACCGTGGGGTTAATATTACTGAGGGGGGTAATATTATTAATGTGGCTACTGTGGGGTTACTATTACTACTAGGGCCACTGTGAGAGGTCACTATTACTACCGGGGCCACTGTGGGAGGTCATTATTACTACTGGGGCCACTGTGGGGGGTCATTATTACTACTGGGGCCACTAATATAGGGGTCACTACTACTACACTGGGCCAATATAGGAAATGCTACTACTACTGGGGCCACCAATATAGGGGACACTATTATTACTGGGGCCACCAATATAGGGATGCAATTATAACTGGAGCCACCAATATAGGGGACACTATTATTACTGGGGCCACCAATATAGGGGACACTAGTATTACTGGGGCCACCAATATAGGGGATGCTATTATTACCGGGGCCACCAATATAGGGGATCACTGTTACTACATGGGATGGATTTGCTGTGGAGTTTGCAGTGGCTGTAGCAGCAAAGTAGATGAGATTTTGAAAATTTCATCCACACGTTGTAGAAAAAATCTGCACAAAACCTGTGCGGATATTGACATGTGGTGCGGGATTTAATTCCTCAGAATGTTAATTTTGAATATAATGTATATCAATAGCTCATCCAGTGCTCAAGTGTTACTCCCCTTTTTTTTTTTTTAAATGGCCCTGTCCTTTTTGTAACGACGGAGATAAAAATTATATGTCATGATAAGCCACACCCCTCCCCTGACCACACCTTGGGGCTCCACAAGAATCTTTTGCTTTAAAAAGGGTTCCATGGCTAAAAACGTTTGGGAACCACTGATATAAGTGAAAACCAGCATCTTCTCCAGGAGGAAAAGATAACCATGCACAGACAGGCTATTTAAAGAGGTTTTGTTATATCTGTCATTAAAAAAAAATTCTATACTCACATATTCCTCCACAGGCAGTCTTCTTGAGGCATTTTCTCCTTCCTGAGCTTCTGCAGTGCCCCGAGTAACCTTACCTCCTGTCCGGCCAGCTTGTTATGAAGCCGGCATTCCTTGCATCCTCCTTCCAGCAGGTCAGTGAAGGTCACATCCCTTCGACGTAGCCTTCACTGGCTAGGAAGGAATGCTGATCTATTGCAGAGACACCGGGCATGAGCAGTCTCTGCAGGAGATCGGCACCCTCTGTGCTGGACTGTGAACTGTGACATAGTATACATTGCCGGGCAGGAAGGAGACTGACTATGATAACATCACGGGAAGGAGAAGAATCAGGCAGCTGGAGGTGAAGTGACCCCATGGGACTGCAGGATACAGGAGAAGATAGGTGAGGTGTAGATCTGGTAAGTAGACCTACGAGGGAGGAATAGGTAAGTATAAAAAATTTTTTTTTAAATGACAGAATCCCTTTAAGGCCTTTTGCCCCTCATCGGTGCACAGTAGGTTTCTGGGTGACTGGATGAGAGGCCTATGATATGGATCAGGAGGGGTACAGGTCTCCTTGTGGAGATCGCCAAGTAGGCATGGGGAGACTTGTTGGCCATGCCATGCTTCTCTGATAAATGTAGTATGTCCAATCTTTTACTACTTATGACCTACCTAATAGGCCTCTCACCCGGCCATCCAGACATCTGTCTGTACATGGTTGTCTTTTCCCTATAAAAAGGACTCTGCCTTTGGCTTACATCCCCAGTCATGTTACAAGGCCTTTTAAAAGGTTGTACATTAACTTGTAAGAAAACTACCTTCTAATAGCTGGTGCTGCTGAAGCATTTTAGCATCTCCAATTTGCATAGCAAATTTCCCAGAGGAGTATATTGCACGGCCTTTTAAATCTCCTCACACCTACTAGGTGGTCTCCACAGGGAGAAACTGTACCCCTCCCAACATCTGATTTTCTTGCCATGCTCCATTAGACTTTGAATGTAAAGAAGTATTCTCCCCTAAAAGCATTGCTCCTAAGAGAGAATATCTCCATACATATAGAGCCTGACGGAGCCTGGACTGCAGTGTACAAAGGCTTACAGGTATGTACTAAATAAATGGTACAGGATATGCACTGCAGTACAGGACTCTGTTGTGTGTACAGTGTTAGCTCATAAATGTTGTAGTGTACAAAAAGTAGTCTAACAGGTACACTGCATTTCCCTTTAGGCCAAATTCACAAAAAAATAACTTTTTTTTCATTTGTGTGGAGTTCCATATATTCTTAAATGCTCTGTATGTCCTTGTTTAACTTCTGTACGTCATTCGTTTTTCACGGACACAAGGGAAAAAAGGTGCAGCAGGTCCCAATTAATTTTTTCTGCATCTCTTAGCGACAGATCCATGAAATAAAGATGGTCCACGGACGCTGTCTGTCTATTTGCATCCCATTGACTTGCATCGGTGAGTCTCGTCTACAGATTGGATCATAATAAGGTATGCTGTGATTCTTTTTCATACATAAAACCCTAAATATGAAACCAGCTCACCCACACCGGACATTATCTTCTGATCCCAATAGCACAGTACAGGAAAGGACAAAACGGCTTCGGCCGTAGGGTAATCAGTGACCACAGAAATTCTTCTAACACTCCAAAAATTAATAAACACTTAATCTCTATTCCCACTTCTTTAAAACCATCATGTAGAGACAGATGATTAAATATAGAGGAACACATGGACGCGTTTCAAGCCCCTCATTCTGGGCTCTTTCTCATTATGAGCCCAGATTGAGCAGCTTGAAACGCGTTTGTATTTAGCTTGTGTGAAAGTGTCACTGGTGTCTCATCATTGATTTAGATTGGGTGCAGGCGTTGTTCACTGGTAGATTTCACCTTGGATCGCTATGTATATGTTCATAAGCAAACAATTGGTGACATAACCTCCATGAACACATAGTTATTGCATGGATCAGTGGAGTTTTCTTGCATGTGTAATTATTGTTTCATTCACATCAGAATTATGATAGGAATGGAAAATGCATATCCCTACAATATACGGAGTGGTCATGGCAAAAAATTCTTTCAATAGTTCAATGCATATTCTTTCATGGTATGTTAATATGATAATTGCTTTAATTGTTTGGTATGGAAAAGCTGTCCTATAGAGTGAGCAAATCCGTTCAGATTTAGGCCTCTAGGTAAGAATGTAAGATACATTACTGCCCAAATTAAAAGCAGAAGTGCTCTTTGGCATTTTGCAATAATTTTCTTAACATTAAATCAGAAGTAAATTATAGGAAAAAAATTGTCTAATTAGCAAAATCCCGTATACAAGCTACATCAATCAATGAATTTCCATACTTTGTGTGCCGCTTCTGCGGCTTTTAGTAGCACTTTCATCCTGTCTGGCATTTCTTGAACGGATTTTATGATCATGTCTTTTATTTTGGCATCGCGGAATCACATTATCAGATTGTCAAAAGTCTCTCAAATGGTTTAACTTTGATTACAAAGTTACTGCACCAATTTTGTTTTCAAGGCTGCACTAAATGATCTCTATTAGATTTATGTCCATGCTATTGCCCGGCCATGGAAGCAACTCAAGTTCGAATTTGGACGCACCCGTCCTGAATAGGGCAATCCCGCTGCAAGAATCTGGGGATTCCCTAAAATGACCCAAGATGAAGTGAGGAGAAGAAACAAGCACCATGGATAGAGCAAAAGGTATAGATCCAGTAAACAGACAGGGAACACCTGACAATAAAATAAAGGTACATATCGGCATTTAACGATAGACTGCTAACACTAGCAAAACCAGGAATTCAAGGACATTAAATTGAATAACCAGCATCCTTTGCTGAGAGGAGACGGTCTAAAGACCCAAATAAAGCTTCTTACCCTAGCCAGCCAATTAGTCCACTGACAGAAGGCAGACGTGTCCACCAGTCTGAGCCAGCCGCGCCAAGACAACTATTTGTTTAATTGGTAGCAGAGGTGAATCAACTTAATGGTTTATGATCTGGTAGGGATGTGCCCAATGCCTTATTTGACTCAATGAATT
The DNA here is from genome assembly GCA_035609135.1 of Eleutherodactylus coqui. Taxonomy (NCBI): domain Eukaryota; kingdom Metazoa; phylum Chordata; class Amphibia; order Anura; family Eleutherodactylidae; genus Eleutherodactylus; species Eleutherodactylus coqui. The sequence goes on along the minus strand of CM069416.1, from coordinate 63,508,471 downwards.
GCTTGACATATTATGGCAGATTGATAGTGATTGCCAAGGTGCATGCCATGTTTTACTAGAAAAAAAATACATGTAAATGTCTCAAAGTACATATATAGACAAAGGAAGAGATCCTTTTGATCTGCAAAGAATACATTTACTATCCCATTCACAAAGCATATGTGCTCTTTTACCATATGTATGTGATGTCTGTAGAACATGTTACTCTTCTGTACACATGCCTGTCTATTCAAGAGCTTTTACTCTTGCCTTTATTTTCAGTCAATGAGATATGACTGCCAGCATGACCAGGCTCAAGAAGAAAGACATCTATGGTAAGTGATTGGATAAACAAGAAGTAGCCAGTTAACTAAACACATGGTAATCTCAAGTGCTGATTGACAGGGCTGTTCAAATCTCTATTAAACCAGGACAACTAATGTTTATTTTTGACAAGCCATCAGAAGGTCGTTTTTGAAGAGCTGTAGGTGTTTTTAAATAAACTGCCTGCAAAACCAGGCAGATCTGTCAGCCTGTGCAGGAGAACAGCTTGCATAGAAGAAAATTTCCCAGTTACTACAGAAGCTAAGTACTTAACAACAGGCAGTGGATTGCAGAGTGCCTGGGAAACCCTTATTGTCAACCACTTCAAACTTGATTTACAGTGGTAAAACAAAAAAACATATATATGACAAGATTGCTGAGACACACACATGCTATTAGTTGATCATATGCTGTCTGAAACGTTAGTACCCCTTTAAGGTGAAGCATACATAGTTTTACTAACATAGTAGATTACATATGGGCACAGCTAATTATATGCAGGGCTATATTTAGTATACAGATAAGCTAGTTTTTTATTTTTATTTTTTTTCCTTTTTGTATTCCTGTCTGTTATCTGGTTTACTATACATGGGATTTTCTCATATAAATAGTGGAGAAGAGTATGTTAGTTAATGGAACATGTATACACAGCCATGGATAAAAGAAAAATACATCAGTGAGGATGAACTGGAACAAAATCTTAGATTTCTCATTCATGAGTGGACTTAGGAAATCTGAGCATGTTTTGGCCTCAGAAACATCATTCATCATTGTTGTCAATGTCAAGTGTAAGAGTTATCCTGAGTGACTGAGCAGTGGCCCATAAATAAGTTGACATATGCATAACCATTAGTTTTAGGAAAAGACGGTGTAAACTGAGTCCAGAGCATTGATACTCCACTTAGTAATGTAAGTTATTTGCATTTAGGAGATTCAAGATTAGTCTTAGTGAATACATGCTAACCGACAGCCTATACAGAACAACTTTCTCTGTATAAACCGTAGAAATTATAGAAGAAACTAGGATACATATAGGGACATATTATTTGACAAACTAAAGAAAAGGTTTTAGTGGGGATTGAGTTTTCTATGCCATTGCATTGGGTTTTGTATTACTGTATAATGCATTGACAAGCTTCATATATGGATCACTTTGTGAACGTTCTCAGCAAGAGAAACTCCGTAATCTTGTAGATATGATAGCTTTTAATGGCCAACAAAAATACATGATGTTAATGCGAGCTTCCAAATCAACGCAGGGTTCATCTTCAGGCTTAAATGAAATAGATCTGAAGAAGCATGCATATATATATACACATACTTATGGCCAGGCACAGACATGGATGTGAATAATTTACCACAAAAATACAAACATTTTTAAATAGTCACTGATAAGGGAGTGAAGGTTTTATGGTCCCTAAATTAGTGTTGGGGGGTCACCAGGCCAGCAGTGTTATCTGTACTATAGATTTCTCATACTTTCCAGTCATGCATAAATCCTTGTGAAGAATTTAGCCCTCTATTAAAAGTGGCAAAAGTTGTTATAAATTTATATTCCCAATATATATTCCCTGCGTTGGTTCAAAAGCTCGCATTAACATCATTTATTTTTGTTAGCCATTAAAAGGTATTATATCTACAAGATTACTTGGTTTCTTTTGCTGGGAACAATTAGATTTTGCTCTATTGTTCAACACCGTACCAAACTTTTTTCATCATATAGATCACTGGTATGCTATGCTTTTTTAACCCACAAAGAAGTTCACAAACCTAAGGAAGGTCAAACATAGTCAAAGTAGGCACTTTTGAACTACATTTGACCAATTACAGTCAATGGGTACGTCAAGATATTAGTTTTAATGCCTTTAATTTTGTATTAAAGCATGTACGTTTGACCAATGGCTTAAACAGGATGTGTAAAGCCCTTAACTCATGCAGCCCTCAGATTGAGCAACATCATCTTGGTGGCAGGTTGTCTTTAAAGTAAGTAAATGACAAATTTTTAACATGAGCGATAAATGTTCAGATCAAAGAACACTTTAATTTAAAAGGGTTATCTTGGACTTAGGTATTAATGATCTATCCTTAGGATAGGTTATCATCAACATCAAATATGGGGGTCCAAATTCCAACACCAATGGAACTGAGCTGCAATACCAGTCACCACCACTACAAAATGTGGGGTGCTGTGCCTGGTATACTCTATCCTACCAAAAGTAATTGGACACCTGAGCAAAAATGTATTTACATACTTAATGGGGCCTCCTTTGTCCCTTATGACATTGGATGCTCTCCGTGGCATACTTTCTACTAACATCTGATAGATTTTAGCTGCTATTCCCCTAAATTCATCCTGCAAATGTCTCATCAATTCTTGCAAAGAATATGAACGCTATTCATGTTTACTGCTCCAACATTCCAGTTTGTCCCTCAATGTTCAATACAGTTCAGAACGGGACTCTGTGCAGGACAGTCCAATGGTGGAACATCCATATCCTCACACCAACGTAAAACAGCATTGGATTTGTGACAAGGCACGTTGTCTTGTTGGAGGTATTGCTGACCATTCCCAGAGTATTACCACATTGTCAGCAGCCCATTATTGTCTAGATTGCCAAGGTACACCTCTGTGTTTATGGTTCGTATCACTACAACCAACGGACCAAGACTATGCTACATAAAACATCCCCAGACCGTAACAGAACCTCCACTGTACTTAACTGTTGGCACAACACACTCAGGCAAAAGGTGTTTTCCAAGCTCCTCCACATCCAGGTATGTCCATGTCATCTGGAGATGGAGTAAAGTAATTTGTTACTCCATAAAATGTTCTTTCATTGCTCAAATGTCCAATGACATTTGAGCAATGTCATTGGACATTTGGTCATTGGACATAACGCTCCTTGAACCATTGTGGATAGGCCGATGCATCTTCTTTGAGAGAACTCATCCGACATTTGCAAGATGAATACTGGCTGAACTGTATCGGACCTTTGTAGAAAGTATGCCACAGAGAGTATTCAATGTTATTTGGACCAAAGGAGACCCACAAAATTAACATATGTAAACAAATTAACATATGTAAATAAATATTACTTTGGATTCTTGCTCAGGTGTTCAATTACTGTTGTTAGGGTAGTGTAAAATGAAGAGACTGCAGCAAACACTTGAGTCATGCCTTCCATTCAAAACAGCTGATTAGCAAGGGTGTTGGGATTGGGACCCCCATTGATGTGATATTATAGATCTATCCTATCAGAGGATATATTGCTGCTGTGTGAAAGCTTGTGGACCAGCAAGGAACTTAAATGGGGTTCTATTAACCCATTTAGGACCAGCCACTGTAAATTTACGGTGGCTGGTCCTGGGCTTAGAGCACCGCCGATAGTAACATTACGGCGGTGCTCTAAGTCTCCTGCACTGCAATCAGTCAGAGGCAGAAACAGGTTATCAGCTGTTACTGATAGCTGATAACCCGGAGCAGAAGGCAGGAGGGGTTTTTAACCCTTCCTGCCTTCTGCTTCCCCGATATCCAGTGCTCAATGAGCACTGTATGGGGAAAGTGAAAGTAAGATGTTCTTTAACTACGGGAGCCTTGGGGGGTCATGTGACCTCCTGGGATTCCCTGCTACTGCAGAGCTGGAGGGTCAGACTAGACCCTGGCAGCTCTGCAAGTGACTAATGTCACCACAGGGGCTGCTTTCCCCTGTAACTAGGGCTCCTATGGACGCCCTAGCTACAGTGGGAAAGTGTCAAATAAAGGGAAAAAAAAATGTGAATGTCCCCCAAAGGTCTTATATGACGTCCTGGGGGACATAGATAGTAAAAAACACAATTACATACATAAGTAAAACAAAATAACAGAATAAAACAACAATACATACACAAGAAAGAGAATAACACAAAGCAGACGCCAACAAAAACCGTTGCCGTATGCGCCCTGTAAACCAAAACCATACATACTATATATCAAAACACCCGAAACAAATAGAGGAACCTATTCCCATACTTTATTTTAGTGTAAATAAAAAAAAAATTATAAATGTTAAAAAAACGATTTTTTTTTAGCTTTTTACCCCCAATAAAACTAAAAAACGGGAAAAAAAGTCAGTGAAAAAGATTAAAAAAAAATAGTCCTATATGTCATGGAAAAACAAAAAAAGACTGCAAAAATAATTTTGGTAGCTAAAGGAAAAAAAATAGAGCAGTAAAACCGCCACATGGGTAAAATCCCTAAAAAGTGTCTGGTCCTAAAGGTACAAAACAGCTTGGTCCTTAAGGGGTTAAAAGGAACAGAGAAAGTTGCAGCATCATGTTTGTATGCCTATTGGAAATGTGGTCTGTACATTGAGAGAGGGTATATTTCTGCTGCTGTTAATGTACATAGCAGTAAATCAGACAGACAAAATACACTTTGCTGTGGGGAATATTGCAGTTCTTGGTGGCCTTAGATATTGTTCAAAGTCGCTAGTTTGGTCACTATGAATTATTTGCAGACCACTGGTGACAGGGGAAGTCTAACAGAGTTGTGGCATAGTTTTTTCACCCTGTAGCAGCCTGCAGCAAAAGCACACGGTAGGACTGATGTAGTGGCCCAGAACAATGGCACCCCTCCATAATAGTGTGTAGCATTTGTCCACTGTAATGTCAGTGTCTTCTGTGTTGCATGATTGGTGTGTATTGCATAGCACTGAAAGTGTTAATTGTCTGGTATGTGAGCTGTCTGTCTGGAAATGTATTGTTTTATGTAGTGAGTTGATGGCCACCTTACCATGCTTCTTACATGTGATTGCAAGGTGTGTGCAAGACAGTTCTGTTCTGGACCTGCAAGAGAGCCACATTGGCACCTTCAGCCCTGTGTGGCCCAGAATTGTGGAAGCTGAAAGGAGTCTACTGCCTACCCTGGGCCTTCTGTACCCAGGAGATGCCAGTGTGTTCCTTCAATAGTTTCCTAAATGCGAGTGTTGACAGATAGAGAGTTAGAGAAGAGAAGAGTGTCGCTGGGATCAGGACCTACAGATAACAGGACTGTGGTTTCTCCTGACCTCCCGTAAATCTTCCCTGTCACACTGTCTTGAGGTTTTGCACTGTTCTACTGCTGGCATGTACTGATGGATTGTAATCAAGTTGCTTCAAATAAACGAGCTTCACCGACTGTTCCCTGTTTGGCTCAGAAAGGTAAATCCCTGTGTGTGGACTCTTTGTTACCAACAACTGTATTCACCGCAGAGGATGGAACAGTGACGTCACGCATGACACAAAGGACTAAGGTAATCCATCATTGGGTTCCCCTGTGTAATAGCCTGTCCTTGGCCCCTTGGACGTGTCACCAATTACCCTCCGGATGGGAGATGGTAGAGCCACCGTGACAGGGCCCAAACTCTACCCGCTGTCTCCTAGGCTGGGGACCGCTCCTCGGATGCTGCACTGACAATCACATGCACTTATCCGTGAAGGTCCAAGAGTATGTCAGCTCCCGTGTGGATGAAATCAGACATGGCGTTGTCCCCTTTGACTTCTGGATGTCTAAGCTGGATGAGTGGTCGGAGCTTGTACAACCTGCTTTAGAGGTGCTTGCCTGCCATGCTACCAGTGTGCTATCAGAACGGGTGTTCAGCACAGCTGGGATGTGATAACTGATTGTTATGTTTGTTCATCAGTATTTTGTACTTGGGCTACCTCCGCATATGGCATTTTTCCATCTGTATGCTGCTAGAAATTGGTGTTTGTACCTGCCCTTCTACTTTTGTATTTGTAAGTATGGCCGCTTTGCAGTGTTTTTGTCTAAACTTGGTTCCTTTTTTTGGTGAGCAGTATATTGCAGGCTAAATGAATGTATAATATATATAGTAATTTGGAACAGGACATTATTATAGGTAAACAATAAACATCAATTGCACAATCACAACCGAACAATTGCTTATAGCTTGTTTAGTCTTGAAGTGTAAATGTGTTATGTGTAAATATATATATGCCTCTTCGCATCTACTCTATTTAAGCCTGAAGAAGAACCCTGCATAGGTTTGAAAGCTCGCTATAACATCATGTATTTTTGTTAGCCATTGAAAGGTATCATATCTACAAGATTACTTGGTTTCTCTCACTGAGAACAATCACACGTAGTTGTATGATAATCAGACAGCCATAGGCCGAATGCACACGGCCAGGTCGGATTCTGCATGCGGGATTCCGCAGCAAAATCAGACCCTGTACCGGCCGGTGACCCCCTGTGTGCCTTTGCGGATTGGGCTATTGTGTGCCAGACGCCTGACGCAGATTCCTCAGCAAAAATCCGCCCGTGAGCATTGGGCTATACTGTGATTGAGATTGTTGCATAAATCAATGATGAGAGATGTAGAAATTAGTAAAATCTATTGAACACACGTAATCTAGTATAACTGCAGAATCAGACTACATAGGGTTTGCTTGCTGTCTGTAACCATGCAGACATCTAAATTTGTTTAGGAACCGCATAGAAAATATTTTTTGATTTTAATTTAAAATTTTTTTACATTTTATTTTTATTTTTTTGTATACATTTTTTATTGCAGTTTTTTTTTATTCCAATTTTGTGCATGGCTTCTAAGATATATGCAGCTGTGTCCATGTTTGTGTGACTGTGTGCATGTTGAGCGTGTGCTACAAACCAAGACTTAAATAGATCATATTTTTATTCTAAAACAAGCATGGTTTGTATTTCTGGTTGGGATAACAATACGCATACTAAATATTGCAGTGATACTAAACATAAAATATGTTGGCTGCATAAAGACCATAATATCTGCAAACAGCGGCTCAGATGATAGCGGAGAAAATATGACATTACTAGAAATTCAAAACAGGGTTAGAAAATTAGTTTTGCTGAGGCATTGTACTGAGCTGGCTCCAAATAGCGGAATGAAATATGCCAGGCTGTTTAAACAATAATTACTAAGCCCATAAAATTGTAATATTGAGAAATTCAGGTAAAAAGGTCATGGTTAACATTAAATCTTATTTTCTGGTTAGGTATACACAATGCATTTTCATTTCCGTCAAAGCTGCAGGAATAGATCAAAATGTTAAAATATGGTTTTATTTTATCTGTATATGGCTCAGCCACGTTTAGGTTATGCTATTATTACAGGTTATGCCCAGCTTTACAGTCATTTTTCTATCCTTCTAATGCATTTAAAATGTACAAAATTAAGCAATTTTGTAAATATTCTCATCTATCCGTATGTGTGTATGTGTATATATATATATATATATATATATATATATATATATATATATACATATATATAAGTCCTCCTCTACATAGGTGCCACCTAGGGACACACACTTCTCCCATCTCTTTATGCAGCTGTAATCACCTCGCTTGTAGAAGGTGATAGGTTGCTCCAAAAGCCACGTTGTGACTTCGGAAATCAGAGTTTCATCATCTGGAAAATGCTTGCCCTTCAAAAATGACTTCATTGTTGGAAAGAGGTGGAAGTCTGATGGTGCGAGGTCGGGGGAATAAGGGAGATGCGGTAGGATTTTTATACCTGCAGCAGCGTGCTTCCATCTGGGCAACATGTGAGTTGTGAATTGGAGCATTGAGTTGCAGAAGGTGGACAACTCTGGTGAGCATGCCACGTGTCTTGGTTTTGGTAGCCTCCCACAATTTCCATAGCAGTGAAGCCCTGGTAATCGTGGTACCCTTTGCTAGGAAATCCATCAAGACTACTCCATGCTGGTCCCAAAAGACTGTGAGCATGACCTTGCCTGCCAAAGGGTTGGGCACATGCCTTCTTTGGAAGCGGTGAGTCTGGATGCTTCCATTGCATGGACTGGACTTTAGTCGCAGGATCGTAGTGATGGACCCAGCTTTCATTCTGTGTGATCAGTTTGTTGAAAAAGTCCTCCTGGTTTCCATGGCAGATTGTCAAAAGAGCCTAGGAGCATTCGACTCGTTCCTGCTTTTGGAAAGGTGTGAGCAGCCGGGGAACCCAGCGAGCTGATACCTTATGCATATGAAGATGGTCTTGGATGATTTTTTTCCACAGACCTCACACTAATCTTGACATTTTGGGCTAGGTTGTAAATGGTTATGCGGCGAATTTTCAAAATGGCAGCCTCCACTTGCTGTATGGTGTGTTCATTGATACCAGAGTGGGGTCGGCCTGGAATTGGAGTCGTTTCCTCGAAGTCCGACCACATTTGAATTGATGATGCCAGTTCTTGACTACTTTATATGATGGGGAATCCTTCCCATAAACCTCTTTCATGTTATCAAACGTCTCTCTTGGTTTGTGGCCTTTCAAGTAAACAAACTTGATGGCTACTCTGTAGTCCATTATCAGACCTCGCATCACTTCAGCACCTGAAAAGACAGACCATCAGCAGCTCAGAGTTGCAAATTGGGACATAACCTATGGAGACTTATATCATTACACATGTGCAGTTTCAGCATCCTGCAATATATAGAAGTGGGTCAGGGGAAATCGTTAATGAAGGCCCCTCGTGTGTGAGAGTGTATATATATATATATATGAAGATATGCTTGTTTGGTCTTTATAGGCTCATACATAACTTGATTGTTGTAAACCAACAAGAAATACTGAGGATTGTTCATAGCAGCCAATCACAGCGTAGCTTTCATTTTACTAGAGCAACTTAAGGAATGATAATTGGTTGCTATGTGCGACAGTTTTCAACACAGATGCAAGTAATGAGGCCTATTGTGTAATCTATGGTAAAATAAGATGTTTTTTGATTCAGCAAATAATTTATATGTGTGGTGGATCTGAAATGCCTCAGAAAAAAATGGAAACCCATCAGACAAGTCCAGCCAAAAGCAAAAAAAAAATCACTGTGAGCAAGTGAGTAACATGATCATTGACTTAACCCCTTCCAATCCATGTATTTTTTCTCACGCATTCTCCCCAGCTCCAAATAAATTGGAGCTGGGGAGAATGGGTGAGGAAAAAATACATTTTCCCTGCAACCTCCTGAACTGATGGAGTTCAGGAGGGTGCAGGTAGGGACCTGCTTACCTGTCCGGTGTCTTCCGCATTCTCCTTCTGCCTCCCAGCTCGGCGATCATCTGACCGCTGGGGTCAGGTGGCACCTGGCGGTCACATGATCGCCAGGCCGGGAGACAGAAGGAGAATGCGCAAGACGCCAGTCAGGTAAGCAGGTCCTCCCACAGTGCAGGCTACCGGCTCAGCGTTCATGTGACCGCCGGGGGTCAGGTAACACCGGCGGTCACATGATCGGCATCCGGAATCTCTATGCATTACATAGCGCTAATTGAGCGCTATGTAATGTGTAAAGGAGAAGGTAGAAAGGGTTAAAAACTCTTTCTGCCTTCTCCTCGGGGGTCCTCGATGAGGACCAGTGCAGGAGTGCATCTGCACCCGATGTGTCTGACGATCGGGTGCAGATGCACTCCTGCACTGCAGTATCGGGCCTGTCCCGACATCGGAGCTGTGGAGGGAAATTATGATGTCGGGGCAGGCCCGACATTGGATTGGAAAGGGTTAAGGATAAGCAAGAAAGATCCAAGACATCAAGGGCTGCAGAGAGCTTGGAACAACATAAGGCCTGAATTCAAAAAGAGAGGAGAAGAGCCAGCGTATTAAAGGCTATAGAGACCCTGGAACGTCATCAGGCCCAATTCAAAAAGAGAGAAGATTCAGGACATCAAGGGCTGCAGAGACCCTAGAACATCATCAAGTTCAAATTCTAAAATAGAAAAAACAGAGCCAGTGTATCAAGGGCAGCAAGGCATTCCAAATTGTTACTGGAGGGTTCTTAATATGATCTTTACAAATTGACCAAATATGTTGCCACTGTCATATCAAGAAATTTAAAACGGAGCCTCCTTTAATGTGTTGTGGGAGTGAAAACCCAGGCAATGCCAGGTATATAAGCTGGTGTAGTGCATAAGTTATTAACACAGAGGTTCACTTACTTTTTCTTCCTGCTCTGTGGATGTCTTCTCCATGTGCTCAGTGTAAGACTTGAAACCTACATCTGTTTGTATATTATTAGTTAGATTGATTTTGTCTGTAGTTGTGACTTAGAAAACAATCAGACCACATTTTATTAGTAATCAATGCAGAAATTTAGGTGATTCCATAAGCTTCACTTACTTGTTCTTTCAACTGTAAATGGCACATGGAAGGTGAGGGTCCCCGTTATAGAGTTTTCATTCGGGTCCAGGAATATCAGGTTACTCTTGCATAGAGATGAGCGAGCACCAAAATGCTCGAGTGCTCGTTACTCAAGTCGAACTTTCAGTGATGCTCGAGAGTTCGTTTCGAGTAACGAACCCCATTGAAGTCAATGGGCGACTTGAGCATTTTTGTATATGACTGGTGCTCCGCTAAGGTTTTCATTTGTGAAAATCTTAGCAAATCACCAAAGTAATGTAAAAAACACAGAAATGGATAGGGCAGGCGAGGAGCAACATGCAGGGCTGCATTTCGGGCTCCGAGGTCTCACTATTAAGCCACAATAGTGGCAAGAGTGAGACCCCCTCCACCACTGTCAGCATAACGATCGTTCTCCTCTGCCACAGCTGTAACAGCTGTGGCAGAGAAGAACGATGTTAGCCCATGGAATTCAATGGAGCCGGCAATACAGCCGGCTCCATTGAAAGCAATTGGCTGCCAGCGAGCGCGGGATGAATTTTCGGGAAGGGCTTAAAAATATAAGCCCTTACCTGAAAATCTTCCTAAAATGTGTAAAAAAAATAAAAAATTATGTCAGCAGTAAGATCGTTCTCCTCTGCCACAGCTGTAACAGCTGTGGCAGAGAAGAAGGATGTTAGCCCATTGAATTCAATGGAGCCGGCAATACAGCCGGCTCCGTTGAAAGCAATGGGCTGCCGGCGAGCGCGGGATGAATTTTCGGGAAGGGCTTAAAAATATAAGCCCTTACCTGAAAAAGAAAGATTTTAGTGTAAAAAAGAATAAAAATGCAGACATTCTCTTCAATGGAGCCGCTGCTGCCGGCGACTCCATTGAAGACAATGGTCCACTGGCACACCTGAATTCTTTTCCAGGGAAGGGCTTTACATATAAGCCATTCCCTGGAAATGAATTAAAAGTGATTTAAAAAACAAAAAAAATAGATACTCACCTCCCTTCAGCTGCCGGGGCACAGCCGCATCTTCTGCTGCTGTCCCCTGCACTGTGGTGCTGAACTGCTGTCATTCAGCTGAGAGCTGCGCTGAGCCAATCAGAGGCAGCATTCACTCACCCATTCATGAATTCATGAATGGGTGTGAGTGAGATCTGCCTCTGATTGGTCAGGCTGTGACCAATCAGAGGCAGCTCATTCAGCAGGCGGGGATTTTAAATCCCCGGCTGTTGAATACTACAGAGAGCAGTTCAGGAGAACTGCCAGCTGGCCGCAGCTGAACTCCGTCTGCCGGGACCAGGTGAGTATATATATTTTTTTTATTTTTACACATTTCTGGATGAATTGCAGGGAAGGGCTGATATATTTAAGCCCTTCCCGAAAATTCATTGTGCGATCGCCGGCAGCCCATTGCTTTTAATGGAGCCGGCTGTATTGCCGGCTCCATTGAATTCAATGGGCTAACATCGTTCTGCCGGGACAAGGTGAGTATATTTTTTTTTTTACTTTTTACACATTTTAGGATGATTTTCAGGTAAGGGCTTATATTTTTAAGCCCTTCCCGAAAATTCATCCCGCGCTAGCCGGCAGCCCATTGCTTTCAATGTAGTCGGCTGTATTGCCGGCTCCATTGAATTCAATGGTCAGTGCTCGTTTAATCGAGACGAGCACCGCGTGATGCTCATCTCGAGTAACGAGCATCTCGAGCACCCTAATACTCAAACGAACATCAAGCTCGGACGAGTACGCTCGCTCATCTCTACTCTTGCATAAAGGCCACAAATCTCAGGGTGCATTCAAACAGAGCTATTATGCTGTAGCAGAGTGCCACCTTGTGGATGGTGCAATGCCACAAATCATGCATAGAAAAGGACCAATCCAGACCACCAGTGGGCCGCTTGCTTGCTGTATGGCACAAAATGCCACTGCACTGACCTCTAGTTGGAGAGGTTATTGCAAACTGATTTGCAATAAGGATGTCTGTACAACTGACTGCTAGAAATAGGCAATTCTCTAGAAGGATGACAGTGGTAGCCTTTCCAGTGGTCCTAGAGATCAGGCCCCCAGCAATAAAACATTGATGGCCAACTGAAATGAATCGAACAGGCTTGTAGTACCAGATATGGCCTCCTGTACCGACAAGCCCTTGGCTCTTGCAGTTGTACTGCCGTCCCTTAAAGGGATTTTGTCATCAGGTTCATGCTGCCGGACCCATGGGCAGAATGAAACCGGGATAGGGAAGATCGTTGCCCTTGTGGGTATTTTTGTTCTTAAACACTGTGGCGTTTCAGGATAAATACACTATAAAGTTTGGCTCTAAACTGAGCTCTGAGTCACGGAGGCGGGCCACTCTGGCCTCTCCCCACCCGCTGCATGCAGTGACAACTCACTCCCTATAGAGGAGCTGTCAGTCTACATGCAGTGGGCGGGCAGTGCACTTGTCCGCTGGTCGGCCGTGCGGCACTCGGGTGAGTGCTCACCACCGGGGGGAGGCGGTTTTATGATTCCCCCCAGTTGTCATGTGACTTTTCCCAGCCCAGAGGAGTTCTGCATATAAGCCTGGCTGGCCCAGACTCTCATGGCCAGTGTTTGGTTTAGAATCACTCTGCCTGCACCCGCATTTATTGACCTGATTTTCTTGTGTTTGACTTCAGGTTTCTCTTGCCTCCTGTTTGCCCTTTGTACTTCGCACGTGTCCTCCGGTTTTGACCCTGCCTACTTCTCGACGATTCTCTGGTTTGCCGTTTGTTTTCTGTCAGTTTCTCAGTGCTTCCTGCCAGTTTCCCTGTCCCTCCTTCCATGGCTTCCCTGTCAGTAGTGCAGCATAGGGAGCGTCGCCCTGGGGCCTAGCCCAGGGGGGCAAATAGGTAGGGACACGGGAGAGGGCTGGCGTAGGGATCCATTGTCCATCTGTCCCTGCCGGCAGTAACAAGGACACAAGTCTCACAGCAAGCTGCAACAGCATAGACAGCAGGACACAAGTCACACAGCAAGCTGTGCTGGACAGGCAACAGGACACAAGTCACACAGCAAGCTGTACAGGACAGACAACAGAACAAAAGTCCCACAGTAAGCTGCAGTAACATGACTGCTCACCCTGAACACCAGCCAAACACTGACAGGAGCTGGGTTTATATGTGCTGCAGACTAAGGCCGCCTGCAGACGAGCGGGTCGGATCCGGCAGCGAGAAATCTCGCCGCGTGATCCGACCCCAGAGCCTGCAGGGGCGAGCGCGTACTCACCCGCGCCTGGCGGCCCCGGCTCTTTGATGTGCCGGCTGCCGCGCAGCCGGCGCATGCGCAGACCGGAGCCGGCGGCCAGGTGAGTGCGTGCTCCGCACAAAATTAGAACATGCCGCGGTTTGTTTGCCGCGCGAGATTTCGCGCGGCCAAACCGCGGCCGTCTGCATAGGAGTGCGTATTGTAATGCACTCCTATGCAGACTTTCAGCGGCGGAAATCCCGCGGGAAATCCCGCGGCGGGATTTCCGCTCGTCTGCAGGCGGCCTAAAGCAGATTGGCTGCTAGAGAATACCACACCCAGCAGCTCAATTAACCCCAACCTGTGAAGGTGTGCTCCTGGAACTCTGTGATACAACAGATCCCAGCAGCACACCCTGATACATGAACAGCATGGCTCATGCTTGCCCTGACTCATGTTGGGGTCCCAAGTCCACAAATGCCAGTCACAAAAAAACGCTCATCGCAAGGCACATTTCGCTGTACTCAGCTTCGGCTGGGTAAGCACAAGCCATACTGTTCATGTTCCTGAAACCAGGTCAGTTAGTCTAATTTGGATTTTAGGATTGCCCTTGGTTCCCAAGACTTATGTTTATTATTCATTTTGGGCGTTGTCAATATATGTAATATTACACTGTACTGCGGCTGCCCCATTTATTACTCAACAGATATGGGTATGTAACTGGGGTTTCTGGGTCTGTCTTTGCCAGTTTCGCTTCTCACTGTCTTTGTGTCTCTTTATTATGTTCTTATGTGTAATGGTGGTATACGATTTTGTACTTGATATTGGTTAATACATTTTGTATAATTTTTTATTAATTTTGGCCACTGATTCCTTGTGTTTTCAGAATAAAACACTCACAAGGGCAGCAGACATCTACGTCCTCACTTCATGCTACTCGTGGTTTGGAAAGAATGAATCTGATGACAGAATCCTTTTAATTGTGATAATCAGCATCCTGTTGGAGGCCGACTTCACACGGATGTCTGTGCAATTGCGTGCGCCTTAGTGCAACTTTTTTGTGCTCGTATCAGCGCATTTTCCTGTACTTTTTACCCACTGGCCATGTATATTTGCACGTAGCAAATAAACGTATAGATTTAAATGGCTAATTAGTTCCAGATGTGTACTTTTAACAGCGCAATTATACAGGGTTTCACGCATTTTCTTACGTATTGTGCGTACTTTTGCGTATCCCCATTGACTTCTATGAGGACCTTTGATGTTCAGATACACAAGAAAATAGAGCATATTCTATATTTTTCTGTGCAACCGAAATACGCACGCAAAATATGCAGATGTGAACAAACCCGTTAAAATCAGTGGGCTCTATGCACTGCGTATTGCATGCACAAATTTTATGAAAACGGCCTAAGAAAAAGAGATATGTGTTAAATTTGCTGCGTCATGTTTCCCAATTCACGTACCGTATACGGTCTGTTATTTCAGCACGTTAGAAGGTACTTTATTCGGATCGCAGCACTGAATTACTATCCACAGTTGGTTATCAGCGATGTACGGATGCAGCATGCAATAACTTGGTATCTGACACATTATAACTCCAATGTGCTACAATCCTGTAAACGGAGTCATCACAATGTAGCAATCTTGCTCACAGTTGCTGGCGCTGGAGTTTTCCTTACAGCTTTTCACTTTAGAAGAAAAATATAATTAAATCTGTTTAAATCTTAGACAAAAATGCTTCTACGTGATTCAATAACGCTCTACTTGAGACGTCTAATTATTCAGCAACTATATTGTTAACTGAGGCTGACACCCTGTGGACATTTCAGGTAAAAAGCAACAAGTGGTTGAAGTGAAGTCGCCCTCTGGTGGTCACTTATATTAAGTCACTTAGAAAAAGTAACAATTCTGAGCAGGCTCCTCCTTTGTACTTAGAACGCCATAGGCCTTTCTCAGTCCCCATGTACATCACGGTCACATTGTCTTGAGCTTATTAAGGTTCATTACTCACCACTATTCACCAGATAATGATAAATTCTGTAGTTGCTTTAGAAATCTAATTGGCGGTATGACCATTGTGCTTTTCATTGTACTATTCTGCGCTGCAACTGCCCACATAGCAAAGGCAGTACCGTACTTCCCAAATACATAGTTCCCATTATATGAGATGCACTCAAAGTCTACTAATTTTTTTTCTAAAAAGACGACTTACCCTAGAAAGCTGAAAGTATTGTCACTTCTCAACATACTTTTCACAACATCGACGCTATGATGCTTCTTCAGGGGTCTGTTTTGCCCACTGTAAAATTGCTGATGCGAGGGTAACAAAACTGGAAGATGTTCAACCATGGAGAGTGGTCTTCACCCATTGTGACAATTGATGGAATGAAGGCACTGTTCATTCCATCATCATGTGTCAATGTCATCCGACGCATTGTCACAATGTAGCCTTACGATCGTCGGTTAACATTAGCGGCATCCACCGGGAGGAAACGTTCTGCATCTTCAGGTCTTCACGCAGGATGGTGTGCACAGGTCCTACAAAAATGCTAATTTTGCAGGCAATCTCATCTACAGTTGGTGGTTCTTCATAAATGCTTTACTCATGCAATCATGTTGTCGGACCGGCCGGTGCGTGGCCAAGGCTCCTTTGGTTCGTCCTTGCATGATGTTCAGCCTTCTTAGAACGGTCACACCCACGAATGGACATTTTTCACACCCATGACATCTTCACCGCTCGTCTCACTTAACTGACGAAAAATGTCGATGGGTATCATTACAGACAAGTGAAGAAGACAGATGATTACACGCTGTTCTTGCAAGGGTTGAAATGGCCGATCATAGTGTCTTGTAGATCCCAGGTTGGCCAATGCTGTGCCAAGAGGACATCCAGCAGAAAGCAACTCCATTAGTAGCTGATTCTGGAACCAAATACTTTCCACTAGAGCTGATTTACAAATACTAAGCCTTACCAATTACATATCTTATGTGTGCAATTGGGGCTACAAAGTTTAGGTTGCAAATCAAATAAACATTGAGATGTTCTGCAAAAGATAAAGAGAGGCCTTCAAATTAATTTCCTCTGGTGGGTCTAAGGGTCTGTAGTCTGACATTGGCCATAGATCTATGTATTGAGCTTTAGTGCAATGTACTAATGTGTTAGAGCATCACTGAAGCCCTGTTACTTATGAATTATACACTACAGAGACTATATAGACTCATTATATTTGACATATAATACAGAGGTGACCACGGTGCAGGTAATCACTGTATGCTATAAACTGGCCACAGCATATAAAAGTGTATAGCAGCAGTTACACATTAATAGCGTATACTGTATGTTGGTAGAGATAAATGCTTAAAGGGGTTGTCCCGCGAAAGCAAGTGGGGTTAAGTACTTCTGTATGGCCATATTAATGCACTTTGTAATGTACATTGTGCATTAATTATGAGCCATACAGAAGTTATTCACTTACCTGTTCCGTTGCTAGCGTCCCCTTCTCCATAGTGCCGTCTAATCTTCAGCGTCTAATCGCCCGATTAGACGCGCTTGCGCAGTCCGGTCTTCTCTCTTCTGAATGGGGCCGCTCGTGCCAGAGAGCTGCTCCTCGTAGCTCCGCCCCGTCACGTGTGCCGATTCCAGACAATCAGGAGGCTGGAATCGGCAATGGACCGCACAGAAGACCTGCGGTCCACCAAGGGTGAAGATCCCGGCGGCCATCTTCACAAGGTAAGTAAGAAGTCACCGGAGCGCGGGGATTCAGGTAAGTACTACCCGGTTTGTTTTTTTTATCCCTGCATCGGGTTTGTCTCGCGCCGAACGGGGGGGCTATTGAAAAAAAACAAAAACCGTTTCGGCGCGGGACAACCCCTTTAATAGGTGATTATGGGGTTTGAACTGTAGACTTGTACATGTGTCTTGGGCTTACGTCCCGCGAGGGCTTCATGCACAGAGACTAAGGGGAATTTATTAAGACCGATTTTAAACATGTGTCATAATATAATTCTCGCTTGTGCCTTGCCATACATTAGACATATCTTCAGACGTCCATGTTCCTATGAAAAAACCTACACCAGCTATCCGTTGGAGTAGATGTCTGTCATGATAAACTCCCCGTTTTTGGTATAAATTCTGCTTAAATAGGTATTCCCATCTCAGCTCTTCATGGCCAAGATAGGCAAAACTGGAAACTCTGTTCTGGCCACCCGTCAGGAAGAGCCGAGCTCTCTCAGCGCATCACTGTTTCCATAGCTCTTATTGAATGGGAGCTACAGAAACAGTATACCCAGCACAAGACCTTGGGAAACAGAGCTGTGCTAATCACTCGGCTCTGAGTTGGGTTGCCAGCAGCCATGACAGCGGTTTACCATCTTGGCTATAAAAAACTAAGATGGGAGCACCCTTTTGAATCTGTCTGGAGCAACAACGCCCCACCTTGCCAAGTCATGCCCTCTTTTTGCAAAACTGTCATGAATGGTGTAAAAGTAAAACATTTTTGCACAAAAAAGGTTTTTACCAAAACTTGCAACTTTTTGCTTCCTTTTTTCAATTATAAATCCCCCCTGTGTTTTCTTTTTGTGATTTATCTACAATAACTCAAATTTTATTTTTTCCATTAAAAAAAAAAACATAATTAGGTTAATTAGCATATGCAATTGGCCCAGTGTGTGTGACTGGGATCAGGATATTACATTGTAATCCTTACTTGGGATGGAGGAAGGAAGGAAATAAATGAATTTGTTTATTACCTGTATATTGTTTCCATTTTCAGAATTCAGTGTACTGAAAAAAAACTACTTCAACCGACCACCAGGTGGCGATTTTTCCAGTCAACATTTTGCTTCTTAGAGAAAAAGTAATTGCTGGAATAAAACATTTACTATTATAATAAACTAACTTCCACAAATACTAAGCGAGAGAATTTAAGTACTTAGAATTATTATGCAGCATCAACCCCATCATGAAATGGTTAATGAATTCGTTGAACAGGAAAAAAATATCCATTCTTTCCTTAATCCACATCATTCTCCTCTATCATGGTTAAACGTGATGGGCAGGTCTTTTTTCAACCATATAAGGCTACATTCACACGGGCGAGCGTGATATCGGGCTGCGGTTCTTGGCTAGCATGCAATTTTTACAGCAATTAAAAATTGCATCACTTCTGTAAAATTGTGATTCTCATGCGTTTGAAAGGATCACAAATGTTTCCCATTGACTTCAATGGGAAACGTCATACTTGGATGCACATCACATAGCATGCAAGCGCCATGTGATGCCTTTGAAGGTTCCAATGAAAATTGCGCAATTGTGGGGGTATCGGGTGGGCATTTGCGCACGCCCATAGACTTCTATGGTGCTTTTGGAGTGCAAATGTGCACCAAAATAGAGCATGTTGCCTTTTTTTTTTGCGCAGGCGAACTGTGTGCACAAAACCGAAAGTGAGAATGAATCCATTGAAAACAATGGGTTCTATTCTCCGCGCAAAGCATGTGTGAAGCCACCCTACAGCTTCAAGCTATTTGTCATTGATATGCATTATCTATACTAAACTGCAATGTGGCTTCTAGTGACTGTAACTAAAGCTGCATTTATATGACTCCAAAAATATGGCAAGCTCTTCTCTGAACATGGAATATGTTGTCACTTCTGCCGTATGACATTTGATGCCAGCAATGCTTAAGATAACATACTGAGATATATATATATAAATATATATATATATATATATATATATATATATATATATATATATATATATATATATATCATGAGGTTAGGGCCTTTGGGTCTCCAATAAACAAAAAGGGGCTCTCAAGTTCACAGCGAGGTCTCTGACATTCCTTGTCACGCATCTTGGATGGCAGTATATCATAGTAAATACATTGGAATGTCTTGTGCATACAGGGGAGGCATCAGATTCCCAATCCACTTCATATATGTCTTTTCTATCCAGCAAATCATAAATCAAAATACGATTTGTATATTTCCACCAACAGCAAGTAGTTTCTTCTGAAGCATCTAGCACAACTAATGAATGATAAGAGATCATCTGGGTAAGTCAAGGTTGCAGTTTGATGTAGCAGTAAGTTCCACGAAAATAAGCAAACTTTGGGGCTCGGATTCCCAACTAGGGTTAGAAAGGGAAGGATGGTACAACCAGTCATACTAATCATCATCATGAGAAGCTACGAAAAGCACACCGTAAAGCCATTAGGGGGAAGGAAGTCGTCAATAAAAATACATGAGAATCTCCTACCATGGGAAGGTTGGAGCTGCAAGGGGTTGAAGTTTGGAAGCAAGTTTGGAGAACTGGTGACATGCTTATGAGTTGATTTAAAGTGACAGACGAAGCACAGTTCAGGATGTTACCGATGTATTGCATGTGTCATTTGGATCTGCACAAGCGATGATTACTGACTTGGGGTATCACAGTAGAGGAAAATCTGATTGTTCTCAGTGAGAGAAACCAAGTAATCTTGTAGATATGATACCTTTTTAATGGCTAACAAAAATACATGATGTTATAGAAAGCTTTCAGACCTCTCAGGGTCCTTCGTCAGGCATAATGGAACAAATCTGAAGACATATTTACTATAACACATGATCACATGGCAGGGCACGAATATGGAATGAACCTCAGATTGAGGTTCTTGCATCAGTGGAGAATATGAAAGGCCTGAAGGAGATTTGCTGCATCACATTTTGCTGCATCACAATAATGCAAGACCTCATAGATCATTCTACAGTCCTGATATGCCCCTTCTGCTTTCAACCTGTTTGGGCCTATGAAGGACAACTTATGTGGTACGATATTTGAAAACCTGAGTGAAATTAAATCAGCTGTAAAGTCATGGGTCAGGGAGCAAACTCCTCAATTTTTCCAAACTGGATTTCATAATTGGGTTCAACGACGGCAGGCATCAATGTACTGCATGTAATGGTGACTATCTTGAACAGTAGTGTCGTGTTCAAGAGACTTTACGCTATAATCTAGGGCACTTTTGCTTTGATCTGTTCAGTAATAAAGTAGTGATGGTGAAGGCATTGATTCACACTATTTTGAAGTTAATATGCAAATTGGCTCTCCTACATACTTTTGCATAGCTTTCCCAAGGAACATTGTTTGTAAGACTCCCTATACCAGCTGGATCTATGACAGGACAACCAATACTGACCAAGAGCTTTAAAATGAGTACAAAGGTCACAAATAACCACAAAGTCTTTAAACTTCTGCCTCCAATGAGACCTGGATTCAAATGCTGGCAGGAAACTGTAGCAAATACTGAACTGAGGCCTTTCTAGCTCAATTAGCCTGGACCTCTTTCAAAAGATATATACAAAGAAAGGAAAAATGGATGTAGGCACAACTTTTTTCAGAGAAGCTTGAGATGTTGTGTTTAGCTACACTCCTCCCTTTATATTTCAGACAAGCATACATAAACACATTTCAGAGCTGTGGCGCCCATTCCTCAGTACTTTGCTGGGATTACACATCCGGCGTTGGTGTGTCCTTCTGGAGAGAAGCAGAGAAATGACTTTAGTCTCCTGGGTAGTGCTCCACGCCTTCTTTTTTTTCATTCTTCACTCTTTCACTAGATATCACTTTTCTTCCATAGTCGATTTAATGGCCAAAAGTTCATACTTACCTATGATATAATACTTTTTGGCCAGGAATATTTGTTAGAAAAGAAATTACAAGGTTGGAATGTTTCTTCAATGATGCTTGAGAAAGAATTGCCTGTATACCTGAGGAGGATGCGTCCGCTCAAGAAGCTGTAAGGAGAATTTATGTGTTTACCAAGGAGAAAACAATCTCAGATCTCGTGTAGAAGTCTGGGCCCCCAGGAGAAATACAAAGCACACCAGCCTGTTGCGGTATCAAATGATTTCTAATTTATTCTAAGGTGTATGTGGTTTATATACCATAAATGACATCACAGGAAAAGTACATACCTCCAAGAATAATTAAAATAAATGATAGGCTGAAACTAAAATGTTTAACATAAGTTACACCTTTTAAGGTGTAACTATAATATACAAAGAAACCGTTATGATTTCAGCGATAAGGTATGCAAGGAAGGGGGTCTTATCCCGTACTATTCACTGGTATTAAGAAAAGGTTTCGTTTAACCTCTTCACTACTTATACTAGCAGCATGATATATTTTCCTAGTCTACAATCTAATAGCAGAACCATTAACTGATACATTGATCTGCAATCAAGAAAAAGAAAAACACTTCAGCGCTCCGTTGAACTGTATCAATGAATATCAGGATCTTACTTGTTTAGGGGTGCCCGACCTCCTGACACCCCTCATATCCAGGATAGTAGGAAACTCAGTGTAGAAAATCGTGTTCTTTTATAGATCAAATTTAATATATTTAGAATAAAATACAATGCGACGCGTTTCGGCTTGTGCTAAGCCTTCCTCAAGCATGTACAACATAACACAACCTACCTCTATTTATAATAGGCATACAAATGGAAGCAAACAGTCTCATTCTGTCCCGCCCCTAGTGGGTGTTGTCTTCCAATCATTAACATGATAAGGGACATATGTAGCTTTCATAGTACCTTACCCCTAGAGCATTGGCATCCTCTCGTGTGGGGCGGGCACTGGCCATACGTCACATGGTGGCGTGCCGGCAGTCCTCTGGGAATGCATGATGACAGGTGGAGTCGCTCCGGGGGGCGTCCGCGTGATGACGCGGCGCCGTTAGTGGGAGTCGCTCCTAATGACGTCAGTGTGGTCATGTGGCATCACAGAGGAAGTGATAACGTCCAAGCTGATACATTGATCTACAATTTTCTTAACAGAAGCAGAGTATCAGAATAATCTACCAAAGAGAAAGAATGTTTAAGAATTTCAAAGTCTTCTACTTCTTCAAGAGAAACAAAGATGAAGATTAGTGAAGGAGACACATGTTTGGAAAAAATAGGTGGTGCAAATTGAGAAAATAAAGAAAACAGTTGAATCCTTAAGACCCAGGGGCGTAACTATAGGGGATACAGAGGATGTGGTTGCACCCGGGCCCAGGAGCCTTAGGGGACCCATAAGGCCTCTGTTCACCATATAGGGAGCCCAGTACTATGAATAAAGCATTATAGTTGAGGGCCCTGTTACAGGTTTTGCATTGGGGCCCAGGAGCTTCAAGTTACGCTTCTGTTCAGACCCACTGCGTAAGGCCGGTGCTGGAAGAAAGATACTTTTTAGGATTCACCTTCAACCCCTCAGCAAAAATAATCTACCCAAAAGAAATAGTTCTGAATGTAAATGAAACCATATTGTAACATGACATAAAGAGAGTTTGCTCTTGAATGAGATAACACACTTGTTACATGCTCATGGTAGGAAACAAGGATAGTGTTGATGTAGATTGTGACAAATTGATAAAGCAGATTTGGGAATTTGGGAACTCATTGACAAAGTTTTGGATAACCAACGGATGGCAGTGGGATTCAAAGTTTTAACACCAGGTTTCCTACTTAGTGTATGAGATGTCTGCGATGAAAATTAATCCTAGGTTAAAAAATAATCAGATTGTACAGTGTGAAACTACAGTTACCAGTAAGACCTTAACAATGGGAAGGGTACGCTGGTTCAAAAACAAGAAGGGTACAACTCATCATCCCACTGCATTCCATACAAATGAATACAGTACTGACCTAATGCAATCACAGGCAAAATAAACATTTACATTCAGCGACTCACAGGTGACGTCATCTCTGATTGCAGTTATTCTCTTTTCCTTATCGTCTCCATTCTGCCAAAACTGCTATGACGCCTTTATCAAGCTACATTTTGTTTTTGCAGAGTTTTCATCTTAGACAAGATGAAAAATTTGGCATTTTCCTTCTTCAGCAGATCCTTAAGCCCCATTTACACACAAAGATGATCGCTCACAATTCGTTCAAAAGATAGGATGATTGACAGTTTGAGCGATCATTTTGCATAAGCTGCTAATGGGCACTAATGCCCATTAGTAGCTTATTAACTTCATTTGCATGTAAATGAGCATCCCTGAGCTGTATGCAGAAAACAGCAGGTGGTCTGTTATCTGCATACGACCCCTTTGTTCTTCCACAGGACTGCAGCTGAATACAATGTTATCAGCGCTCGCCATGGAAAATCACAGCCTGCGTTCCCTGCTATCAGCTCTCTGTGGAACAATGGATTTTAAACTCAACTAAAAATCATCGTTCCGTCGAAAAGCTAACGTTGGTAGCATTTACACGCAACGATTATCACTCAAAAGACATCCTTTGAGCGAATTTTGAGTGATAATTGTTATGTGTAAATGGGGCTTTACCCTCTATATTGAGACTACAGTGCCATATTATGTGTCCCTCCTTAACAGTGAGCCCCCATGAAAACTCCACACTGTATACCCCCCTAAAAGAAATGTTGTGTATATAGTGGCCTATAATCTGTACTTCATACACCCTGAAATAAATTATTCTATATATCATGCCCCTCAAGTAAATAATTTATACATATCCCATATCCTTCCCCAATGTAATAAATAATTTATGTGTATTGCCTCTTAAAATAGAAATGTATGCGGTGTCCTCTGAAATAAACAATATATACATAGCCCAGCTACTGAAAAAAAGACTGTCTGTCCCTCACCCAAGTAAAAGTTATTTACCTGTCCTGGATCCCTCGTTGTTATCTAGCAATGCAGATCTGGCATCTCCTGGTCTGACCTGAAGGCCCTTTTTCACAGGACGATTATCATAAAAAAAAATTGTTTAAATGGGCAAAAATGTAGAAACAGGCTGCCCGAGCCAATTCTGACATTGTTCGCTCATTCATACAAGAAACAGACCCCAAGTTCCTTCTGTAGAATGACATAGGTGGCACAATGACATAATCACACCCTGCATCCCAAAAAAAGCACTGAATGGTGTTGATGGGATTCAATGGCTTCCTTGCACTCGTCGGTCGGCCTGATTATTCAGTTGTAACCACGTCCTAAGGATCCGTGATTTAGGATCCTGTTTCTCTCCATTTCCTAGAACCAGTTGTTATTCTGACAACCTATTTGGGAGAGCTAGCTGGCTCACCCACCCCTAATCCCAAAAAATTACAGATGCCAAGTGGCATAACAAGATGTTTATAACGGCCCTCTGGGATATTAGAAGTCAACTTTTATTTGTTATCTTCCGTTACAAATCCAATTGTAAGCCCCGCAAAAGTCAGACTTGAAAAATTTTGTTGAATCTTCAAAACAATAGAAATGCGTGGGAGCAGCCGGGATTTATATTCACAATCCTATTCACCAAGAATAGTCCAGCATCAGATACGTCATTTTGAATGGTACCATGCTCCAGGCTTTCCTTTACATATGCAGACATGACCTTTGTTTCAAGAAAAGAGAAATGATAAATGTCACCTCTAGGAAGTGACCAGGTGAAAGATCAATGGGATTATTGCATAAGTGTGTCCCTTCCAGGTCAGATCCCTTCTGATTGGTGATGGGTGCAGACAATGTATGTAGTCAAAATGGAACTGCCATGGAGCATACAGAGGCTCAGTTGGAAAATGGGACCAGAATTTGAACTCGAAAAGCAAAGTAAACCAGAATGACAACTGAGGGCCAAAAGAGCCATGAACCAGAGACAAAGCCATGAGTCAGAAGAACCAGGGAATTAATGAAGGAAAAGCAACTACAAATGCTAAAGGACAACCTGGCAATAATAATTAGGCTAGTTAAGTTTAAATAGAAGTCTTGATGACCTCATCATTAATGGACAGAAGCAAAACATGGCCACTAGGCAAGAAGAGGAAGACTCAGAACAACACAAGTGGCACCACATTGCCATGGCTATGTTATCTCTCTGAAAACAGAAACCCACTATAATAGGATTATGGCCACTATGCTACTGTTGTAGGGGTTATATATCTGCCTACATCCATATGATAGATAGATAGATAGATAGATAGATAGATAGATAGATAGATAGATAGATAGGAGATAGATAGGAGATAGATAGATAGGAGATAGATAGGAGATAGATAGATAGATAGATAGATAGATAGATAGATAGATAGATAGATAGATATGAGATAGATAGATAGATATGAGATGCACAAATCTTGCATAAATATGAACCCCATTCTATTAAATGGGGCCATATACATGAGCATTGTTTTCTGGCATGGCACTGCGATGTGATGCTGTGTGGGAAATAAATCATGGCATGTTCTATCATGCTGCGTGCTCTCACATCGCACCGCCCACTGTTTTCAATGAGACTGGCGGCAGCACTGCACCACATGCTACGTGCACGCGATGCTATGTGAGGTCTCCCCTTGAAAACAATGGGAGAAACTCCACAATCCCCAAATTGATGTGAGGCAGTTTGACATAAAAACGCCTTGCATCCGTGGGGAATTCACATGTTGGCAAGTGCCATATCATGATTCATTGCCTGATATCACGCTCACCCGTGTGAAGTTAGCCTTAGAGTGGCTTAACATGAGCATATGCACATGGCATATCATATGCATAGGTTTTGCTTGTGTAATACGCTGTACAAATCTCCCACAGGCTGCCATGTTGCTGCTCTCTAGAATTGAGTGAAATACTCACTCAAGAAAAATTGCAGCATGTTCTATCTTGGCATACACGCCAAGATAGAGCATGACGATTGGCGGCACACAGCAAGTATGCAATATCATTGCGTACTTGCTGCATGCCACTCGCGTGTCTCTTCTGGGTGCCATGCAGCAAATTATGGCCATCTTAGATAGGCCTTATTTTGACTGGCAGCATAGTTAGGATCCCTTGCTGGTGAGTGAGAGATCCTGTATGTTAGTGGGAGGTCTTGAAACTGAGTGATAAAGACTAAAACCACCGTGAAAGGCATCGCGAGAATCTGCCCTTTTCTTATCATGGACATGTTAAAAACGCTCACTGTCGCCCTCATCCACTCTCGGCTCGATTTTTACAACTCGCTGCTGATCGGCCTCCCCCGCACCAAACTCTACCCCTCCAATCCATCCTGAATGCAGCAGCCAGGCTCATCTTCGTGTCCGTCCGTTACTCGGACGCCTCTGCCCTGTGCCGGTCACTGCACTGGCTGCCCGTCAAATACAGAATCCAATTTAAACTCACTACCTTCATCCACAAAGTCCTCCACAGCACCGCACCGCCTTTCATTGCTTTTCTCATCTCAATACACCACCCAGCCCATGCCCTCTGCTCCACTAATGAAATCAGACTGAGCGCCCCTTTAATTTGAACCTCTTATTCCCGCCTCCAAGACTTCTCCAGAGCAGCACTGGTCCTCTGGAACGCGCTACCCAAATAGTATCCGGGCAATCCCTGATACAGAAAACTTCAGGCATGCTCCTAAAACGCACCTCTTCAGGGAGGCATACCATATCCCCTAAACCAACCCCCCGTACTCCGTCTGATAAAATGCTCCCTGTCCTACTAAGTGCAATCCCTGCTAGCCATAGTCAACCACCTGCTGTAACAATTTGACCATTGTCTGTGTGTACAGCATCCCTCACTCTCCACCTCGCCATACCGTGCACACCTCCACCTCGCCATACCGTGCACATCTCCAGCCCCTTTACCTTCTATGTCACCCTATTACTTATGTAAGCTCGTTGGAGCAGGACCCTCACCCTACTGTTTCCATCAATTGATTACATGTAACCGTGGTTTTGTTTGTGTCCCCCTGTCTTGTAAGCGCTGCGGAATATGTTGGCGCTATATAAAGATTATTATTATTTAAGACTTCTTTGGCGGTTTAAAGGCGTACAATATCATAATGATGAGGTTTTCAGTCCAGAAATATTGTGACTTTCCCCGCAGTAGTGTGTAGTATATCCAGTAGCAGCATTGACTGTGACAGCTTACATAATCCGAGATAAAATTAAATTCATACACCTAAAGCCGCCAGAGGGAGTCATTTTGACTCCATATTGTATATACTCTATTTCATGGAAGGAAAATGAGAAACATAAGAATTTTCTAGACTTTTCTGATGTTTCCCCTCTTTTTTCTTCTGTGCCGCCCGAGAGAAGGGGTGAGGGGGCACTTTGTGTAGTCTGGGGTAACTAAGTAATGTTGTATATGTTTATATAGGTGAGCTGAATAGTGTCTGCTATTACTTCTTTGCTCCATATGACAAAGGCTGGTGGTGGTCTAATGCCGGAAGACATTTAGAAAGAACTGTGAGATCTTCCGATGATGGATCTGGGATCCATAAATGCATGTGTGCTATAGAAGTAACAGGGAAAAGAGTAAAACGGAAGAAAGTCCTGGCCTCAGAAAGTATATCTCGATCAATGAATGCAACAGCGATCTTTAGCAGTGAAGCAATCAAGAAATATAGCCCAAGCTACTAATGACAGCCGCAGAAGGAAGAGCTGCCAGGTATGAGTTGGCTGCAGCAAGAAGTCCAAGACATACAAGTCCTGTGACAAAGATGGTGTGTGGAAAGTGAGCGGCCTTATCTCAGCGCCGCCAACAGTCTGTTCAGTACAGTGCAGTACTTTGTTAATAATTCTGCGGTGTATGTTACATGAAATATACAGTAATTGTTCTTCGACATGAACACGTTTTTTCTCATAAACATAAAACAATGGGCTTCACATAGGCGTAGTTGTGCACACAAAATTTGTACGCACAATAGAACACATTGTTTTCACTGCATTCGTTCACATGTCCGTATTTTTCTTGCACATTTTGGTCTCGCAAAAATATACGTAGCATGCACTGTTTATATGTGCAACAAATGTCCTTATAGAAATCCATGGGGATGCGCAGATGCTAGGAGATGCATGATACGCTGTGTAATTGCGCAGGAAAAGAACACATCTTGTACTCATTAGACTGACGAGCTATTTCAATTGGTTGCAAGCATCAGTGCGTATTTTGTTGCACTCGCAAATGCGCATACCTTGTGGGCTCAAAAGCAAGCCAAATATACGCCAATACAAGCACAAAAAAAGCTATTTTTTCCCAGATAATAAACTGACACTCCAACAGCAGGTCGAGCAGTAAAGGAATCACAATGGTTCTCGTGTTAACCCTTTCCAATCCAATTTGTATCCTGGTTTTCATAGGGGGCTTACTCTTTTTCTACCGTTATATAAAGGCGCTATATGCTGGCTAAAGCCAGTACTGCATGAGGTGACACGTTGGATAGGCTCCGACAGCAGAGAGGCTGGCAATATACAGTAAGAGAACCCGACGGATGTCTTCCAACATCGGAGCTGTACAGCCTTAAATCATAATGTCTTCAGAGCTCAGACAGTGGATTGCAAAGGGGTAAAATGGGGAGGGACTGTGCTAAGAAGTATAGTGTGTTCTAGTAGTTTGAGTCCGGAGCAGAGAAACTCAACCAATATGGAAGTTCCAAGCAGACAACACAATTACCCTGCAGAACAACAACAATAACATAGTATGTAAAGCCGAAAAAAGACATATGTCCTTCCAGTTCAGCCTATTACCCCCCATGTTGATCCAGAGGAAGGCAAAAAAATCAAACAATAAGGTAGAAGCCAATTTAAGGGGAAAAAAATCCTTCCTGACTCCAATCTGACAATCGGAATAATCCCCGGATCACCGACCCTTCCACCAAGGGTTCTTCAGAGAAAGGGCAGTACCACAGTTAGTAAGCCAACCGCCAGCAGTTTGAACTATTTGTACATATGTTTTATGAAAGTGCCTCCATGTGAGTAATCAAACATTTGAGTTACAACAAGCCTCCTAAGGTATTTTACACGCTGGCCAAAGACGGAGGCGGGCCTTACCCTAAAAAACTATTCTCCTAAGGTAATATATTTTTGGAGTTGTAGAGTATAGCGCAAAGTCTGCATTGGAATACGGCCCTGGGGTAGGATAAAGTCCGCCTTGTTTAGGGTCTTGTGCTACATGTAGTAGCATCATTTTGTGTTGCATGTAAAGGGAGACATTTCATGTACGGCTTTGTTGGACGGAGCGCAGAATGTTTTTTTCTCTTGGCAAATTCCAAGTTGCAAATGTATTCAATTCAGCCATAATTCTGACAAATTAGTTTTTCATACTTTTGCAATAGTTTACATAGTGTGATTAAAAGTTCATATGTTAATCTAGACTGTTACCGATGTTATTACTTGTTGGTCATGGCAAACACATAAAATGTTGTCAGTAGTTTCTAAATATGCAAAGCAGTGAGGTGGATGTGTTGTTGATATTCTATGGAGAACCTACAAAACCACAATGGCATCGAAGAAGGATATTTTCAACATGCATCAAGGGAAAGTTCCTTGAGATTTATAAATGGACTATCTACAACTGACATGTATAATAGAGTGAGGCATAAATTTACTGCCTTTCATTTGAGTTACCTCTTGGCAGAATTAAAACAACCATGAATAAAAAGAATTAGGATCTATCATCACCCAATAAAAGAAATCATGCAGGTTAGACGATAGTCTCATTTCACATTCATAAACTACATTTCCAATTTCATATTTTTGGTGGAACAGCTTTGCTATTTAACAGCCCTGTGCAGTCACTTCATATAATTTTATTCATATTTGGCCAGAAAGCAAACAGAAAATGTGGATTAAAAGGAAATGCTACTCTAAGGTATTGTTTTTTATCTAAATATTGCTTTTACTAGTCAAGGTCAATGGACGCATTTAGTGTATGCTTGCATACAGGAGCTTCTAGTATTTGACTATGCATTGGACACATTTACTTACCGCCCAGCGCCTGAGCCAAAGTTGATGGAGCCACGGACGGCCCAAGGAAATGTTCACACGAATTACATGACCACCACCATCTTGTGTCATGTGGACGCAAAAAACATCAGTCTTTAGGTGGTTTCACTTTCCTGCTCTGTTTGGGGAGCAGGAAATGGCAATCCCTGCGACCAAATGGACGGAAGAGAATAGCACCAAACGGACCCCATTGACTATAATGGGGTCAATTCAGATTCCGTTCAGCTACCAGGCTTTTGGACAGAAGGAAAGGCTCTGCATGCAGCGCTTTTCCTTCCGGTATTTTGAGCTGGATCTATGACGGAACCTCCAACCTGAAGGTTCCAAAGCAGATGTGAAATTGGCCTTTAGTGTTTACATAATACTTGGACCATCGGTGGCTTTCTGTTTCAGAATGGAGGTAAAGTATACACAAAGTTGTAGCAGTTTGAGCCAAATATACAGGTTATGGTATGGCCTTTTAAGAAGTTTCTATATAAAGTGCCCAACCCCTTTAACTCCCACTTACTGCAGCCTTCATAAAGCACAATCTCTCTACCAACATTACAATAAGGAAGTGTGTATTTCTCAAATAAGGTCACTTTCAGTAAAGTTTTTAAATCTAAACATAAATAGCTATAACTTTTCAAAAAGAACAAACCCATTAAAGGGGTTGTCCCGAGGCAGCAAGTGGGTCTATACACTTCTGTATGGCCATAATAATGCACTTTGTAATATACATTGTGCATTAATTATGAGCCATACAGAAGTTATAAAAAGTTTTTTACTTACCTGCTCCGTTGCTAGCGTCCTCGTCTCCATGGTGCCGACTAATTTTCGCCCTCCGATGGCCAAATTAGCCGCGCTTGCGCAGTCCGGGTCTTCTGCAGTCTTCTATGGAGCTGCTCGTGCCAGAGAGCGGCTCCGTGTAGCTCCGCCCCGTCACGTGCCGATTCCAGCCAATCAGGAGGCTGGAATCGGCAATGGACCGCACAGAAGAGCTGCGGTCCACGAAGACAGAGGATCCCGGCGGCCATCTTCAGCGGTAAGTATTGAAGTCACCGGAGCGCGGGGATTAAGGTAAGCGCTCCGGTAAACTTTCTTTACTTCCCTGCATCGGGGTTGTCTCGCGCCGAACGGGGGGGGGGTTGAAAAAAAAAAAAACCCGTTTCGGCGCGGGACAACCCCTTTAAGTGAGTTTTCCTAAGTAAAGTATACTGGAATTCTGGTTCTAAATGCACCAAAAAACTAGCACACTTGCTATACACTAGATTAATTACTCGTTTTAGACATTTTCTGTGCTAGC
This sequence comes from Eleutherodactylus coqui, assembly GCA_035609135.1. NCBI lineage: Eukaryota > Metazoa > Chordata > Amphibia > Anura > Eleutherodactylidae > Eleutherodactylus > Eleutherodactylus coqui. The sequence goes on along the minus strand of CM069416.1, from coordinate 63,476,833 downwards.
ATTACCTTGGTTAGTTATTCCTTTCTATCTGAAACTCCTGGAGTCTTTCTCCTCAAGTGGGTCATGTGATCTCAATTCTGACTATCTCAGATTTACTTGGGTTTATGTATTCACAAATTAGTCAGTTTCTCAGTCAGCATAATACCTTTGTGATGATCCTTACCACAGAAACAGCTTAAGGACTCAGTCACACGGGCGCATCTGCACCCGTACACCGGCGCCGATGCGCCCGTGTGACTGACAGTTAGAAGACGGCCATACCTGAAGACGGCTGTCTCTCTCCAGCGCTGATCATAGAACACATGACCGGCAATGGAGCCGTTCACATGTTCTTCCTCCCGGCGCTGCAGAGAGACGGCCGTCTTCAGGTACGTCTGTCTGCTGGCTGCCGTCACACAGACGCATCGGCACCCGTACACCGGCGCCGATGCGCCCGTGTGACTGACAGTTAGAAGACTGCCATACCTGAAGACGGACTTCTCTCTCCAGCGCTGATCGTAGAACACATGACCGGCAATGGAGCCGTTCACATGTTCTTCCTCCCGGCGCTGCAGAGAGACGACCGTCTTCAGGTACGTCTGTCTGCTGGCTGCCGTCACACGGGCGCCGATGCGCCCGTGTGACTGAGGCCTAAAGGTGGGCACATACACTCTTATTCACATTTACTGCTGATGATCACACAGAGCTCCTGTCACATGGTTATAACAGAGGAGATCACAGCTCACCTTCCTGACTCTATACTTATGGTCCCTAGCTTGTTTAAAAGAATATAGAAGCAAATAAAGAATGTAAGCTGTCCCCCCCCACCAGGCGGAGATGGTACAAGCTCTAACTGATGCATCATGGGATTGATAGCATAGAATAGTGCAAGCAACATCAAGATGGTGACTGAAAAGCATCAGACAGGGGCTGCACTGCATGGAAGTGACTGCAATATACAGAGGAAACTGCTAGAGTGTAACAGGCAACCAGGTGCACAGTGCAGGGATGAAAACATGAGTTTTCACTGGAATGGCCTTTTAAAGGGAAGCAATCTAGTTTCTGTCTGTAAGTATATTCACACCTAAATATTATGAAATAGGAATGAGTTTAGTTTCTTCTCAGGCATGCGGATTTATAATATATGCCATACATGTCCAAGATGAGAATTGCTCTTAACCCTTTCCAATCCACTGTATGACCTCTGAAGACATTATGATTTAAGGCTGTACAGCTCCGATGTTGGAAGACGTCCGTCAGGGTTCTCTTACTGTATATTGCCAGCCTCTCTGCTGTCAGAGCCTATCCACCATGTCACCTCATGCAGTACTGGCTTTAGCCAGCAAATAGCGCCATTGTATAACAGCAGAAAAGGAGTAATCCCCCTAGGAAAACCGGGATACAAATTGGATTGGAAAGGGTTAATACTACGGACACCCTATATACTGCGTGGAGTTGTATGTGCAAGCAAATACCTACTTTCATGTCCCAAAGAATCTTAGCCTAGGAACAGAACTGCAAGAAAGACTACATTACATAGTTAAACCACTGTCTGCGAGCAAATCAGCTCAAATCCAAGAGATCCTTTGACATTTCTTGGAAAGTTTTGAGAACCCTATCTATTGCGAATGGTTGTATTCTGGTACTTTATACACAGAGCACGCTCATATTACAAGCCAAATAAAATGTGTGATGAATTAGTTATTTCACACTCAAGGAGAATTTTGCAGGGAATTCGCAAAACATTAGCAGGTTGAGCCAACAATGCACTTAAAAAGTGTTTTCAGTAACAGTTCCTTCTCGCCTGAGTGATCTTTTCTGTAATGTTTAGTTAACAGAGATTGTTCGCTAATATTTGACCACATACAGTTGCTGGGAATACTAGTTCTTTATAGAAAGTAACACGAGATATTTCCTGTCTTAATCTCTTTTAATCAAGTTTGTTTGTGCAGAAAATGTCTTTTCTTTCACAAAGATGTCAAATGGATCCTAATTTCGGCTAATATGACACATTCTTCTCGGGGAGACATGTTCCAATGAAAACGACAAACTGCTTTGATAATATTGCCACTGAAATATGAAGTTCTTCCAATTAGACTGTCATTCTTAATTAGATTGTCAAGCCTCCAATTAATCTTCGAACTTTAGAAAAGAATACCCCAGCCCCCCACCCCCACCCCCCAAAAACCCCTGACGGATTGCAGGAGTTTGTATAGGGTAGGGTAATGGAAGTAATATGTGTATGCCTTTGTTAGGAAGCTAGGCAACACATATGGAGATGGTTAATATTTCATCTTCAGATGACATACTTAATACAATATTTTCTCAGCATTTTCGAGCGTCTTTAATTTCATAATTTCTGTTTTGGTAATGTCAACATTCAGTACATGTTACATTCGTAGACTGGATCCAATTTTGGCTTGAGACTAAACTAATAGTTTTCAACCTTATGAACCCCTAGACATACTGTTCACTTTTATTTGTTTTCACTGATACATAACTGAGAAACTACAGGTTAGGCTTCAGCTAGGAACTTCAAAGCATAGTCTGAGTGGGTATAGGTTACATTTGTCCGACCACAGCAGGAATTTGAGGAGACTCTACATTTAGTTTAAGAAATCGTAACAACCTCGTGTCAACAGCTAATATGGGACTATAATTTGTCAGCCCTATCATCTTACATTGCTCCAGGTGGAAAAATCTCCACTGCAGCTTTATAGAACATGGAAGTTGCCGTGATATGGATTGGACGTGTCCGTTTTTTGCCTTCGATAAAGATTCATTGTTTTCTATGATCACTTGCAGCATTTTAAAATTACGTATATGTCCCAGTTTACTCTAATTTATGTCCCTCTAATTTGCATAAGCCAAATTTGTTTTAAATATAATTACCGTATATACTCGAGTATTAGCCGACCCGAGTATTAGCCGAGACAATAAGTTTCACCACAAACAACTGGGAAAACTTATTGACTCGAGTATAAGCCGAGCTATACTCGAGTATATGCTAGGTAAAAGAACCCTCCATACTCACCTCCCAGCCGGCGTCTGTGTCTGTGCGACAAGCTGCTTGAATTCTCCCCGCTGTCATCCCCCGCCGTCCTCTCTGCTCGGCTCTGTCAGCGCTGTGTAAGTAAGCTCTATGATTGGATTGAGCGCCAGCCAATCACAGCCGGCGCTCGATCCAATCACAGCGCTTACTTACACAGTGCTGACGGCAAAGGATTTGAAAGCTGAGCAGAGGGAGGGCAGTCGGGAGAATTCTAAAGCAGCTTGATTGGCTGTGAATGATCGAGTGCCGGCTGTGATTGGCTGGCGCTCGATCCAATCACAGCTCTTACTTCCACAGTGCTGAGGGTGGGGCATGACAGAGACAAACAGAGAGGACGGCGGGGAATGACAGTGGTGAGAAATCAAGCAGCCTGCCGCACCACCGCCAGAGACACAGATGAAGGCTGGGAGGCGAGTATGGAGTTTTTTTTTTTACCTTTCCCTCACTCGAGTATAAGCCGAGAGGGGCTTTTTCAACACAAAAACATGTGCTGAAAAACTAGGCTTATACTCGAGTATATACAGTAGGTCTAAATTTACAGATAAACTTTATTTGGAGGATACTTCACGTAAATGGCACTGTTTATTGGCTTAGTTGTGGTCAGTTCACCCTGCTCCAGTACATGATTGGTTTCAGAAACTTTATATTAGTAGATGGACTTTTCGTCTTCACAGAAGCTATTGGAGTAACGAAATCTGTAGCCACCTTCTCTAAAGTGTTCGGGAGGATGGAATATTTAGTAGGCCACTGGACTTGGGTAAGGAAAGCAATGAAAGGAATGCAAGACAGTCACGCCCTAACACTTATTGAACCATTCATTCAAGAAATGGTGCTGAATATTTCTAACAGAGAACAAGGAAGGAAGCATATCAGGGAAGGGGGGACAATAATCACCAGTATTGGGCCCTTTCCATGAACAACACAACAATGGATCAACTGAGGGTGGAAGCTGAAGTGTAGCAAAGTTCTCAGTCAATGTCATCATTTACTGATATCACCTTCAGGTAAGAAAGATGATGGATCATTCAAGATCTTGTGCTTTCTTTATTTCGGGAATAACCCTAAAAGTGAAGAAAATACAAAGAAGTCATTATATGGCTGTGCAACACCTCTTCCATCAATTTACCGGAGACAGTGGATGGACACAGGAAGCTGAAATTAGACTCTGTTTTGATTAAACAACCTGACCTAATGCGAAAGGAATTGTCATGTCTGCTTTGAGTGTGCAAACCAAAAAATAATCTCTCTGGCAATGTTCATACTACACTACCAGCAACACTAGTTATACGTGGTAAAGAAAACAAAACAGGAGAACCTTCCCTACTGGGCACTAGATGGTGACAGGCCCTACCTAATAGTGAATGACCCGCCCTGATAAGGACGCATCCACCCTTGTTCTTAGGGCACTCACTAACCCTGCAACCTTTAACAAATGAATACCACTGTTCAAATAAGCACAGTGCTTATCTTATGAGTTGCTGGGACAATTGCAGAACCCAGTTGCTGGATGAACCATGATCCAGCAATGTTCACCTACACCAGCAGAAGGAGACTGTGAAAGTTAGATGAAGCCATGCTGTAACCTTATCCTTGTATCTATCTAAGTCAAGTCATCTTCCCTCTTTAACTTAATGGTCAAGATGGAAATGTCCCAAAGACGGTGATGACTGGATTTTTCTTAATATAGTCCTCCGCATTTTTTAGTATATTGGCTTACTCAGATTAATTCTCAATGGCCTTTCAAAGCATCGACCTCACTGCCAAAGAAAACCCCATTTGCATTGTGTACAGCACCAAAATTACAGGACCACTTATATCCCCTCACGTTGATTAGAAGCTGAGCCACTGAACAACTATGACCTGCTATCCGGGACAAGAAGGCTGAACTGATAAAACACCTGTCATACAACTCTTACTTACCTGCCAAAAAGAAACCCATCATGGAACACTCTGACTCACACATCAGTCAAATTATAAGACCGTAGTAGACTGATTGCATCTGTTCTAGTTCTTCTAGCAAATCAGCAGTAAAAATAGATGTAGGTCAACTTGATGTCTGCAAGAACTCCATGAACAGTCCAATTCTTGATCCGCCACTAGGGAAATAGTACACTCCATTAAGCCCAATGTAAATTACTCGATTGAACAATTGACTTCTGACAAACCAGATACATCAGGGAGAAGTACATTGATGGCACCTTTGCTGAGCTCACTGACTAAGATAAAGAATTCTCTAATGTCCATGTCTATGGTCCTCCTGGGTTGTGCCTGAGATACTGACCAAGACAGAAGTTTGCATTGCATACTTTTTTGATGGCTCCCTTATAAGGATTTCTTTTATGTGGCTGCTTCAATGGCAAGTACTCTGGACCTGAGAAGTCACTCATTGATTAAAGTTTATGAGGAATCTCGAAACAGTAAAGTTTTTCAAGATCCAGCCACCAATCAGATTTTAAAGCATATCCAGAGCATATGCCATAAAATTGTGTCACAAGAAACTATTCTACTTATTTTAATTAATTGGAAGAACACTGGACATTTTTGGCACCCTGTATGTAAATGCCCAGTCTCAAGTCATCTGGGTGGTGCCTACAGCTCCCCTTATCACTGTATCATCATACTAATAATGCCTCTCTTCTCGACTGCTATCTCTCCCAGCTTTTGACGTCATTGCTAGTCAAACTAAAATCCTGTGCACGTGTCATGTACAATCTCTTCACATGTTCTCTACATGCGCAGTGAAGCTTCGTGTATATACCTTGACTTCACCATGCATGCGCCAGAAGATATGAGCTGGTGGCGGCACGGCACATGCACAGCATTTCATAGCAGGAGCCGGGAGAGGAGAACTGGATGGTCTGGTGACACAGTGCCTTGGGATGCTACAGGCACTACATGGGTGACGTAAGACTGGGTATTTACATACAGGGCGCGAAAGAATAAATGTAAGAACTGGCGGTGACTCTTATTCTGTGTTTTTAGACAAATACATGTGTGTAATCTTTTGAACATGCTTGTCTTCTCATTATGCTACTTCATGGTTGGCTCATCTATGTACAAATATTTTTTTTATCAAAAAATGTTGCACATTTTTAATACGTTTGACCCATTGTACAAAACCTCTTAGCCACTCCACTATGTATACAAACTCAAAACTGTCAATGAAGACACTTATTAAGTTAGTGATAGACAGTGTTAAAGTGTCATCAGACCTCCTTGCCCCTTTCTCTGCCATAAATTCAGTGGCAAATCTATCTTGAGTTGAAATAATCAGAATCAAGCTGGTTTCCAAAGAACTACTGATTGACAACCTCATTGTAAGGCCTCTTTCACACGAGCGTCACTGCGACCATCTGAAGTATTGGATTCCAATGCATTTGTTTAGATGGGCGATTTTCCGGCTTTTACGCATGGCCAGGAAAGATAGGACTTGTTGTGTCCTTTGCTGGAATATGTCAACCGTTCCCATAGACTCCTATCCAGAGCATGGAGCTACTGCTCCGTTTCAAGTGATAGCGGCTTGATAAAGACCTATGCTGGTCGAAACGTTGTCTATATGTCTATCAATGGAACAATGAAGGCTCTTTTTTAACTGAAGCCATCTGCACCATTTATGCTGCCACAACATACATTATCTTGAACCCATAGACTCCTATAAGAGCTGCCGGAAAAGGGAAATGGGAGGGAGTTTAGCAGCGTCCGCGTTGCTAAAGTCCTTCCCCTTGCTGGCAGCTCCCATAGGCTGGGGAGGGAGGGGGAGGGAATTTAGCATGGCAATCGCTACTAAAGTCCCTCCCCTTGCCGGCAACTCCCATAGGCTTCTATGGCAGCTTCTATTGCCACTATCAGCCGGCAAGGGGAGGGGGAGAGACCTTAGCAGCTATAAGGTCTCTCCCCCCAGCCCATGGAATTCCAGTCTGTGGCGTATATATGCAGCAGCTCAGCCATGTAAACAGGCAACAAATCCAAAGATTTAGCCGCAACTTGGTCGTGGCTTACTGCCATTCATCCGATACAGTTGCGCCCATGTGAAATAGGCCTAAAACAGTGGTTGCTAGGGAGTGTTTTCCTAGCAACCAGACCTTCTGACAAACCTGTCACTTTACTGTCAGCAGAAAGAGGAGATATCAGCATAACATCAGTTAAACATTGGCATTCTTTATGCTCCACTGTTACTTATCACATTTTTCATTTGTTATATATTTTTTAAACATATACAGAAACCCTCTTTAAAGGAATGTATAAACGGCACAAATCACATTTTTTTTTTTTTTTACATTTTATTTTTGGAGACTCAGAATTTGATCCAAGTTCCATTCTGTGTAATCAAGGTTTAGCTTCAACATGATTGCTGAATTGCTTCTAAATTGAAGACATATGTCTAAACACCGACGGCCGCTCTATTCCAAGATGGTGTTTGTTAAGTTTTGATCCACTGGGGCTACATTCAACTTTTGCTGTGTTTGATGCACTTGGTAAAACTTTCGTATAGTCGGAGCAGCATGTGAATGTGTACAGTATGTAGAATAAGATGAGAGTACTTTAAAGCACAAGTACCTAAGTGATTTTCGAGTGATTTGTATGTATTATTCAAGCTCGCAGTTCCTTACGCCGGATGGAAGTGTTACCTTAAAGTCAATGATATTCAGCTTTACAATTCAACAGCATATGCTTTCATTTTTGCACCTAAGATTTAGCATTAAGAAAACCATAACCTCCCCTCCTTGTTTGTCCTGAAAGCATTCCAGGATTGTTAATTATACGTCGGATGATTACCATACCATATGCTGCTCACTTTTAATTTGTTTGACCTCCGTGTTTCGTGAATAATGTCATTGCAGGCTTCACTCGAGCCTCAAGAATTGCTTTAAACTGAGACATTATTTTAGCAAGTATGACTTGTAAATGTGATCCCTTGTATGGCAATTAGCTTTAAAAACACTTACTACAGGTTTCATATGTTCTTTTTCTTGCTAAGTGAACAGTACTCGCTTTCTCTCCTTTTCTTGGCTCTTTTCCTTCATGTCTTCTTGGATCAAAAATGTCAAGATCCAGAACTGCAGACCCATCAAGTGTCCTACAATGAAATAATATTCATGTAAATGATAAACACTGCAAGTTGGTTGATTTTTTTTGGTGTGTGTTGATTTTGATATCATCAACTCGGGATTTATTTTCGACCCAGAAGACCCAGACAAAAGCTTTTTCACATAGCAGTATTTTGCATCAGTTAAGGTAAGCCAATGACCAGGAGTTAAACAAACGCAGAGGGAAAATAGAATGGAAACACTTGTATCTTTTGAGTATTTTTGGATCCACCCCGGGTTTTAGCTTAGAAACCCTGATGCAAAATACTGATCAAAGTATTGTTGTGTGAATGTGGTTTTACAGGTAACAGCCAAAGGCGTAACTATAGGGGGTGCAGAGGTAGCAGTCGCTATCGAGTCCTGGAGCTTAGAGGGACTAAAGGCCCTTCTATTAGCCCTTCTATAAATGCATATAGATGCTTGAGGGGACCATACTGCAAAATTTGCATCGGTCCCCCTATATTTACCATCTACCTATTCTTTTAAGATTCTAGCAATGTCCCTAGCTGTTGGAGTTGCATTGATGAGTTTCTTATAAGACCTAAGGATGCTGAGTAAAGTTGTGTAAGGCGCCCTATGCTGAACTTTTGTATCCAGGCCCCTAAGCCTTTAGCTACACCTCTGCATTAGGCCTTCAATTATAGTGTGTATCTCCTTTTATTACAGAATTAATAAGCTTTATTAAGATATAATTGTGGAAAATCCTTTTGAACAATAAGATACACCATTAATAAACGGAATGAGAGGGCTGGAATACCCAGAGAGGCTATCAAAATTGGCAATATTCACCCTGAAAAAAGGTGACCAAATAACTATGTATAAATACATGAGGGGACGATACAAGGATCTCTCCCATGATCTGTTTATACCCAGGACTGTGTCGGTAACAACAGGGCATCTGCTACGTCTGGAAGAAAGTAGGTTTTATCACCAACACAGAAGGGGGTTCTTTACTGTAAGAGCAGTGAGACTGTGGAACTCTCTGCCTGAGGATGTTGTAATGACAAAATCCATAGAGGAGTTTAAAAGGGGACTTGATGTCTTTCTAGAGCGCTATGATATTACAGGCTATAGACATAAGGTGACCAGTGGGGTTGTTGATCTGGGTCTTGCATTTAGGTAGATACTCAAACGTTGATCCCGGGATTATTCTGACTGCCATTATGGAGTCAGGAAGGAATTTTTTCTCCAAATGAGCTAAATTAGTTCCTGCCTCATTGTTTTTTTTGCCTTCCTCTGGACCAACAAGGGGAAGGGGAGGTTAAAGCAGGCTGAACTAGTTGGACATTGTCTTCATTCAGCCTAACATATTATGTTACTATGTAACACAATATAGCAACAGTACAACAATAATAACCTTTATATACCATCAATATATTCCAAATCAGTTACATGTGAAGCCAAAATCATACATTACGTGCAATAGTAAACTAATAAAAAACAGGACTGAAGGCCTGGCTTGCAAGAGCTTACAATCTATGAGGAAATAGGGAGACACGAGATGTACAAGTGCTTGTTCTGCGTAAGGGTCCAGCCAACTTTTTCTAAATAGGATAATATAGGCAAAATGCATGAGCCAGTCACCAGCTGGTATCTGCATATATAGAAGTATATTTGAGTACATGGAATGTTGGGGATAATGTTAGATCAATGAATTAGCCTCTTAGTGAAAATGTAGAAGGGGTGTTAACTAAAAAGAGACCATGGAATTTGTTAAGCCTGCATAAGAAGATATGCTTTTAGGACACACTTAAAACTGTTAATATTTTTATTAACCTTATTGCCTTGGGTAGCGCATTCAAGAGAACTGGTGCAGCTCTTGAAGAAATCATGGAGAAGGAATCAGGAAATTTGGCTTATACAAGAACTTAGTCTAACCTTAGTAGCAAAGCAAGGAGAATGGGTAGAGCAGTAGACAGAGATGAGCATGGAGATATAAGGCGGTGCAGCACTGGAAAGTTTAAATTGTATTCTTTATGGTGCTTTTAGACAGGACAATCTGTCCGGCAACAGATGCTCGACAGTCCGTCCCATCGATAATCTTTCCTGTGCTTTTACCCAGGAAGGAACATCGCTAATGAATGGAGGTGGAGCGGACCAAGGATCATTCACATTAAGTAGGCAATTGTTCATAGTTCCAGGTATGTTCTTTTCCCAGCGCAATTACACAGTGTTTCACGCATCTCGTTGAGTATTGTGAACGCATTTGTGCACCCTTAATGACTTTTATTGGGACTTTTGGTGCACAAATATGCAGGAAAATAGAGCATGTTCTATTTATTTTTTGCGCAGCTAAAATACGTGCGCAAAAGACAGGTATGTGAATGAACCCATAGAAGTCCATGTGTTCTATTCATTGCGTAGTGTGCACTCAAATTTCGCGAAAACATCCATGTGAAGCCGGCCTTAGAACTGTTATGTTTTTTTTTAAATTTTAAGCAGTTCTTCCAATTTTTTGGCTTAATATGTAAGAGTTACGAATTTCCACATTGTTTCGTATAGCATAGTATTAATATATAATTTACGTCGATCTGTTAACTACTTTATAGCATTTACCATGCGAATGTTATAGAAAGCAGTGGAGAGTCTAAGCTGACAGGGGTGTTGAAAGGCATTGGTAATTTCCTATGCAGGGATATGCTTTTTCTAAACAGGACTTCTGAATGATGAGATTTCACAGCCCACAAGTCAAGATGATATCCCCAAAGTACAATGTTTCATATTTAACCTATTCTTCCACCAGGTGTGTAATAGAACATGTATAACATTCCTGAAAAATCAGACAAGCTGCTTTGGTCTAGGGAGGTATAGCATTGGTTTTATATTACTTTTGTTTACGTACTTTCTCCTTAATACTCCCCACTCAACTTCCATGACCTCGCTTTCTCTCCTGAGCACCCTCTTCATTTCTCAAATTGATTCCCTTGTTTTTATCATAATTTGCTCTTTAAAAGTCTTACATTTCTTCATCTTCTATTCTTACATTATTATTTATGTTTTAAAGCACCATTAAAGGGGTTGTCCACAACTTTACTACTAATGACCCATCCTCAGGAGAGGAAATCAAAAGGCGATCGGCGGAGGTCCACCGTTCAGGATCTTCCGTAATCAGCTGTTCCTGCATTAGCAAACAAGCCCACGACAGTATGGCCAAAGGGGTCTGCTTGGCTCTGTATGCCATGACAGCAGGCCCGGTAAACAGGGTGACAGATCCTGCCGATCAACTATTGATGATCTATCAACAGAGAACTTACTTCTTCAGAAAAGCCTGCAACCTATAGTAACCTTGTTACCACTGCACCATATGAGCAGCTTCTACCCTCATGTATTATCTCTTTCCTTGTTCACTTGTAGATTGTTATCCCTCACAAGTCTAAGGGGCTACCCACAAGGAGTTGACTCAACCTCTATGATGTCACCCTCTAGATCTAGGGGGATAGTGGAAAGGAGTAAGCCCGCCCCCTGCATAGGTCCTATCAAGTCACTCTGCAATATATAAAAGACTTGGTAACTGCATCTCATGGAGAGACCCGGGGTGCTGATCCAGAATGTAAGAAACAAAGGAAAATATATTGCTCACTACCACACTCCCGGTGATGTTCAATCCAGAAACGGCAGAATCTCTCACCCATGCAGCTTCATCGCCCTGTCCTCAGCGGTAATTTATGTGTGCTGATACAGAGGCTGAGAATAGAGATGAGCGAACACCAAAATGTTCGGGTGTTCGTTATTCGTAACGAACTTCCCGTGATGCTCGAGGGTTCGTTTCGAACAACGAACCCCATTGAAGTCAATGGGCGACCAGAACATTTTTGTATTTCGCCGATGCTCGCTAAGGTTTTCATGTGTGAAAATCTGGGCAATTCAACAAAGTGATGGGAATGACACAGCAATGGATAGGGCAGGCGAGGGGCTACATGTTGGGCTGCATCCTAAGTTCACAGGTCCCACTATTAAGCCACAATAGCGGCAAGAGTGGGCCCCCCCCCCCCCCCCAACAACTTTTACTTCTGAAAAGCGCTCATTAGCATGGCATACCTTTGCTAAGCACCACACTACCTCCAACAAAGCACAATCACTGCCTGCATGACACTCCACTGCCACTTCTCCTGAGTTACATGCTGCCCAACCGCACCCCCTCCCCCCCACAGCGCACACCAAACTGTCCCTGCGCAGCCTTCAGCTGCCCTCATGCCACACCACCCTCATGTCTATTTAGAAGTGCGTCTGCCACGACGAGGGACCGCAGGCACACACTGCACAGGGTTGGCACGGCTAGGTAGCGACCCTCTTTAATAGGGGCGGGGCGATAGCCCACAATGCTGTACAGAAGCAATGAGAAATACAATCCTGTGCCACCGCCATCAGGAGCTGCACACGTGGGCATAGCAATGGGGAACCTATGTGCCACACACTATTCATTCTGTCAAGGTGTCTGCATGCCCCAGTCAGACTGGTTATATGCACCTTAACAGTAACCGCGTTGGTGGTAATGTGGTGGTGACTGCGGACCTAGTAGCGCGGTTGTATTTTGTTGGTTTTCGGAATGTGGCCAGGATTAAGTGGGCCGTGGCGGGGGGATGGTGGGGGGGCTCTCTTGTAGTGTCGGTAAAGGTGAAATTCTTGGACTGCCACCAGACGAACCAATGCAAAGGCATTTGCCAACAATGTTTTCCCTGTTGGAGGAGGAGGGGGATGTTTTTGAGGCACTACGTGTCCTCTCCACGTGTCCGTGGTTATATGCACCTTAACAGTAACCGCGTTGGTGGTAATGTGGTGGTGACTGCGGACCTAGTACCACGGTTGTATTTTGTTGGTTTTCGGAATGTGGCCAGGATTAAGTGGGCCGTGGCGGGGGGATGGTGGGGGGGCTCTCTTGTAGTGTCGGTAAAGGTGAAATTCTTGGACTGCCACCAGACGAACCAATGCAAAGGCATTTGCCAACAATGTTTTCCCTGTTGGAGGAGGAGGGGGATGTTTTTGAGGCACTACGTGTCCTCTCCACGTGTCCGTTCCATGTAAGCAATAGTAGCACTCAAGACAGGCCCCAGTAACAATTCTGAAGCAGCAGTATAGCGGGAGCGCAGTCTTCGTTCCATGTAAGCAATAGTAGCACTCAAGACAGGCCCCAGTAACAATTCTGAAGCAGCAGTATAGCGGGAGCGCAGTCTTCGTTCCATGTAAGCAATAGTAGCACTCAAGACAGGCCCCAGTAACAATTCTGAAGCAGCAGTATAGCGGGAGCGCAGTCTTCGTTCCATGTAAGCAATAGTAGCACTCAAGACAGGCCCCAGTAACAATTCTGAAGCAGCAGTATAGCGGGAGCGCAGTCTTCGTTCCATGTAAGCAATAGTAGCACTCAAGACAGGCCCCAGTAACAATTCTGAAGCAGCAGTATAGCGGGAGCGCAGTCTTCGTTCCATGTAAGCAATAGTAGCACTCAAGACAGGCCCCAGTAACAATTCTGAAGCAGCAGTATAGCGGGAGCGCAGTCTTCGTTCCATGTAAGCAATAGTAGCACTCAAGACAGGCCCCAGTAACAATTCTGAAGCAGCAGTATAGCGGGAGCGCAGTCTTAGTTCCATTTCAGTAGCCTTAGTATAGCCAAGGCACAAGTGACATTTATGTAGCTAAAGTGTAGGCCAACCCCACACACCTTTCTGTACCATGAGTGCAGGCGAAGAACATAGAAATTACTATGATTACACTGTAGGTGAGGGCCCCAAAAAATTGGTGTACCAACAGTACTAATGTACCTCAGTAAAAATTGGCCATGCCCAACCAAGATGGCAGGTGAATCGCTTTGGTTAATGTGGCTTAAGTGGTAACTAGGCCTGGAGGCAGCCCAGTGTAACGAAAAATTGGTTCAAGTTAAAGTTCCAACGCTTTTAAGCTAATTGAAACTTATAAAAATTGTTCTGAAAAATTATTTGAGTGAGCCTTGTGGCCCTAAGAAAAATTGCCCGTTCAGCGTGATTACGTGAGGTTTCAGGAGGAGGAGCAGGAGGAGGAGGAGGAGGAATATTAGACACAGATTGATGAAGCAGAAATGTCCCCGTTTTGGATGGTGAGAGAGAACGTAGCTTCCATCCGCGGGTGCAGCCTACGTATTGCTTACGTATCGCTGCTGTCCGCTGGTGGAGAACAGAAGTCTGGGGAAATCCAGCCTTTGTTCATCTTGATGAGTGTTAGCCTGTCGGCACTGTCGGTTGATAAGCGGCTACGCTTATCTGTGATGATTCCCCCAGCCGCACTAAACACCCTTTCCGACAAGACGCTAGCCGCAGGACAAGCAAGCACCTCAAGGGCATACAGGGCTAGTTCAGGCCACGTGTCCAGCTTCGACACCCAGTAGTTGTAGGGGGCAGAGGCGTCACCAAGGATGGTCGTGCGATCCGCTACGTACTCCCTCACCATCCTTTTGCAGTGCTCCCGCCGACTCAGCCGTGACTGGGGAGCGGTGACACAGTCTTGGTGGGGAGCCATAAAGCTGGCCAGGCCCTTAAAGACTGTTGCACTGCCTGGGATGTACATGCTGCTCGATCTACGCACATCCCCTGCAACATGGCCCTCGGAACTGCGCCTTCTGCCACTAGCGCTGTCGGCTGGGAATTTTACCATCAGCTTGTCCGCAAGGGTCCTGTGGTATAGCAACACTCTCGAACCCCTTTCCTCTTCGGGAATCAGAGTGGGCAGGTTCTCCTTATACCGTGGATCGAGCAGTGTGTACACCCAGTAATCCGTCGTGGCCAGAATGCGTGCAACGCGAGGGTCACGAGAAAGGCATCCTAACATGAAGTCAGCCATGTGTGCCAGGGTACCAGTACGCAACACATGGCTGTCCTCACTAGGAAGATCACTTTCAGGATCCTCCTCCTCCTCCTCCTCCTCCTCAGGCCATACACGCTGAAAGGATGACAGGCAATCAGCCGGTGTACCGTCAGCAGCGGGCCAAGCTGTCTCTTCCCCCTCCTCCTCATCCTCCTCATGCTCCTCCTCCTCCTCCTGTACGCGCTGAGAAATAGACAGGAGGGTGCCCTGACTATCCAGCGGCATACTGTCTTCCCCCGCCCCCGTTTCCGAGCGCAAAGCAGCTGCCTTTATGGTTTGCAGGGAATGTCTCAAGATGCATAGCAGAGGAATGGTGACGCTAATGATTGTAGCATCGCCGCTCACCACCTGGGTAGACTCCTCAAAATTACCAAGGACATGGCAGATGTCTGCCAACCAGGCCCACTCTTCTGAAAGGAATTGAGGAGGCTGACTCCCACTGCGCCGCCCATGTTGGAGTTGGTATTCGACTATAGCTCTCCGTTGTTCATAGAGCCTGGCCAACATGTGGAGCGTAGAGTTCCACCGTGTGGGCACGTCGCACAGCAGTCGGTGCACTGGCAGCTTAAAGTGATGTTGCAGGGTGCGCAGGGTGGCAGCGTCCGTGTGGGACTTGCGGAAATGTGCGCAGAGCCGGCGCGCCTTTACGAGCAGGTCTGACAAGCGTGGGTAGCTTTTCAGAAAGCGCTGAACCACCAAATTAAAGACGTGGGCCAGGCATGGCACGTGCGTGAGGCTGCCGAGCTGCAGAGCCGCCACCAGGTTACGGCCGTTGTCACACACGACCATGCCCGGTTGGAGGCTCAGCGGCGCAAGCCAGCGGTCGGTCTGCTGTGTCAGACCCTGCAGCAGTTCGTGGGCCGTGTGCCTCTTATCGCCTAAGCTGAGTAGTTTCAGCACGGCCTGCTGACGCTTGCCCACCGCTGTGCTGCCACACCGCGCGACACCGACTGCTGGCGACATGCTGCTGCTAACACATCTTGATTGTGAGACAGAGGAGGAGGAGGAGGAGGAGGGTGCTTTAGTGGAGGAAGCATACACCTCCGCAGATACCAGCACCGAGCTGGGGCCCGCAATTCTGGGGGTGGGTAGGACGTGAGCGGTCCCAGGCTCTGACTCTGTCCCAGCCTCCACTAAATTCACCCAATGTGCCGTCAGGGAGATGTAGTGGCCCTGCCCGCCTGTGCTTGTCCACGTGTCCGTAGTTAAGTGGACCGTGGCAGTAACCGCGTTGGTGAGGGCGCGCACAATGTTGCGGGAGACGTGGTCGTGCAGGGCTGGGACGGCACATCGGGAAAAGTAGTGGCGACTGGGAACTGAGTAGCGCGGGGCCGCCGCCTCCATGATACTTTTGAAGGACTCCGTTTCCACAACCCTATACGGCAGCATCTCAAGGCTGATGAATTTTGCGATGCGGACGGTTAACGTTTGAGCGTGCGGGTGCATGGCGGCGTACTTGCGCTTGCGCTCGAACACTTGCGCAACCGACGGCTGAACGGTGCGCTGAACTACACTGCTGGATGGGGCCGAGGACAGCGGAGATGAGGGTGTGGGTGCAGGCCATGAGGCGGTAGTGCCTGTGTCCTGAGAGGGGGGTTGCATCTCAGTGGCAGGTTGGGGCACAGGGGGAGAGGCAGGGGTGCAAACCGGAGGCGGTGAACGGCCTTTGTCCCACCTTGCGGGGTGCTTGGCCATCATATGTCTGCGCATGGTGGTGGTGGTGAGGCTGTTGGTGTTGGCTCCCCGGCTGAGCTTTGCGCGACAAAGGTTGCACACCACTGTTCGTCGGTCGTCAGGCGTCTCTGTGAAAAACTGCCAGACCTTAGAGCACCTCGGCCTCCGCAGGGTGGCATGGCGCGAGGGGGCGCTTTGGGAAACACTTGGTGGATTATTCGGTCTGGCCCTGCCTCTACCCCTGGCCACTGCACTGCCTCTTGCAACCTGCCCTGCTGATGCCCTTGACTCCCCCTCTGAAGACCTGTCCTCCTGAGTAAGCGTTGCACACCAGGTGGGGTCAGTCACCTCATCGTCCTGCTGCTCTTCCTCCGAATCCTCTGTGCGCTGCTCCCTGGGACTTACTGCCCTTACTACTACCTCACTGCAAGACAACTGTGTCTGATCGTCATCGTCCTCCTCACCCACAGAAAGTTGTTGAGACAGTTGGCGGAAGTCCCCAGCCTCTTCCCCCGGACCCCGGGAACTTTCGAATGGTTGGGCATCAGTGACGATAAACTCCTCTGGTGGGAGAGGAACCGCTGCTGCCCAATCTAAGCAGGGGCCCGAGAACAGTTCCTGGGAGTGTTCCCGCTCCTGAGCAGGTGTTATTGTAGTGGAGTGAGGAGGCTGGGAGGAAGGAGGAGCAGCAGACAGAGGATTCGGATTGGCAGCAGTGGACGGCGCAGAACTGCGGGTAGACGATAGGTTGCTTGAAGCACTTTCTGCCATCCAGGACAGGACCTGCTCACACTGCTCATTTTCTAATAACCGTCTCCCGCGTGGACCCATTAATTGGGCGATGAATGTGGGGACGCCAGAAACGTGCCCCTCTCCTAATCGCGCAGCAGTCGGCTGCGACACACCTGGATCAGGAGCTTGGCCTGTGCCCACACCCTGACTTGGCCCTCCGCGTCCTCGGCCGCGTCCACGTCCTCTAGGCCTACCCCTACCCCTCAGCATGCTGTATTACCAGTGATTTGATTTAACAGGCAGGAAATAAATTGGCGCAAGACTGCAGGCCAAATATAATTTTTGCCCTTTTGGGAAAACGAAAGGCCCCACTGTCTCTAGTGAATGAATAATCTAAGTTTAATAACTGTGCTGTGTCCCTGCTTATGTGTCACAGAACGTGAGGGTAGCAGAGTTATTATAACTGTGGCAGAGCAGGTATTTTTTTTCCCAATTAAGGAAAGCAAATGGCGAAGCCAGCAGTAAAGCGTAGCTGGGTGCGTATGATTTAGCAATGTTTTTCACGCAGCTCACACGTGTCCACAGCCCGTAAGGACGGACAGAGGCTGGACAAATAGATTTGTTTTCAGTTTTTTCCCACCAAAAGGCAGCACTGCGTATATTCTATGAACATGAGAAGTTTAATAACTGTGCTGTGTCCCTGCTTATGTGTCACAGAACGTGAGGGTAGCAGAGTTATTATAACTCTGGCAGAGCAGGTATTTTTTTTCCCAATTAAGGAAAGCAAATGGCGAAGCCAGCAGTAAAGCGTAGCTGGGTGCGTATGATTTAGCACTGTTCTTCACGCAGCTCACACGTCTCCACCGCCCGTAAGGACGGACAGAGGCTGGACAAATAGATTTGTTTTCAGTTTTTTCCCACCAAAAGGCAGCACTGCGTATATTCTATGAACATGAGAAGTTTAATAACTGTGCTGTGTCCCTGCTTATGTGTCACAGAACGTGAGGGTAGCAGAGTTATTATAACTGTGGCAGAGCAGGTATTTTTTTTCCCAATTAAGGAAAGCAAATGGCGAAGCCAGCAGTAAAGCGTAGCTGGGTGCGTATGATTTAGCACTGTTCTTCACGCAGCTCACACGTCTCCACCGCCCGTAAGGACGGACAGAGGCTGGACAAATAGATTTGTTTTCAGTTTTTTCCCACCAAAAGGCAGCACTGCGTATATTCTATGAACAGGAGAAGTTTAATAACTGTGCTGTGTCCCTGCTTATGTGTCACAGAACGTGAGGGTAGCAGAGTTATTATAACTGTGGCAGAGCAGGTATTTTTTTTCCCAATTAAGGAAAGCAAATGGCGAAGCCAGCAGTAAAGCGTAGCTGGGTGCGTATGATTTAGCACTGTTCTTCACGCAGCTCACACGTCTCCACCGCCCGTAAGGACGGACAGAGGCTGGACAAATAGATTTGTTTTCAGTTTTTTCCCACCAAAAGGCAGCACTGCGTATATTCTATGAACATGAGAAGTTTAATAACTGTGCTGTGTCCCTGCTTATGTGTCACAGAACGTGAGGGTAGCAGAGTTATTATAACTGTGGCAGAGCAGGTATTTTTTTTCCCAATTAAGGAAAGCAAATGGCGAAGCCAGCAGTAAAGCGTAGCTGGGTGCGTATGATTTAGCAATGTTTTTCACGCAGCTCACACGTGTCCACAGCCCGTAAGGACGGACAGAGGCTGGACAAATAGATTTGTTTTCAGTTTTTTCCCACCAAAAGGCAGCACTGCGTATATTCTATGAACATGAGAAGTTTAATAACTGTGCTGTGTCCCTGCTTATGTGTCACAGAACGTGAGGGTAGCAGAGTTATTATAACTCTGGCAGAGCAGGTATTTTTTTTCCCAATTAAGGAAAGCAAATGGCGAAGCCAGCAGTAAAGCGTAGCTGGGTGCGTATGATTTAGCACTGTTCTTCACGCAGCTCACACGTCTCCACCGCCCGTAAGGACGGACAGAGGCTGGACAAATAGATTTGTTTTCAGTTTTTTCCCACCAAAAGGCAGCACTGCGTATATTCTATGAACAGGAGAAGTTTAATAACTGTGCTGTGTCCCTGCTTATGTGTCACAGAACGTGAGGGTAGCAGAGTTATTATAACTGTGGCAGAGCAGGTATTTTTTTTCCCAATTAAGGAAAGCAAATGGCGAAGCCAGCAGTAAAGCGTAGCTGGGTGCGTATGATTTAGCAATGTTTTTCACGCAGCTCACACGTGTCCACAGCCCGTAAGGACGGACAGAGGCTGGACAAATAGATTTGTTTTCAGTTTTTTCCCACCAAAAGGCAGCACTGCGTATATTCTATGAATAATAACTGTGTTGTGGCCCTGCCTATACAATTCTTTCCCTGCAGTATCAATGGAGGGTGGAATGCTCTGCAGAGGCGATTTTGAGAAGCCCACAAAAAATGCAGCACAGCTAACAGCAGCCTGGACAGTACTGCACACGGATAAATATGGCCCTAGAAAGGACCGTTGAGGTTCTTGAAGGCTACACTCACTCCTAACACTCTCCCTGCCTATGCAGCACTTCTGTCCCTAATGCCAGGTGCAACGGTCTGCAGAGGCGATTTTGAGAAAAAAAAAATCCCACTGCTAACAGCAGCCAACACACAGCTATCAGTGGCCCTAATAAGGACCTTTGGGGGGTCTTGAAGCCTACACTAACTACCAATTCTTTCCCTACAGCAGCTCCGGTATAAACAGCACTGTCCCTCATCTAACTCACACCGCATCTGAGGCGAGCCGCGGGAGGGGCCGACTTTTATATTAGGCGAACACCTGATCTCGCCAGCCACTCACAGCAGGGGGGTGGTATAGGGCTTAAACGTTGCAGGGGGAAGTTGTAATGCCTTCCCTGTCTTTCAATTGGCCAGAAAAGCGCGCTAACGTCTCAGGGAAGGAAGTGAAAGTAACCAGAACACCGCACGGTGTTCGTTACGAATAACGAACATCCCGAACACCCTAATATTCGCACGAATATCAAGCTCGGACGAACGCGTTCGCTCATCTCTAGCTGAGAAGGAATGCCATTTCTACGGTGGGCCTGATTTCTGGAGCAAAGCACCATGCCAGACAAATGACGAACTCAGCATTTGCAACAGAGGAACTTCAGGTGCTGTGTGAACTTCAGTCCACTGGTGTCTCAGAGTGTTGAAGGTGACACAACCTGCACATGGGAATACAAGTGCTGGAGCAAACAGGCTCTGTGATAGTGGACTGAGTAAATAAAGATCAACTAAGGAATATTTGGACAATGCTTTCTTCCTCTTGTACTCTATGAACCGTAAGTGAGGTCGACCTCCATAGAGGTAGTGGGTGCACACTCATAGGGACTGAGTTAGTGTAACAGGCCTGTAATATAAATCTGTGTAGGAACACTGCAGTTATTATTTCTAAAAGGGACATCGCTCGCAGGTCACAAAAAGAGACCTAACCCAACATATCAAAGCAAGCTATAATAGGAAGGACGCTGAGTGTAGTGTATTATTCTGTTAGCAGTGAGTGGAACATTTCTCAGGAGTACTGTGACTTATAACCTATCCACTATACATTTCCATGTTATAGAACATATCTTTTCAAAGGGACTTTAATATTGTTTTCCTATCATCGCTGTTTTCTTATTGCTGTGTGAATTTCAGTAGTAGAAATGAGTTGGTGCTGGCGGCATTAGGCTGCTATAAAGAGAAAGTCAAATTACTTGTTTATTTTCATACTGGGACTTATTTCAATTCTGTCTTAAAAAAATTAACTTTGTATATAGTTTTGGTACTCCGTGATCAGCATTGTATTCCTGTAACCTAAATCGCATCTTCTGCCTCAGACTCAAGCAGGGTCCATTCTCCCTCTGTATCAATAAGTCACTCATCGAGGTAGCTTTACTCGGGGCAACCACCAGATGAGAAATTGCTGAAATGATTGATTTTGAGCGATAGTTGCCTTATGTAAGTACAGGACCCGACGGGGGTGGGGGGGGGTGGAGAGATCTCCCCCCGTTCCTCCCCGCTCTCCCCTGCCGCTCCCCGTCCCCCATCGGCACCCGAATCTTTTGAGCCGTGCAGGCAGGTACTCGCAAAAGGCAATACTCGCTCGAGTAGTTTGCCTTAGCGAGTACACTCGCTCATCTCTAGTCAGGACCCACCTTCCACTTTTTCAAATTCGCAAGCATTAGCACAGAGTTTGAATAGTCAGAAAAAAGCCCAGTTTATGTGCTAATATGCTGCCTAGCTGCAAGCGTATTAGCGCGTACACCCATGTGTTTAAGCCCTAAAGGATTGTTTTTATCTTGGCCAAACATGGCTGAGATAGGAACAATGCTGATATCGAGGTGACTGAGAGCATGGATACAGCTGACTTAAGCTTTTCCCATAACTCCTATAGTAGTCAATGGGGGTTATACAAATAGTGAGGCACACTCTTTCCAGAGCTCCCAAGTTAGGCCCCTCACACACTAACGTATTTGGGGTTGTGTGCTATCTGTTTTAATTCACAGGCAGCACATGGCCCCATTATAGCCTATGGGGCTATACACACTGACGTTTTCTCACACGGACTGATATAGCAAATGGGGTGCAAAGTATGTAAGGCAGTTTTCTGGTGTAATTTGCATGAGAAAACTGTCATAATTTGTATAGTAAGTAAACTTCAATGACTTCTTACAAAATAGTCAAAAGGAATACACACTTGATCTCATTCCAGCAAAGGCTGTATGGTTGGAAAGACATTCTTTGGATTAAAAAAAATAGCATCCATAGCTGTCAGTAACCAAAAAGAGAACCGCTCACTCACAATCAAGCATCGTTAAAAGCTTCTTAGAAATTATTTACAACGCAACTTTGAAGAAAACACATGTACTGTACATGACCGCTTCTCCCTAACATTGTTTATTGTAATGTACAGTAGATACAATTAGAGGCTTTTGATCTCGGAGAGCCTAGTTACTCCAAGTATTGTTCAGTGGTTTCTTTTTGCTGTTAATTAGCTTAATCTATGATTTCATTGAATATCTATTTGGAATAATAACTCTTTCTTGGAACAATGGAGCCAGAATTCTGAGTTCAACTTTCTATAAAGTGTTTTTTAAATTAAACATGGTTTTCTGTCTTCTTCGTGTATTCCAAGGACATGGTAATTGTTTCCATCCAAATGTATAAACTTCACTATAAAAAAAGTCATAATTGGCTTACTGTGTGTAAAAGTTAAGCTGGCAACAAAAATTAGCAATGGTTCTCACTTCAAAACGAACCTACAAAAGACAGGTACCCAAAAGAGGAAGGTTCAAAGTTTTTATGACATTCCAGTAAGTTCCCTTTCATGCCTTACCGAAGTGCTGTTTCTTGTTTACAGTTTGTAGGAAATCGGCGACCCGCTGAAAGAATTGTTTTGATTGCTTGAGTTTGCGAAGTGGGAATCCATTGTTCAAGAGCAATGGGAATTCCGGCATCGATTCCAAAAACAGCCGCCTGTTTACGAGTGGCACAGAAAATGCGTTGAACTTGGTTGCATATGCAAATGGAAAACCACTGGTTACCCATGCGTGTCTCATGAAAATGTGGAGTGTATTAGAGGCACCGAGTGCTGTGATGTGGCGGTAAATGGAACTTACTGGTATGGTATAAAAAACTTTAAACTTTTCTTTTTTCAGTGATGTGCAGATTGTGTAGCTGTCTTTAGTAAGTTTGTAGTTAAATCCACAAATCTGCTCCTTCTTTTTGAATAACTCTATCTAATTTCCAACATATTGTCTTTGGACAACACCTATTTCCTGAAGGAACGCCAGCGTCTCATTGCTCAGGCTGTATTCTGCAGGGCTACCTGGCAACTAGTGCTAAACTCCCCTTTAGCACTACCATGGAAAAAAGGGAGCCTTCAATAGCATTGAGTTTTCTAAACCTGGCAACCCGTTTATCCCTTTAG
The DNA here is from genome assembly GCA_035609135.1 of Eleutherodactylus coqui. Taxonomy (NCBI): domain Eukaryota; kingdom Metazoa; phylum Chordata; class Amphibia; order Anura; family Eleutherodactylidae; genus Eleutherodactylus; species Eleutherodactylus coqui. Next base: position 63,453,515 of record CM069416.1, on the reverse strand, counting down.
TAACTATCATGGTTCAAAAAGTGTTTATTCAAGAAAGTTCACTTCCAGAAAACAATACATAGAGAACAGCTGTTGTAGCTTAACAGGAAATTAGGAGGAGTGGCCCTCTGGTGGTAATGACACAGAGAAAACATAAAGTTGAGCCTATAACAGTCGAGGTGTTATAACAATAAGCATCGGAATACAATGAAGTTTTATGTACCCTTGTGAAATGAAAAAAGAAGAACAATAAGAGAAAAGTAAAGGCGTAGAAGTAACACTAGAGAGGAAAAAATGCCAAAGAGGAAGCAAGAGATGAAAGGAAGAACTTAGAAAGGCAAAGTGAAAAAGTGCAGTGCCTCCAGAGATGTCCAGACTTTCATGCTGTATTAAACAATCATATGATGGTAAGGTTTCACATGGAATAGACAGAAGGTGAATCTCGAAAGTCTAACCATACCACACAGATGGAGTAAAAACTATAGGATGTGTCATCTAATTCTAAGGACCTAGTAAGTCTCAGAGAGTCCAGGATCTCTACCCACACCACTCTCGGTTTAGAGACACTTTGCTTCCATAATCCAGGAATAACTTGTCGAATGGCCATTATAAAATGCCTCAGAAGACCCTTTTTGATCCGAGACAAATAGCCTGGGAGCATGCAGAGAAGGGCCATCTCCAGAGTGATGTCGGTGGACAATCTGCATAGAATTTTATATAGCACTGAGATGTCTCACCACAACGGGGCTTTAAATGGGCGATCCCACCAAATATGCAACATCGTACCAGGGGCCGTAGAGCACCTATAGCATAATTCAGAAATTTCTGGAAATATTTTATGTATCTTGGAGGGGGTTCTATATAATTGGGACATAATTTTAAAGTTAGTTTCCTACAATCTACTGGAGACTCATATTTTATGTATCAGTGTGAAAGCCTTGGCCAAGAGTTCTCCAGAAAACTATCTACCCATAGCCTCCTCCCAAGCTCTAACCCACTGAGGGCCAGAGTCCTCCATCTGTGTATTTAGCAGTAATCCATAGACTAAGGAAACCACATTGGTTGGGGCTTCTGTAGAAAGGCACAGTTTCTCAAAGGAGGTAAGCCCCAAGGTCAGGTTGGATATAGGCACGAGAGAGTTAATATAACTTTGTAACTGAAAGTATTGCAGGCAAGATCCTAGATGAATACCTGAGACTCCTCGTAAATCTAATCTGCAACTCCACAAGCCCCATCACATCGCTCACTTGTGGAAACACAGTGTCTGGCAAAAATAACAAGGAGGTATGTTTCATTGTGGATGGGAATTGAGGGTTACCCAGTAGAGGAGTTAGGGGGCCCATGGAAGAAAGCATGTGGCCCTGTCAAGCAAACCTTAACCTGGACCTTAGCAAAGTAAGCAAAAGAGGCATGACCCCCAACCCCTCTCAGTCAATCTTTTGAAAAATCCCAAACACTTCCAAAACCTGGGCTGGGTTTAGAACCTGTTCCATTGCCATCCACAGCTTGGCCATAGAATGGTGAAGAAAATCCTGGATGCAGTTACAGATCATCTTATGATATAAATCAAGATTGGCAAGCCTGTACCCCCCTGCATTTTAGACTGAGTCAGCAATCTATAGCTGAGGCGAGGCATGCAGTTCCTCCAAACAAACTGAATTACCATGTAACATAATTTCTCAAGATAATACTTAGGCAGGTCCCAGGTGATAGTCTGGAAAAGGTATGATATCCATAGGAGTATAGAGCTTATAGAACCTGGGAGTAAAACCATCATGTCTAGAACTTTTCCCCACCTTTAGTCCCTGCATAATCAGGGCTAATTCACTAGCAGAAAAGTTTTGATCTAAAGTAGGTGCTTCCCCCACTGGAATAGATCCAGGAGAATTGAGCTCCAACCATTTTTCAATGTCTTGCTGTACTGGCAAACTGGATGAACCCCTTGTATTTGAAAATTGATATAATTTAGAGTAATAAGAGCGAAACTTCTTCAGAATCTCCAGAGGGGAGTGCACCATTCCAATGGCATTCCAATGGTGCAGAAACTGATGGAGAGAATGTGACACTGTGATAGGTGGGGATGTAATGTCTTAGCCAACCATCGATCGCATTTGTTACCATATTCATAATATCCAACACACAGTTTGGCTCTAAGGCATAATGTTTTTTGATCTAGAAGAGACAAAATTTGCTGTCAAAGAGATGATATTTCAGAAGATTGTGCCTGTTGAATGCTTCGTTTACTCCCAATGCTTGAAGTAACCAGGGCAGCTTACCAGATCTATTTTTCTTCAATCTCATGCCATGAGAAATGGGTATGCCTCTAATAACGCATTTTAATGCCTCCCATTGTATTGGAGCAGGTGTGGGATCAGATTGATGGTCAGCTATAAAGTTATGAATAGTTTTTTTTTAAAGTCCACCATGCATACTATGTCCCTCAATAAGTTGTCATTTAAATGCCAAGTATAGCTTCTAGTTGTTTTATCGCATCAACCGAGGGTCTCATACACTGGAATGTGGTCGGACCGCAAAAAGGCATCTATGTAGAGACCATGGTCTTCATCTAGGAGGTTGTGAGATATGAACAGATAATCTAACCTACCATAGATATTATGGGCTAAAGAGAGAAAACTAAGGTCTTTGGTATTGGGATGTTATAACCACCATAGATTAATCAATTTTAGACTTACTGAGGTCTTCTTCAATCTAAGCAACACCAATTGAGAGATGGAGGATTGGGCAGTTGACATGTCAAAGAGAGGGTCAAAGACAAGATTAAAATCGCTGCCAAAAATTATAATAGAGATATCTGCAAAGGGAGCAAGATTCTGAAGAACTCTGGTCCCAAAAGAAGTCTGGTCCTTGTTGGGAAAATAAAGGTTAGCAATTGTATATAAGTAACCAGATACAGTAATGTTCAAAAAGATAAAGTGCCCCTCAAGGTCTGTATGAGAATTTATTAACATAGGGTTAAAAGATTGATGGAACAATACTGAGACTCCACAAGCTTTGAGGTTTGGATGCTAAGCATGGTGCCAAGTGGTGTATAATTTGTTATTGCGCCTGGGAACTCCAGAAGCTACAAAGTAAGTTTCCTAAAACATGGCTATCAAGATTCTTTTTGTTTTATGAAATCTTTATAAAATGTCACTTTGTTCCTTAGGCCTCTAGCGTTGTACGGGCAAAACGTTAATGTCGCCATTTTTTTTTAAGAAAAGCACGAATACAGAATGGTTAATATGGTCACACCATCTATATGAGGGCAGTGAGAGAAGAAGATCAGAGAAAGAATAAGAAAGAAAGGTGGAGAGACATAAACAGAGACAGATCCAATAAGAAAAAACATAACTGTAGGTTGCAAAAAGGAGCAACCCCACATTTAACTATCAATCAACTCATGTTGTCATGACACTAGGTGTATCAATCTCTAGATGGAGGAGATGGAGCCGATGGCTAAGACATCGCCTCCTTATTAACCCCGGCATCATGAAAAAAAAACAAACCAGTAAGGGGTTAGGAGTATTAACTAGGCAATTGAACAAAAGAAGAAAAAAAACATTTACCTATATGTTGGAGAAAACAAATGTCCCCTGCATAGCATACATAAACATTGTAATATAGGAGCCACCTCTCTCCAGAGCATCACGCAACATAATAGTGGACATATAACATCATCACGTATACCAGTCTGGAGAGACGTAAACTCTGGAGCGGGTCAGGAACTTTAACAGGAAGATCTAAATCAGCAATTGTGTAAAATAATCATGAAACAGCCTCAAGGTTGATGGATGGCATCCATTTCTGTTCTCTATCTAAGACATCCCTCAGCAAACAGAGTCTCAGGCGAAGCTCAGGGGAATGTATATGTACTTAAGTTGAGGGAGAGGAGGTAGTCTTAGTGTTAAGCCTTGGGCTGGATCGGGCAGGTTGCTATTTCTTTCTAGGAGGCAAAATAGGGGGGAGTTGCTAGTATTAGCCATTCTGGAAGTGTGACCATTGGTAGCTCGAACATAGCCAGGAATTCAGGGAGATCCCCCAAGGTATTGAAGACAACAAATCTGCCATCACGTCTGGCCACGAGTTGGAAAGGGTACCCGAACCGATAAGGTATTTCTTTCTCATATAAGGCCATCTAAGGTCCATCTAGCAAAGTCAGGAAGGACAATGAGCATAGTGTCTTTGAATTTGATGGGCCCCTTGTCACAAGTCACCTTTAAAGTAGACTCTTTTTCTCTATAAAAATGGATCCAACAAATTACATGCCTTGGACAGGAGGAATCCAAGAGTTTTGGCCCAAGGATCTCTATATCCTGTTGATTTCAATTGCTTTTCCTTTTGGTCATTGTATTAACTTCCCGAAAAATGTTTGTATTCATTGTTCTAAGTGCACAGGCTCAACCTCCTCGCTTAGTCCCCATATACGAATATTATTGCGCCTATGGTGGTTCTCTACATCATCTAGATGGGGCAATATATTATAAATCTTATTAGAATGTTTTTGCAAAACAGTCTCATGTATATTGATTTGGTCAGAAATTTGTTCTTGAGTGCCCTCAGCCTCTGCTACACGTTGACGAACATGCTTTATTACTTTTTGTAGGGACTGCATATCTTGTTTATGGGATGTTACAAAGTGAGCAAATAAACTGCCCATTTCTGCTTTATTGGGGATAGCTCTTAGGTAAACTTTCTAATCTCAGTCATCCACTTCATCAGAGGTGAAGAGATGTGCATTGTGTCTCTGTCCTAGAGGGTAAGGTGGTGAGCTGTTGGTGGGGGGTGGGGACCACTGTGTAGCCACCACATGAGATGATACAGGTGATTGTGTAGAGACCTGAAGGCTCTTGCTTACCACTGCTGTTGAAGGGGACCATGAGGCTACCACAGATGAGTGCCCCAGTCCATCAGAATACTGTGATCAAGAGGCAAGGTTGATGGGTTCCCACAGAGTGCTGGCACTGGTATAAGGAGCAAAAGCCTACAGCATCTTGGGAGGCAGCATGGGGTCGTGTTGAGAGGTCTGAGCACCAAAAAAAAAACTCGCTATGGTGCCTGGATCTCTTTTTGCTGCTGACTCTGATGCCGAGGGTTTCTTCCTGAGTCCCATATGCCAAGATGGGAAGGCTAAAGTGCAGTTTAGAGTTGTAAAAGTCAAGGTGTTCAGGAGCTCTGGAAACTTGTGTCTTTTCCCGCCATAGCCTAGTCCATGCCCCTGCCTTTTAGTAACTACTGATTGAATTTAAACCAAGCTCTTTTTTGGACACCTGAGAAACTGCAGTGCATGTATTTGGATTGCTAGAAAAAATGTAATAATGCAGCCAAAATTATTCTGCTACTACTATACTTTCCAATAGGGATACATTGTTTTTGGTGGTGAAGTGTCTAGTTTACGACAAAAAGAGGAAATTTGATCACATCAGACCACAGCAAGCTTTCATTTTGTGGCTTGATTTCAGAACCTCCAGTCAAGAAGCCATTTCATTTGCTCTCATCTTAGCATAGGAAGCAGTTATAACGCCTTAATTTTTGTCAACAATATCTTGATGGTCTAGTGATCTCCTTAAAAGTCCCTTCCCCAAAATTGGAGAGCAGATTTACAGTGTTACTATATTCTTTTGATTTTTTAATGATTTGACCAACCTTGAAAATCTGAAAAGCTTTGCCTGCACGCTCAAAGTTATACTTATCTAAACTTTGCCATTCTGGAGGTCACTGAGGTTGTTCATATAGGTGGATCCCTCACCACAGCTGCCTGTTCATGTCCCAAGCAGTATTTCCATGGGGGTAATATGTGTGAGCACAAAATGTCCATCTTATTTGATAATTAACAGGCAGATTAAAAAGTCAGAAGATGACATTGATGGCCTAGTTAAGTACAATATCTTATCAATCTAGCTGACAAAATTATCGGATAAAATGTTGGCTATATATGTTCAACTTAAAGATAAATTTTCACTATATTAACATTACTAATACAATAAATTAGTTAAAGGGGTTGTCCCGCGGCCAAAACGAAAAATTTTTCACGCCCCAGTCCCCCATGTTAAGCAAGCATTACAAACTACCCATGTTAATCGTTTTTTAAGAGCGTTTCTACTAACCATGAAGCTGTTTCATGAAGTTATAAAAATCTTCTTCCAAGATGGCCACCGTCATTTCCCAAGGTGCACCGCTGGTCTTCTCCCATGGTGCACCGTGGATGTTCTTCTCCAGTTTGAGCTCCACTGCCGATTACAGCCACCTCACTGGCTGATCGGCACCACGTGACGGGGGCGTAGCTACGCGATGACACTGAGAAGGGGGAGGAGCCAGGATGCAGCTCATGAGCCCGGAGCTTCCAGAAGAGGATTCTTATCTGCGCAAGCGCGACTGTTGCGGCGACCAGAGAAGAAGGCTTCAGTCGTCGTCATGGAGATGGGGACGCCAGCACCGGAGGGGGTAAGTGTATAACTTCTGTATGGCCAATATTTAATGCACGATGTACATTACAAAGTGCATTAATATGGCCATACAGAAGTGCATAACTGCACTTGCTTCTGCGGGACAACCCCTTTAAGTGAGTCCAGCCTATGCAGAAATTTGTGATTATTTGCTAAAATCATGAATTACAGAATATGTGTTACATGTACCTATAATGCAACCTACCATATAATACAAGTCATTGTGTAGCCCAAGTCTTATAGAAACATGTATTTTCACTTGTAATATTGCCTTCGTATTGACGAAAACACTTCATGCAACTTGGTTTTCCCTTTTTAAGCCCATTTAGACCCTGACCTGACAGAGCAGAAGACCGGACAGCGCAAGCGCATCTAAAGAAGCCAGAAGATGCAGAAAGTAGTCAGCGCCATGGAGACGGGGACGCCAGCAATGGAGTGGGTAAGTGAATAACTTCTGTATGGCTCATATTTAATGCACGATGTATATTACAAAGTGCATTAATATGGCCATACAGAAGTGTATAACCCCACTTGGTTTCACGGGACAACCCCTTTAACATTAATTTTAGACAATCTGTAAGAAGATTGAAGCTCAGCTAAAAGTGGATCTTGCAACATTACAATGATCCGAAACATACCAGTAAATCCACCACTGAGCAAAAGGTAAAAAAAATTAAGTAATGAAAGTTTCTTGAATGACCAAGTGAAAGCCTGGATCTAAATTCCATAAGGATACTGCGGGGTTATTTGAAGGGCCGTGTATGTAAGAAATCCCTCAAACACTGCACAGCTGAAAAAATTCTCCATGGAGAAGTACAGTAAAGTAGAACAAGTTTCTTCTGCCTAATGCCAAAAAACTAGTAGACACTTATAAGAAACATCTGCTGTAGGTTTCTTGGAGATCGCTGTACTCGATATTATAGGCACTTAAATAAATGGCAGATCTGTGAATTTTTGTTTGAAATAATTATAATAAATTGCCTAATAATTTCTTATTCTGCACCATTACCTTCACATACTAATATGTCCATATATGTAAAATTATTCAAATATTTTTATGTCCATACTGTATATGTTCAACAAAACCTTTATAGTCAGTATCTTTAGTTTTTCACATGAATGTGTATAATTTGAATTTCACACTTGTTATATTACCTGCATTCCATTATGAAAAGTTAAGTCCTGTGAATGGCTACCTTAGAAGGTGATGAGCTTCCGAATATACGAATATAGCTAGACCAAAGAGTACGTTTTACTCTAAAGCGACTGTGAGTTGAGCATATCATAGTTGAGTATCCTGGCCTGACTACGGATCTACTGACTTGAACTTACAGCATTAGAGATCCCTACTATTCTGTGAGCCTGGGTCACTAAGCCCATGGTCAGACCAGGACACTTGATCGCGATACACTCATCTGACTCAAAGTACCTGATAAGACCACAAAGCACAATTGCACAATGTGTGTTATAATTAGAGATGAGCGAGCACGCTCGGATAAGTCAGTTACTCGAGCGAGCCTCGCTCTTCTCGAGTAACTGCATTCTTGTCCGAGCGTGCTCGGGGGGAGGGGGGGGGGTGGAGAGTGAGAGAGATCTCTCTCCCTCCCGATCCCCTCCGCAACCCCCTGCTCACCCCCGCCCCCCCGAATCTTCAGGGACGAGCCAGCAGGTACTCGAAAAAGGCGATGCTCTCTCGAGTAAATCGCCTAAACGAGTATGCTCGCTCATCTCTAGTTATGTTCTATTTCCTTACCAAAATATAAATATTAAAAACGTTGAAATGAAAACCTTGATTTTGCTTCTTCGAGTTCTACCTGCTGACACGTATTATACTATATCTGCTCTTCAATAGTGTAAATGGTAAAAAAAAGCTGTATTATATTGCTCGGATCCAATAGAAATATATCTTAATATATGAGACAATTTTATGCAAGGATCAACAATAGATAAAAATATCATTGGGAAGGTTAAGATGGTCCTAAAATATCATATTTAAGCAGTGATCACAGTGAACTGTTTTATTTTCTGTTGGTTCTAAATAGAGCCAAAGACCTACCTTGAATTTATTGCCCTGGAAAACCATAAATATCATCCAGAATCATTAAGTCAAGACCTGAAATGTGATCCTGCCCAGTTCCCAATCAGACAGCCATCTGGAAGATGAAAGAAGTCTATTTTGGTTTCGGAATGATCCAGACCCTAATTTGTAGTAACAGTCTTAACAGCCTGTTTCGGAGACATTAACCAGAAGCTGTGCTCCCTTATTCAATGTTGGTGCACTGTTTGCTGTCTTAAAACATTAGCAGCCAGTACAACCATGCATTTCTTCAGTCTGCGATTCTCAAATGTTAAATTCCAAAGGGTCTCACACATGTAGCCAGGAAACTATAAATTGCTAGTAGAGTAAATCATGCTTGGCCTCAATAAAATGGTCACTCAAAAGTCAATGGACCATAGTCTGTTTGGTTCATGTATTGCTATTATTTTGGAAGACTGACACTTTTAGGCATGTGTAGTTCTGGTGGACTCTAGGATACATCCTGCTTATGTCATGCACTCTTATAATAGATAAAAAAGAATATATTTCATTGTGTGTAATTGGCTACAGATGAAAATATTAATAAGGCAATGAACTTCAAAAGTGGGTAATGAGGTAAGCAATTTGTCCTTGCATTAGGGAAGGTCATTCCTTCCTAAGGTCCAATGTCCACAGGTGGATTTGATTTGCTGAATCCGCGTGGGACATCCGCAAATCAAGCCGCCCATCGAGAAGCATCGGCATCCGCAAATGGATTAAAGCATGTGGATTTGTTTTGCAGACCTTTTGGTCTGGAAAACAAATCGCAGCCTGCTCCATTTCTGTGCGGTTCCTGCACCGACAGCTTTCATCTAAGTCAATGGAAATGCACTGACAGCCTACCATCAGGGCGCTTAGACTATCCGTTTGTTATTTTATTCTATCCACCTCCTTATTCCAATAGGGCTATTGAGCCTTGTAAGCTAGGGCTAGCTACTTATTGCATCATAATCGGTGCTATATTACAATTTATCTAGGGATAGTCCTAGTTAGGATCAGATGGGAATAAGTTTCTACTATTATGATGAATGATTCCAAAATAGCCAGAATATAGGAATATTATTGGAGGGTGCCTCTGTTCTTATCTTGCCCTCCCAATAGAGGAGGTGCAATACTGTGGTGCATTTAAATTGGGAATTGGTTGATTCTGACCATTTTAGCGAACCACATTCCCAGTATACCATGGCCCATCTGGTGTTAGACTGCAGATGTTTAAATTTGGCATTGCAGTAATATTATCATCACACGGAGGCCCCTCTATATTCAATATTTCTAAGGATAAGAGGAAATGAATAAATTTATTCCCCTGTTTATCGGTCAGACATTATAGTCACTTGTGCATCTTTGGATAATTAGTAGAGTTGAGCGATTATACTCTGGCGAGCTTGATACTCGAACGAGCATCAAATCGCGTTCGACCCCGCCCCAACTTTTGGCTCCTCCCCGCTGTGACGTGCCTGTTTTGGCCCCTCCCTGCTGCGACGCGGCGCGCGTCATTTGAAAATTTTTGGTCTGGCAGGAAGGGGGAGAGAGAGAGAGAGAGAGAGAGAGACACGAACCAAGCAAAAAAACCTCGGGACCCTGCGTTCCACATACAAAAATGCTCGAGTCTCCCATTGTAGTCAATGGGGTTCGTTACTCGAGTAGAGCTCTCGAATTTTACGAAAAGCTCAACTCGAATAACGCGGACTCGAGCATTTGGGTGCTCGCTCATCTCTAATAATTAGCTATTGGAGGCCACTTGTGCCCCTGATGAGCTCTTCCTCGAGCGAAACGCGTTGGGATAATTTATTTTGAATTATTAACTAGTGATTGAAAACGTCCCTTGGACGTATTCTTCGAGCTATTTTAATATCTGAATTTTGAACCAACACATACTTCTATTAGTCACTTTTTTCATCAGGGGCTTTTGTGACAAACCTTTAACACCCTTCAAGCCCTGATAGTATTATTATCTTTTTCCCTATCAGTGATGTATGTGACAAACCCCTATTACACCTAATACATTGAGAGTATCAGTAATTTTTGGGTGATTCATTTAATGCTTATACTTACTTTAATGGATATTCCGGAATATATGTTTGTTCGTTCAACAGTTAGATTTTAAATTATTCAATAAAAGTTATATTTTAGTTAGATAGTCCAATCAGTGGATTGGAATTTTGTGGTCCCCTGGACTATCCTTGAAATAAGTCAGTAGAAACCATCCGATCTGCGGCCCGCCCACAGCTGACACTGCGGATGAGCCACGGATCCCACAGGAAAGCAGGAGATTTAAAAAAAAAAAATCTGTACTGCGCATGTCCGACGGCGCACCGTGCGGATAATCACAGTACAGATAACCAGGAAGAAGAGAGGTCTGCGCGGACCTTCCTGCACAGGTACACAGGGTCCTTGGGGGGCAGGGAGGGTTTCCGCTGCAGGCTACAGGCTGCTACCCACGGAATCCGACACGCTCGTCAGCATGAGGCCTAACCGAAAACATAGCAAGTTGAATGCTTCTCTGGATCGGTTACCCATATTATAGCTGTCTAATATCTATCGATATTACAGTATGGTTTTCATATGATACATTCTATCCAAAATCATTTGATGAATTCGGTAGCACTGTGATTTGTCTTTAGCACTATTGCTTTGTATCAATGGGATTAGAGTTGAAATCCATCCCAGGTAAAATGTTGGGGACTTTCTTTAAGTACACTGGCTTTTGTATTAAAGGTGTTGTCCCGCTTTTAACTGTTTTGCTGCAGGAAGCAGACAGCTCTGTACATTGCACAGTGGTCCAGATTGGTACTGCAGGCTAAGTCCGATTTACTTCAATACGACTCATCCTGCTGTACTAACCCAGGTCACTGCGCAATGTACGGAGCTGTCTGCTTCCTGCAGCAAAACAGCTAGAGGTAAAACAACCCCTCTCAAATAAGGTTTTTTTTTACTAAATAAGCCCAATCTCTGTACTATTCTTAATGAAGAATTCACTTATATTATTAAATACTTTGTTCTCCCTTCTTTATACCCTCACAGAATCTACAATATGCTGTCATAGACACTGGCACCTACAATTGTACACAATACTGTGTAGTCTTCTGCAAGAACTTTGGGATTTAGCATTGTCTTAGCACTTGGACACAAGAGGATCCTCTCCTACTCTGGTGGGTCAGACCAACCCTGCTTACTAGTAACTGTGACACAAATGGATTAGCACTGTTGCCTTCAAGCATTCAGACCCTTGGTTTGACCAAGGACAACATCTGCATAAAGTCTGTAGGTTCTGTCAGTATTTACTCAGATTTCCTCCTGGTACTCCTGTTTTCACCCTCATTCCAAAAATATACTAAGAGGTTAATTGACTTTTTATGCAATTGGCTTGTGTGCATTTCTGATAGGCACTGTAGGATTGTAAGCCTGTTAATGGACTACAACTGGCATTGTACAGAATGTCTGGTTATTACAGTACTTAATTCCAGAAGAATATTATGGAAGTATGCCATCTGGACCAGGTCACTTATTTATTTTTAATTTTTAAAGGTGTTTCTTCATTTTGCACATTCAGCAGGTGACATTTAATAGGGGTTTTTCATCATTTATGAGTAGTCCACAAGGCATTTTAGTAGCAAAGAAGAAATTCAAATACTTTTTTTTCTTTAAATTAGCCAATGCTGAGGGGATGTGGCTTACCGCCAATGGAGTAGGACACTCGTGGCTTGAACTCCTGCCTGAACCGCCGATAGCAGGGACAAATCCTGTGCTGTGGACCCTCGTTTGGACAGCCATGGGGAAAAAGAGGACCTCTGACACCCCAAGGCAGCAGCAGAGATCTGCCGCACCGGGACTGGAGTGCTTTCTCCCTCTCCAGAGGGGCCGCCAGCACTGAGCGGCAAACCAAAGATGGCACCGCGCCATGCTGTTCGGGGAACGGCTGAGGAGAAGGAGACCGTGGTGCAGAGTACAGAGAAGAGGGCCCCCGCGAGTCCGGCATCAGCAGCAGTGGAGGCGGTGGAGCAGCAGCAGTGGGAGACTCCAGGAGACCCTTGTCCCAAGAAGGTACTATCCCTTGCAGTGGGTAGTGGCAGCAGGACAAAGGAAGAGGGGAGGGGCGGCGGCCATGCTCAGGATGAAGAGGCAGCTGCGGCACCTATTGAGGAGACGGTCTGCACTCCTCCAAAGTACATCTCCCCTATGCAGTCCTCCTCAGGGCCCCTGGAGTCTGTGAATGCCGCAATGGAGACCCCCAACCAGGACCTTTCAGGCCAGTATTCTGGCCCACAACAACCCACAATGAGGGCAAGTAGGAAGGGAAAGGCACACCCGAGCCCTGACCCAAGGAGTGATCAAGGAGAGCTGGATCCACTAATCACTCCTCCCCTCCCACCAGGGGTACTCCCAGGGCCCATGCCAGCCAGCACCCTCTGTCAGGCACGCAGATCAAGAGGGAGAAGCACCCCGCAAAAAGGGAAAGTCGAGAGGGCAGCCACTCTGTCAAGGGGAGGCAGTGGGGGCAGCATGCACCTTGAGATCTGGGCCCACATCACAACCCAGCCCCCCCGGGGGCCAGGGGTGCTCATGGAACTGAGGATGATTGGGACTGGAAGGCCCATACAAAAGCTATACCCACAAAATTGTAGATGAACTCTCTGCTACAGAAACTATATGCAGCACATAAACAAGATATTGCAATGCTCAAGAGGGATATAAGGCATGTGGGGCAGGGGGTGGTGGAGATGGAAGAGACCCAGGATACGTTTCAGAACACCATGGAAGAACATGCGCAAATCCTGGAAGGGCAAGCTCACCAAATTGCAGAGTTGTACAATCATATAGACAATACTGAAAAACGCCATAGTCGCAACAATCTCTGTATAAGAGGTCTCTCTGAAGAGGTGGGCAACAATCAACTTGTGGACTGGGTCACTGAGTTCTTTAACCATCTCTTGGACAGACCCCCAGATGCGACTCTTGAATTAGATAGAGTTCATCGCGCACTTGGCCCGAAGCCTACGGATCCCTCAAAAGCCAGAGATGTTCTATGCCAGGTTCACTTTTAAAGAGATAAAGAACAAATCCTGCAAAAATACACAGGAAGCCGAAGATTTGGAATTCTGGGAGTTTCCGGTGTTCGCATTTCCAGACCTCTCCAAGCATACGCTCCAGCTTCGACGGGCCCTTAAGCCCCTTCTAAATGCCTTGATAGAAAGAGACATTCCCAACAGATGGTGATTTCCCCTTCAGCTGCAAGCCAGAAAAGGAGGGAAAACAGCAATCTTTAGAAATCTTGGCAATCTACCTAAGTTCCTGGGGACTCTGGAGCTACCCCAAATTGTGATTCCAGACTGGCCCAGAGTTGGGGGGATGCCGGTGCCCCCACCCAGAATGGACTGGCAGGTGGTTGGTGGCAGTGGCCGAGGAGCAAAAAATAAATCCTCGAGGGAACAAGATAACGGATGATTTCGGGATTCTTTCTCCAATCCAGTTTATTTCCCTCTCCGAATGTGGATCTCTCCACCTCTCTGTTATATTACTCTTTCTCTTCTTCTTCTCTGGTGCTGCTTAGTGTCCTGTGGCAGACATGATTCTCATCTTTAGTCATGCAAATTTTTCTCCTTTTATATTTCATCCATTTCTCTCCCCCCCCCCCCCTTCACCCTCTCTCTTCCCCTTTTTTTCTTTTTCCTTCTTTTCTCTTTTTTCCTGTTTCTTCAATGTTGAAAAAATTTATGGTCGGTGGTAAGGGTTGGGGCAGACTCCTGTCTTTGGTCTCCCCCTCCCCCACCTTAGCTGCATTAATAGCTGGTGTTAGGAAGGTTACCAAGGCTAGTCCAACCAGTTAAAGGTTTTGATTGAGCTTTAAGAATGTTTTATGTTTTTTCTTCCCTACCTCCCTTGTCCCCCCTTCCTTCCTTCTCCCCATTTCCTCCCCCGTCCCAATTTAGACCTGTGCTCCAGATGTCTACAGATATGTATAGCTTGACGATTTGCTCTTATAAGGCCAAGGGGTTGAACATTCCTTCTAAAAAAGGCCAAATACTCTATTATATGCCAAAAAAAGGGGATGAAGGTACTCGTATTTCAGGAGACGCATTTCAAGGCGGGTGAGATCCCTCTATGCTCCACGACATTGTTCCCCACTTGGTTCAACAGCCCGGACCCATCTCAAAAGGCTGGAGGGGTGTCTATCGCATTCCACAGTTCCTTACAGGTCAATCCCCTTGGCTTTTTGAGTGATCCAGAGGGCAGATATTTATTCATTAAGACCGAAGTGTTGGGCAGGGTGGTTACATTTGCTTACCTCTATTTCCCAAACCAGGGCCAGACTTCCTTTGGACTTACCACCTTGAGGGAGCTGGCGAAGTTCGCAGATGGAGCCGTCATTGTATTGGGGGGTGATTTTAACATGGCAATGGACCCGATGCAGGATTCATCTTTGGGTAGGTTCTCGGTCTTAAGGGCGGCAACTCGTTTCCTGTTAAGGGAGCTGGACAATATGCTGTTAGTAGATCTGTGGCGTTTGCTGCACCCGGGTGTCAGGGACTTCACATTCGTTAGCGCATAATAGTTATGGCAGGTTAGACTATATCTGGGTATCCCACGCGCTCCTAGATTCCCAACCTTCTAGCTCATTTGGGCCTTTTCTTTGGTCAGACCATGCCCCAGTCTATGCTGAATTTGCCAACTTCCAAGAGGATTCGCGAGCGAGAATATGGAGACTAAATGATAATTTAGTAAGAGACCCTCAGTGTGCACAGGACATTAAAACAACTTTAGCCAGTTTTATAAAAGATCACCAGAACGATGATACATGGACTCCTATTAAATGGGAGGCCTTGAAGTGTGTCCTGAGGGGCACCCTGATATCTCATGGGGTCAGTTTAAAAAAGAGTAAGCTAAAGAACTGGGGAATTTACTGACGTCTCTGCATGATCGAGAGGTAGCAAACAAAAGGATCCCGAGCAATGTTCTATGGGCGGAAATTTCTTCTTTGCGACAACAGATATTGTCAATTTTAGATCAGAAGACGCTGGCCTTTAGGGACAGGATCCACAGGGAAGCATTCGAGCTAGGAGACAAGTATGGGTGCCGTTGGCTCGAACCCTCCACCCTAGAGCCCCACAAACGTTTGTCTCCGAAATCCACAAAGTAAGTGGGGAACCCGTGATTTCCACACGAGACATTTTAGAAGAATTCCGCCTCTATTATGAGAAGTAATACAATTTAGAGACGGCTCCCCCACAGGAAAATGGGGAAAGGGAGGAAGAGATGACTTATCTGGAGAAGTTTGGTCCGGGCACCTTGATTGTTGAGGAGTCTGGGGCCTTGGAGGAGGATTTTGATCAGGAGGAAATCTTAGAGATTATTAAGGATCTAAAGACAGGCAAAAGTCTGTGACCCAATGGGTTTTCGGTAAAATCTTACAAGCTCTTCAGGGAAGAACTGTCCCCGCTTCTAGTATAATTCTTTAATGAGGTCTCCTGAGGGAGTCCCCTCCTGCCTCAGGCTCTTCAGGCACATATCGTAGTGATCCCGAAACCAGGGAAAGATCCCTCTTCCTACACAAACTATAGACCTATTTCCCTGATGAATATCGACGTTAAAATGTTCGCCAAACTTGTCACTAACAGGATCAGTAAACACATCCCAGAGCTGATCCACAGAGAACAAGTAGGATTTGTCCCTGGTAGAGAGGCCAGTGGTAATACTATTAAGTCTGTCTCCCTGATTTCTCAAGCCAAAGCGGGAAACCGACCACTCTGCTTGCTGGCAGTGGACACAGAAAAGGCGTTTAACAGGGTCAGGTGGAGGTTTCTGGAGTGGACCCTCTGTCAGGTGAGGCAAGGGGAGAGATGAGAGAATCGATTATGGCATTGCACAATGGCCCATCGGCTAGAATCAGGGTGAATGGTGCCCTGTCGGACACTATCTCGATCCACAATGGCAACCAACAGGATTGCCCTCTCTCGCCTCTGCTCTATGTCCTATCTATGGAATCACTAGCCAATGCTATTCCAAAAATGGGTCTGTGAAGGATATGATGGAGGGACCCTCTGAGCATAAGATGGCTTTGTTTGCAGATGACCTCCTCCTGTTCCTGTTGAACCCTAGGGTGAGACTAACAGTCGTGATGAAAGAATTTGAAAGATTTCGATGGGTGAGAAACTTTAAGGTGAATCTCCAGAAATCAGCAATACTAAATTTGACTATCCCTTAGATGGATGTTAGAGAACTCTCAGACTCTTTTCCCTTCAAGTGGAGATCTTCGGCTATTAACTATTTGGGGGTGCAGCTCCCTGCGGATCCCGCCCGGATATTTGAGCTAACTTTCATATCCTTTCTGAACAATCTCAGAGCAGACCTGAGTAAATGGAGCCTGCTTTATGTGTCGTGGATGGGTCAGGTCAATGCCGTAAAGATAGAATCTCTACCAAAGTTTCTGTATTTATGTCAAACCCTCCCGGTCCATCTTGATCTGCAATTTCTCCTCAATATTCGATCTCTGATCATAAATTTTGTGTGGATGGGAGGTAGATCTCGGCTTAGCCTCAGATTGCTCATGCAGACTAAGGAGGAGGGGGAGATTGGGGCTCCCAGATTTCCCGCTTTATTATGCCTTGCAAACTTCATCCTCATCTTAATGCTGGGCAGGCTATCTAAGTTGTGGGTTGAAATAGAGCATGCACCAGACTCTAGGATGGTTCAGGGGGCCCTTGGATACGGAGACGGTTGCTGGGAAGTTTCCAGTCTCTCTCACCGTTTCTGATAGGAGTTCTTAAGATTTGGGGGGCTGGGTTTAGCATCCCTCCCAGGTCCCCTCACCTCATTGGTCACCAACCCACAGTTCCCGGCCGCGTG
The DNA here is from genome assembly GCA_035609135.1 of Eleutherodactylus coqui. Classification (NCBI taxonomy): domain Eukaryota; kingdom Metazoa; phylum Chordata; class Amphibia; order Anura; family Eleutherodactylidae; genus Eleutherodactylus; species Eleutherodactylus coqui. Next base: position 63,436,172 of record CM069416.1, on the reverse strand, counting down.
GAATAACAGTACTATCCTGTCCCTCCCTAGCTCTTGCGAGTCCAAGATATGGTATCACAGGCTGGGGTGAAACCCTTGGGGGAGTTTTAGATGGACTTGAGACCCCCCTCCCGGGAGCATTGCTGAGTTATTTTCAGGTGAGGGGTTTTGTGGAGTCCCCAACGCCTGGTGAATAGGGAAGACAACAGTTGACGCCACTTGAGTCCCTATGCGTGATGCCTTTCCCTGTTGAGCATAGGATCTTGGTAATATACAAAAGGCTGCTTGCTGGCAAGATGGGAGACACACTCCCTAGTTACTTGGGCGGGAGTTGGGGAGAAACTGCTCCAGACCGGAGTGGCAAAGGGCCTTCCTTCTATGTCATAAGAGCACTAAATTTGGGAGACTACAGGAGCAGAATTTCAAAATCTTATCTTGCTGGTATAGGACTCTGATGTGGCTGCATCAAATGGATGCCTGGATTTCCCTGGTGTGCTGGAGATATTGGAGCAGTTCTGGAATAATGGTACAATAATACATATTTGGTGGGAGTGTCCCGCTGTCAGAAATCTATGGAGTAGTGTGGAATTACTATATAATGCTATGACCAGATTGGCGGTGTCCATAACAGTTGAGACAGCCCTTCTCCTAATGCTGCCCGGTTCTATTGCCAAAATTAAGGCAGATTTACTGCGTTTGGTTATACTGGCGGTAAGGATGTCTGTTCCTGGTTTGTGGCATTCTACTTCCCCTCTATCAAGGATCCTCTGGACAGAGAAATTGGATATGCTTATGAGGTACAAGGAAGAGGGGTCTGTGGATGAGCAGGATCGGATTAGGGCCTATGAGTTATGGAGTCCTTGGATAGCAATGAGAGCTTCTGATCCCCTTAAATCTTGGCTGGAATCTGGTCGATTGGACCCTTAATAGGTAGACTGTAACATCCGAGCAAGGTCGTACTTCCTACTCCTCCTTCTTTCCCCTCCCTTCTTTCCTTGCCTCCCCCCCCCCCCCCCCCCCCACACCCCACCGCCACCTTTTTTTTTGTTTTGTTTTTCTGTTATTTAGTTTAGTTTAGATTTTGGATACTCTGATTGGGAAATATGGGAAATACCAGTTATACGATTAATTATCAGCAATGTGTTTTACTCAAGTCTTGAATGCAGAATTTTCCCAAACTGATTTATTCCATTGTAATGCTGTTGAAAATGTTTAATAAAATGGTTGAACATAAATTAGCCAATGCTTCTACTGTAAGTTTTCAAGAGGGGCAATACTCTGTTTTTTTTTCTTTTGCATTTATATGATATTTAAGGCATAACTAAACTTTGGATTGAATAAACTGTCACGTGTGGACATGAGCAATTATTTAGCCCCTTCTATACACTTAATTTATAATTGTCATTTTTCCCTCAACTCAGCCCTGGAAGAGGGTGGAGACTATCTGCTATGAAATTTCCATATACAGCACACATGGGGGAACAAGATCTCTCCTTCTTTTTCTGTAGCACACCTTCAAAAGCAGCAGCAGCATGGATGACATCATACAGCAGTACTGAACAGTGTAGCTGTGAATTCAGTACTGCAGTGAAACAAAACACTTAACAAAAGCTGCAGCCATATCTTAGTGTGTCTCTCTGCCTCCATTTCTCTTCAGCTGCTCCTTCCTCCTCCTTACCTCCTTAGACTTCTCTGAAGGGCAGCTGTAATCTGATCTCTCTGCGTACAGTCTTTTGTGTATGGATTTTATCTGTCATTCAAAGTGATTGATCAGTGTGGTGGGGGAGAGAAAGAAATGAGGGATAAGTGGAGAAAAAGGCACTTTTCTGTAAAGGAATAAATTAAAACAAAGTTTCTTCTTTTTGCTCGTACTGTTGATTTATGGAAAAAATAATAAAAGTTTAGTTACTCTAGTGATTTTTAAATTACGTAGGTGTACTTTGTTTAGAAAAAAACTTCTGTCTATAGCTTTGCCCTGTTACTTTCGGGGTCAGAGTAATTTGTACTTAAATTATGGAAAAATAGCTAATAGCTCGAATATTTTGAAATAAAGATGTAAAGGATGCTATAAAGAGACAGTCCTGGGAAAAGAATGGGATATTTTTCTTCATTATTTTGTACACTTTAGTAGACAATGCAAATCGTGATGATTTATGATGACTTACTACTTTCAGACAGTGAATCACCTTGGCCAATCATTACGTAGGCAACTTAACCAATTCCAGTATCTATTATTGCCAGCTAAAACATTCAATAAAATGTAGAAGAATCTATGATAGCTCAACATTTAATTAATAAACCAGTAACCTACTTTAGCTTAGAAGTGCTATGCTGCCATTGCACTGTGGAGAATTAAGACCGTGTGAGACAGAAACATTCTCAACATGACCCATTTACTACAGTAAGGCCTTTAGTTAGCCAAGTGTGTTCAATTGTAATCCATGTGTATGTTTGTGTTACATCTGTATGTGTTACTGATGTCCATTTTTCATTTCCATGCGTCGTCCTGTATTTTCTCGAGTGTAAAACAGGAAGGAATACGTCACAGAAGGGGAAATATAAAAACATAAAAACAATCACAGAAAATGGCCATATACCTACTAACTAGGGAGTGCATATAGACGCATCCTATCAACATGCAGGTAGCAAACTACTAAATGAGGGAGCTAATTGCACCTGTGTGGGACACCGATGAGACAGCCACTCACACAGCTTCTTAATATAGAAGGGGGTATCTGCTTAGTGTACACTCCCACACAGAGTAGATACAAAGTGGCAAACCTTCTCATACATGTAGTCCACCATGCAGACCAGCAACGTATTAATGACGCCATAATAATTTGTCGGGTTGCCCTGCACCTCAAAAAGTGAAACACATTGGCACTGCCACCCTGGCCTCCCCTTGGTGTTTTAAAGCTGCACTGCATGTGAATAATAGATAATAAATGCAAGGCATTAGTTGGATTTTGGTCAAGATACATCAGCTCGCTAACCGCGTCAAGGTTCCTTGCTTATAGTGAGTCCCCACACTAATAAATACGTCACAGAAGTATTATTTTTTATTATTACATTGATAGGACTATGTGAGGGCTTGTTTTTTGTAGGATGACTTGTAGTTTTTATTGGTGCCATTTTGGGTTCATACGACTTTTTTCTCACTTTTTTTTCAATTTTTTTCTTAGAGATGGGGTGACCAAAGAAAGCACAGTTCTAGCACTGCATATTTTTTTCTGACGCAGTTCATCATGTGGGGTTAATGATGTGATATTTTAATAAATTTCAGCTTTATTCACAATTTATTTTCGCTGTATATTTACGCGTGCAAAATTTTTGTGCGCAACATGCAGTGAATAAAACCTATTGATTTCATTGGGTTTGGTCACGTGTGTTTTTTTCATGCGCATTTCGGATGCACAAAAATTGCACATATTAAACTAATTTAGCTTCATTGCCCTTTGAAAACGAAAGCAGCATGCTTGCATGTGTTTTTTGTGCGCACTAATATGCAGGGCGTGCTCGTGCAAAAAAACCCTGTAAAATACACACACAAGCGTGTAAAAACGCAATGCCCATCGCACAAAGAGGTGCATAAAAATGCTTATGCCCACGTAAAGCTGGCTTTACAGAGGCAGTAAAACCAATTTTTACATTTTTTGATGCGACAACTAGGAAAAAAATGGGGGTTAAATGTTTAATATTATTTGTAATTATTTAAAAGTCTTTATTTTACTAATTTTTACTTTTTTTTGTCCCCATACAGGACATAAAATTGCAATCATTCGATCGCCTTTACAGTTTAATGCAATACTATGGTATTGCAATATACTATATTTTAACAGACTGCCTGTTTAAGACATGCCACAGGTATGTTTTAATAGGCAAACAATCATGACAGCTCTGGGGGTCTTCAGAAGATCTTATCGTGGTGGGACCATTGGACACATTTAACTTCCCATAGGGACATATAAAAGCCACTGCCAGAATTGACAGGGGCATTTAAAATTTGAACAGCAATCTGAGTTATCTCCAATTGCAGCTGTTGCAGTGGGGGTTCGGCTGCCAAAGACATACATACACAGCATATGCTGTGGACGTCTAACTAGACAGGGTATGTACAGTTAGAATGTATATAGCCATATGAATGTCAGGTAGGGGTTAATAAATAGTTGGAGGGGGGTTAAGGACCCTGTTCACATACATTTTCTGTAAGTACTATAAAAAAAACCCTGATAACTCAGAATTAATTTACAGAAATTTTTTTTGTGAAATTTGTTCTTTATTACTTTTTTATTTTTTTTTCTAGAAAAGGAAATTCTTTAGACTTTTCTGTACAAAATGTCAAGTTATAGGAATCATTAATCCCTGCAACATCCGTATTTCTCAGATGGTTGAGTAAAAGCAACTTACCTAAAGAGACTTTACAGAAATACATGATACAACACAAGGCCCCACCATTTAATATTTATGTTGTTCTGTGTCTGACCCGATATCTCCATGATTCCAGACTGTCAACACCTCGACCTTGACTATATGTTACTGGGAGCTACTCATTGGTATGCCAAACTGAAATATAAAAAAAACATCATATCACTGTGATATCTGCTGAGTGATTCATTCTAACTCCGGAGCTTCTATTTATTATATGGACGGTGGGGCTGTAAGAAACTAGCCAGGTTGTGGAAAAGATCTCTCAACTTACATTATGTATCCCATATGCCAGCTCTTAAGCTTTATCACCAGTCAACTACCTCCGAATGTGGAAATCCTCTGTCAGCATATTTTTTAAAAGTTGCTTAATATCTTAGTCAATAAATATACTGAAGAATTATATTACAGCTTCCTCAAAAATTCTCTGCTGTGGTCCCAATTCCCCCCCCCCCCCCACCTCCCACCCAACCCAAGACTCTTGAGTTTATGGCTTTTAAAATCTTATTGGTTGTCTTATTTGCTCTTCATCCTCCAATAATTCCTTCCTGTCTCTTCTTAAATTACATGAGAACTCCTGGAAAACATTTTTTTATCTGAGGATGATCTCGGTTAGCAAACTCAAACATTGTGAAGCTGAAAAGGTCATCATGGTACAAAAACTACATTTGTTCCGTAGTCTGAGAAAATGTTATTAACCCTTGTGCGGTACCAAGGGGTCTATTCGACCCCAGCCTTGTTCATTACAGTCCTGCACTTTGAAACTGGTACAACAGGAGCGTTAGGCCTGAAATCAATGGGAACAATGCCTCCCATTTTACGCTTTCGGCTACTTATTGCATTTGGGTAAGTACTCCAGAGTTCGTGCACCACTACATTAATCTCTTTACATTTACCTAGAAGCGCAGCCCTTCTTTACACATTGTTATATTTATCTCCACAACCGCGGTACAAGTTTAACCTGGGTGTCCGGCTGATACTCTGCCTATCACCAGAGGACAGCGATCTGGTAACGTGACTCATCCGAATAAGGATGAAATGGACTTTTGGTGTGTGGGGGTTTATCTATTAGACGGACCCCCGGCACTAGGTGAGTCCTCGCCTTCTTTAATCATTCTTTTCTGTCTTATTGTTGTACACTGGAATATATCTGCACAGGAGCACAGACTTGTCAATATATTTTTGACTACTGATGATGGCGTCCGGCTGGCTGCTCTGATAATAGGCTGGACTATGAGCTGATCAGCAGGGATCCCCATTGGTGGAGCCCCGTCAATCAGCAATTGATGACATAACCTAAGGATAGGAGATCAATAGTTAAAGTTCTGGACAATCCCTTTAAGAACACTTTTTTTGAGGAGGAAGGAAAATCTGCTCAAGATAGTCTGTTCTTCTAAAACAAATACGGACCATAAATAAAACCACTGAGGAATAGCTGTTATTAGAGTTAGGCCTCCTGCACACGGGCTGATTTGCCGTCGGATTCTGCAGCAAATCCAGCCAATAGCAAGCTATGAGAAAACACGATTTCCTGCCCATGAACGGAAATTGATTGCGATTTTCTGCTCGCAGGGGAGAAATTGCAGCATGCTGCGATTTAGTGCGGGCTATGCACGTCCGACTTTCATTGAAGTCAGTGGAAGCCGTCTATCCCGTGGCCATTCTGCAATCTGCCTCTCAACTGCGCATGTGCCGGCCGGTGCGGGAATCTCGCATGCGGGGTCCGACCCACCCATGTGCAGGCGGCCTTATAGGTAGGCTTTCTATTACCTAGGACAAAGATTTAATTTGTGAATTGTTAACTAATAAAGTGTGGTCTGATTGTTAGCGGAGTCCACTTACAGACAAACACAATCTAAGGGTCCTTTTAGATGGGACAACTGTCCGAGTAATAATAGCTCCTGCAACTTCATTCAGGAGTGAGGCTCGCAGTTTGCTCTGGCTGCCCGCCTCCATTCGCAGTAAACCATTCAAGTAATTTCTAAGGCTTTTATTAGATTTATTTATGTTTACCTGTCTCTGGATGATGGACAATGAAACGGTTGGAGTTGCTCGTGCTTGTCAGATGATCAGGCAATCCTCTCTACTTGTTATGTGTCAAGGGTGATCTGAGCCCAATCACTTTGTGTGTGTGCCCTCACGCATCCACTGGTCCCAACATCTCCTAACAATCAGGTCAGGACGGCCCAGTCGACAGGCAATTTGTTGATACAACCATCTAGCTTCTCACATCCCAATAATGCGCCCCTCTCAGACTCTGGTAACGGGGTGACATCTCTTCTCTGCCTCGTAGAGGCGTCTAGTGGTCAACAAGCTCTGCACAAGAAGAGGTCAATACACAGAAGGAGCCTCTGAGAGCCTTTTTATAGGCCGGGGGGGGGGGGACCACTTTTAGGGCATCAGGGGACAAGACCGTTCATTTAATCACATCACAACTGCAACCACTTGCATATCTATCTGCCTGAGATGGAACTGCATGCCGTGTTTTGAAGCAACAACTCCTTCTAGGGGCTGGATGTTTTTTTTTCTACAAAGAGTGTATTTGGAGGGAAAAGAACACATACCAACACAATAAAAACATCATCCCAATTGTGAAGCATGGTGGAGGCAGTATTATGGTTTGGGCCTCCTTTCCTGCCTCAGGGCCTGGATGCCTTACATTCATTGAGGGAACAATTCATTCTAAGGTGTATAAAAGCATTTTATATGAGAATGTAAGGAAAGCAGTCCAGAACCTCAAGCTGGAGAGACATTAGGCGACAAACAATGAGCCAAAGCACCAAGTAAATTAACAGAAGCCTTAAAATACAGTTACAGGTTAAGACCCCATAAAATCCTGAGGAAGACTCCAATCCGGGGTCGTAACCTTGTAGTTATATTTTAATAATAGTATAGGTGTCAACAATAGGCTGTAAACTTGCAGAGTGCACTACATATATCTGTATGGCACCCTATACAAGCTTTATCTGTGTACAAGTATAATACTAAGCAGTCACCGCTCCTCCCGCAATGAATAGTATGTTTAGGAGTGGTTGTTTAGCAGTGTTTTCCACCTATAGCACTTTTTCCTTCTGCATGCTGCTGTGAACTAGTATCTTTTTTTTCATTCGTGCATATTACTTTTACATTTTGCAGAGTACTGTGATAAATGAACATTGATGACATTTTTATATCAATGCAAATATAACGGAAAACATAAACTATTGATAAGTGTTTATTGTCTCTAATAGGTTTGTCTCTTTGTGTTTTATTTTCCTAACCCCATTATTGTGTCGCCTATCGAATAATAGCCAGGTCAGGGCCCAACTTTCAATTGTTATGGGGTAAGGAATCAAGGACTGTATCAAGGGTGGGGAGGGAGGAATTTTATCTCTCGCGGAGTCACAATGTATAACACACCGTATTGCCAGCTTTACTAATGTTGCAATTTATAAGGAAATTAATTATGTTTGTGAAGGGAACCCATGGTGTCCAGACCCTCAGAAATGTTTCATGACGGTCAAGGATTATTGATGTGAGTAGCAAAGATCGAAAAGAAGGGTGGAGCAAGACCCAGTGAGAGTGGTGAAATGATTCTGTAGTAGAAAGTGTTTTGAACCATGGAGGTGCTGCCAACCAGAGAATGCTCCACCAAGGTGGGCGTGAATATAGCGAAAGAGAATGTGATAAAATACCGGTGGTGAAGGCGCAATACTCTAAGCTAGTTGAAAGCTAAAAGTCCAACATGCGATAGTGAAAGCACTCTTTTATATTTAACAACATAGAGAACCAGTAAGTGAGTACGCGTTTCGGGGTTGAGCCTCTTCATCAGTTCGGTTGGATTAAACACTGAGTGGTATCTACAAATAAATAGTGGAGGAGTAATTAACAAAGAAAGGGGGGAAAGAAAAACAAAAATAAAGCACCCCCTTGCCAACCCCTTCCACCAGTGTGCTTTATGACCTATTTTTCCAATAGATGTTTTTTTATATATGCACTCTCTTCGGTGGAGCAATTATCTTACATTTCCCAATAGGTTGTACAATGATTTTAATTCTGTAGTCGTTCTGGTCACTCGATGTTTAATCCAGCGAACTGACGAAGGGACCCGACCCCGAAAAGCGTAATAAATTGCTGGTTCTCCATGTTGTTAAATAAAAAGAGGTGTTTTCACTATTGCATCTTGGACTCTTAGCTTTCAACTAGCTTAGAGTTTTGCACCTTCATCACCAGTATTTTACAACATTCTCTTTTGCTTGGTGGAGCATCATCTGGTTTGCAGCACCTCCATCATTCGAAACACTTTTTGGACTTTTAGCTTTCAACTAGCTTAGAGTGTAGCACCTTCACCACAAGGATTATTAATTTCAGGTTTTAGTTTATTAAGTACCAGTTTAATAGTTTTTTTTATTTCTGAAAAGTCTAAGGAGGCCTTCTTCCAAGATGGGGCAATTGTCTGTTTGGTTGCTAAAAAGAAAAAAAAAAAGAAATCAATCTTCTAGATTCTGGGGGAATATTTGCAATTTTTTTATTTAATAAAACCTCCCACTGATTTTTTAGGATGTTGCAACCTGTACTTGAGTAAATTAATGATTATATTCTTATCCAAAGTCATTTGACTTGGGGACAAGACCATCAAATGTTTATCATGGGTTATTTGGGTTGGAACTAGATACCAGCAGAATAGTATTTTAAAGGAGGTTTCTAACATAAGTATGTTGTGGGTGCTTTTAATAATTGATTGATCTGAGACCAATCATCTTTGTTGAGTGTGTCTCCAATATCTGTTTCCCAGTGAGAAATATATAATAATTTAGTGCGGTAAGAGAAGCTGACTAATCTAGCGTAGATTTAGGAGAGAAAACCTCTAGTATTGGTGTATTTTAGGCAAAGTGTTTCGAAGGGCATTAATGTTAATGGGGAGTTAATGTTTTTTCACTAGTGATGACATGAAATGTTTGCATTGTAGGTATTAGAATATGTCTGAGGAGGGCATAGTATAGTTACTCTGAAGGGTGGGGAGTGAGAGAATACCTTCTATAGAAAGTAGATGCTATATTTTGATGAGACCTCTGTTTGCCCAGGCCTGAAATGCATGAGAGAGTCATCACCAGGGAGAAATGATGGACTTTGAAAAAGAGCTAGTAGGAGAGGGTAGGGTGAAATTAAGCCGCCCGAGTATGTGATGAAATCCAATACTTTCAGTGAGTGTTTTTAGATAGGATTCTTAATGTGGGATCTGTAAGCTGGTGGGGTCTATAGGATTGAGTCGATGCTGAAGGAAAATAGCTTGAGGGCTTCTAGAGTTAGCCAGAGTGGTTTGTGAATGGAGGAATACTAGTTAAGCTATTTGGGCTACCTGGTAATATTTTTGAATATTTAGAACACCAAGGCTGCCTTTTAGTCTATGTGTAAATAAAGCAGATGGACATTTGTTGAAACATTTTTAGGATATACCCTAAAACTTGAATTGGAAGATCTCTAAATATATATAACAGTGTGGGGGAAAACGTCATTTTCAATATGTCCATGATATGTAATAATGACTCCAACTCTCCTGGGGGAGTCTGAACTTACATAGGAGAGGAGGGTAATTATGTGTATGTAGCGATGAATAAGTATTAGTTAGTCTGACTCCTAAATAGTCTAATGAACCAGAAACCCACTGAAATGGGAATTTAACTTGAATCTATAATACTGTTTGTGGGGGTAATGTTAGATTAAAGCCTTTGGTTTTTGCATTAATAATTTCCAGACCTGATAATGCTCCCAATCTGGATAGTTCTGCCAACAGATTGTGTATTGATGTATGAGGGGAGGATACCAGCATTAGTATGTCAACTGCAAACATACAAAGCTTGTGTTGGTTTGAGGCAACTTCAAACCCGTTAATGTCTGAATTGTGGCATATTTTAATGGCTGGAGGCTCCATGGCTAGAATAAACAAGAGGGGATATAAGGGGCATCTCTGATGTGGGCCTCGGAGAATGGGAATATAGTCCGAACAGAAACCTTTATACCTTACAAATTCCTTAGGAGATATTCGTAGCCATGTCAAGAACTTATTTGGGAATTTCCAATGTTCAAGTATGGTCAACTTCAGGTGGCAAAGGCTTTATATATATCTAAAGATAGCAACAGAGCAAGGATACTCCGGGATTGGTATAAATGTATGAGGTGGGTAATTCGGCAGATGCTATCAGGTGGCTGGCTTCTGAGAACAAAGCCCACTTGATCTTTACTGATCAGCATTGGCAAGGTAGTATTAAGTAAAGTTCCCTGGTGCAAGCACCAAATCATGACATTTTCTTAGCAGACTTTTTTATTTTAGTTAAACGCTTCATATCAACATTTATTAGTGAGATTGGACAATAATTTTGTTTATTAAGGTGATCTTTTCCGGTTGGGGGATCATAGAGATGGCCACCAAGAAGGAAGTCAGTTGTATCGCATACTATTTAAATATTATTTAACTAGTTTGCTAAATGTGTGCTGAGAGTCAAAGAAAATTCTTTATAATATAACACCGAGAGGCCATCAAGACTAGGGAGCTTATTGGCTTTAAGGGATTGAACAGCACTAGCTACCCTGTTGGGGTTATTTTTGAGGCTAGGCATTCTGAAAATATTTTGCTTTATTCATGGAATGTTGATTCCTGCAGCTATGATGATAACTGTTCCAAAAAAGGGGGGTTGAGCTTAAGAATAAAGTTTAGTTAGGAATTGTTTAAACTCTGAAACTATGGTTAATGGGTTGGCTGTAATTGCTCCCTCTCTGGTACATGGTTTATAGAAGGGTCTGGTTGGAGGGTTTGAGCAAAGTTTACGAGCCAGTGGTGTAGAGGGTTTGTTATTTCATGTGTAGTAGCATGATTTGACAATCTAGGGAACTGGTATCCTTGCATCAGTAAGTATGGCCCTTTTCAGTAATTTGTAAAAAATAGTTGAAAAAGATTTGTATTTTGAAATGGCCAAGTCAGAGTTCTGTAGCAAGCCTGAAGAGAGCTGTCTACTCAAGGCATCTCATAAATATTGATGAACTGAGACACATTTGCAGGGAGGGATGGTTCAAAATTTCTCCTTAACATTGTGTAAACCTTTTTTGAAGTTTGAGTGCTGCTAAAGGGACTCACTTACTTTTTCTCTCTGCACTGTGGATGTTTGGAACTGTATGTTCCAATTGCAGCATTCGAGGAGCGGGCCCCAGCCTAGAAGACAGGGGGGTAGAGTTTGGGCCCTGTCACGGTGGCTCTACCATCTCCCACCCGAAGGTTAACTGGTGACATGTCTAAGAGGCCGAGGACAGGCTATTAAATAGAGGAACCCAATGATGGATTACCTTAGTCTTTTGTGTCACATGTGACACCACCATTCCATCCTCTGCAGTGAATCCAGTTCTTGGTAATAAAAAGTCCACACACAGGGATTTAACTTTCTGAGCAAAACCAGGAACGGTCGGTAATGCTTGTTTACTTGAAGCAACTTGATTACAATCGAAAAATACATGCTAGCAGTAAAACAGTGCAAAACTCAAGACGGTGTGACAGGGAGGATTCACGGGTGGACAGGAGAAACCACAGTCCTGTTATCTGTGAGTCGTAATCCCGGCAACACTCTTTCTTCTCTTCAACTCTCTACCGGTCAACACTCACATTTACAGAAAGGTGCGCTGCATGGCGGCTCTTAATTTTCTCTCTCTCCATGTTCAAGGGCAACAATGACATCTCCTGGGTGAAGTCGGTGCTGGGTAGACTTTGATTATCTCTCAGCCTCTTCCATTCTTGGTCACACGGGGCTGAAGGTTCCTGTGTGGCTCCCTTGCAGAACCCCCAACACGCCTCTCTCTTGCAAGCCCAGAACAGAACTCTCTTGCACACACCTTGCAATCACATATATCAAGCATGGTCAGGTGACCACCAACTCACAACATAAAATGATACATTTCCAGACAGACATCTCACATACCAGACAGTTTACCTTTACAGTGCTGCAGCTATGCAATACACATCAATCATGCAACACAGAAGACACTGACATTACAGTGGACAAACGCATAAACACTATTATGGAGGGGTCCATTGTTCTGGGCCACTACACAATGGCAGAGTGACTTATTTGCACTACCTGGCATTGGGGACGAAGGTGGTTGGGGGGGGAGGGCACGCATCTCCAGCCCCCAGCTACACCAGAAAAAGTTTTTCCCTATGAGTCCGAAGGTGAACAAAAACTGTTCCAGTTAAAAAAAAGATAGTTTCCTCTACTTTCCATAAAAAATTGCACACTGTGCGCAACACAATAAAATATCACTGAAGTGGAAAGTAATCTATACTCCAATCTGACTTTCTAAAGAAACTTCAGCTACTGTTTAACTTAACTTCCATTCACCCCGAGGATTTATATTCAGAGTATCATCTACATTAATAACATTAATGTGACTAAGCATGGCCTGCAGGCAAGTTGCTAAATAATAATCTAGATAAGAGAATTTATTTTTGCGCTAGACGTGTGTGGGCAGACCATATTATTTAGTGACCTGCATTGCCCTCACATAACGATCAAAATAAATCAAATATAATTGCTATGTGAGGAGGTTTGTGTGTGGAGATGTGCGAGTAATTAATGACAAATAATTTAATACTATATCACTACTTATACTTAGTTTCTGTCTTGCTGATCCAGATACGCCTCAGGATAAGGCTTAAAAGCTTGACTCATAGAAACAGTAATTGCCAAACATGTAATATGCGTGAGACAGCACTGTGTTCAACATACACCGGGGGATTACTGAGCAGGAGGAGTCATTTCTAAGGCGCTTAGAACATGTAACATAGTTGCAGAATTTTTTAAGGTTTTTTTTCCCGTTTTCACCAAAATTAACCAAAAAAGTGGTGGTGGTCTTGAAGTTAAAGCTGTTTACATAACAGAGGTAGTAAAAAAATCATATGAATATATGGCATGTTGTAGCAGGCATAAAAAGTGACAATTTTGACCAATTTTTACTGACTCGACATACACTAGCTCAAAGTATGCTATTAATAAGTGTGGGCCAAAAATTCTAGGACATTTGCCTAGCCTGAAGACAAAGTGAGAAAATGGCTATGCATGGCTTCCCAATGACGAAACATTTTCATCATAATTAGCACATATTAACTGATAAGGACTTTCATTATAAGCCAAGATCAGTGCCGAGACAGTAAGCCATAGAGAAGCCAATTATATTGTTTGTACTACTAAAATTGATGGCACACAAGTCTTAAAGACAGGCAGATGATCACTTTAGGCCGAATGCACATGGCCAAGTAAGATTACGACTGCGAAATCTCGAAGCGGAATCAGACCTGTGCCCCGGCATTGACTCCCACATACTTGTCACCTTGTGTTCTTTCTGCTCCGCGGATATCCCGACTGGCGCGCTGCCACACAAGCACAGTGCAGAGAGTCACGCCGGCGATGACGCAGATCCGCTACGACTCACCATAGCACGAATGGCTTCCATTGACTGCAATGGAAGCTGTCCATGCAAGGCTCGTATTAGAATAGGACATGCTGCGACTTTCCCCCGTGATTGGAAAATCGCAGTTGATTTCCGCATGTGGGCATAGAAAAAAGTTTGCCATAGCATGTCTATGCGCAGTATTTGCTGCAGGATCCGGAGGTGAACGCTCGCTCCGGATCCCACAGTGCAAATACGCTCGTGGGCATTCGGCCTTAGTAAGGACATTTCTATATAGAGATGAACGGAAAACAGAATATTATACTTGATATTGTATATGATTATGAACTCAAGATGCCTATTAATAGGAATAGGGCATAAGTAAGAGAGGTAGGTAGTGAATAATTGGTGTGGATAGGGAATTAAAATCTTGACTCCTTTAATTGCATATATTTATGGAGAAAGATATAGGCATTTGTAAAGTGGCAGAGAACTGGATAAAAACTACCTTACTTATAAGATTCTAAAAGCATCATTAAAAAGTAGTTAAACAAAAAAATAGTGATGAGTAAACTTCTAAAAGTTTTATTCAGTCGGTTGCCAAACTTTTGGAAAAAGTTCAGTTTGGTCTGAATTAGTTCGAACCAAACTGGAAGTTCACCAGAACCCCTAAAACTGGTGTATCACACTGTCTAAAAGACATAAAAACTCTCTGAAATCGACACTGTGGACAGGCCGCAGATTCCGCGGGAAACGTAGGAGTTTGAAAAAAAAATCTGTACTGCGCATGTCCGATGGCGAACTGTGCAGATCATCCGCAGAACAGATGATGAAACAGAATGGCAGGTATGTGTGGACGCCGCTGCCGTCGTGGTCGGATTCTGCTGTGGGCTCCCACATGGAGAATCTGACCCGTCTGTGGACATGAGGCCTTAACATATGCATAGCTTGTTACGCCTCTTAGCATGTGCAGTGATGTCGGTCTTTTGGTTACACGCTGTTTGCCAACTCTCTGAAGTCTTAAATTGGTAATCTATAAGCATTTCCGAGCTTAGTTAAAATTTACATAGTTAAATATATGTTTACAAGGACTACAGGTGTCCAGACCATCTTCAGGGAAGGAGAGAGACACTTCAGACAAGCATGCACACACCAGCTCTGAGTGGGATAAACACAGAGTGACCAGAGATACATACAATGATAAGCAATCTCTCACCAGTGTTCCTGGTATTTATCTGCAGCAGACAAGGGGGATTGGCTGGTGGAGAATACCACACCCAGCCAGCTCAATTAACCCCTACCTGTGAAGGTGTGCACAAGGAAACCTGTAGAAGCAGAGGTCCCAGATGCACCACCTTAAGGGCGAGCACCCACTGGCGTTTGCGTTTCCTGCGGGAAAAAAACGCAGCGTTTTCGCCGCGTGTCCCGCGGTTTTTCCGCGCGTTTTCCGTGGCGTTTTTCGCAGCGTTTTCGCGGCGTTTTCGCGGCTTTGCCATTAATTTCCATGGAGAAAAATAAGGACACATATGCAACTGACAGTTCCTATGTTAAAAACGCAAACGCAACGCAAAAAAAACGCCAGTGGACAGGAACACATGTTATCTCTATGCCTGTGCAGGAAAAACGCAAAACGCAAAACGCAAAACGCAGGTAAAAAAACGCCAGTGGGTGCTCGCCCTAACAGTAGCATTCCAGAGATGGCTGAACGGAAACTAGCAGTATTCTGGTAGCCAAAGTTCAATGTTATCTCTATAGCAATGGCCTCCTTCCAAGAAGGAACTGCATTTCATTTTTCTTCAGCATGGAACCCATACACCGAGCACCACAGGCAAAGCAGAGTATGCAGTATCCATACAGGCCTGAGAACAGAGCACCCAACTTTGCGTCCTGTCCTCTCATGATATCTCTTTAGGCCTCTCCCCTGAAAGCTAATAAGCCTAGGAGAGCCCTTTCACAACCTACGCACCCAAAAACGCCGTAAAGTCACGGCTGTTCATAGATAGTAACAGTAAAAAAAAAAATTAAAAAAAAATATATATATATAGCAAATGAAACTAAACCCAAATCAAAAGGGAGGCACCCCCTCTACATTTGGACAGCCATTCGTGGCTTAGGTTTGCCCATTAACATCTATGAGCACATTGGTGTATGCATTGGAACATTTTCCTAGCATATACACAGACAGTGGTGTGAATTTAGCCTTAGTGTTTTCATCCTGGTGGGTTGCCTACTACATTATATGCATGTATTAGTTTTCCCACAAACAAGTTATTCGTCTCCACAGTATAAATGACAAATGTTAAATCAATAGGGATGCGAACACAAGTGTGCAAGGTGACCATTATGCCAGTACTAACGTTTAAGTATAAGTCGGTGGTTACCTTTCTAAATTCTATAAACTTCTGCCTCTCTGAGTCTCTGAGTCCTTCTCTCATTCATTCACGTAGCACACCCTATGAATGCAGAAACCTTCTGAGAGAAAAGATGCAATGAAGCCAAGTAAAAGGAAATGAAAAGGAAGAACCACACCTTAAAAGCTAAAAACGATAAAAGATTGGCACAAACAGGTAGACATACTAAAATTGGCTCTCCTGGTAGGGTTGTGCTTGGCAGGGTTGATGTAGAGAACTATCGTTGCCTTTAGAGTATTGGCTGAGAGCATGTTCAGCCATGGTGGAGGAGAGCTTGTGAAGTTCTTTGTGGGCTTTGGCTATGGTGGTATGGGTTGAGAGTATAGTCAACAGAGGAGTTGGCTCCGGGTGGTCTGTGGGGCCTGTAAGAGGCATCATCCTTGTGGGAAAGCAAAGTAGTTTGGGTTGTGAGATGCTTCAACCCTGGCAGAGGATATAACTAGGACAGGGCTGGGACTAGTTGGTTTCAGCTATAGGAGACTAGTGACAATTAGTGGAGGCTTTGGCTAACCTGTGATGTGGCTTGGATTGTATTGTCCTGTAGCCCAGTGAATGTAATTCGATTTGTCTTCAGAGAGCCCTGAGGAATAGGTGTGCAGAGTGAGTCTGCTCATGAAAAACATAGCTATATGGGTTCTATGTTGGAATTTCTTTAACTGTTACAAGTTGAAGATGTTTGTATGAGAGTAACGATGACCTGAGGTCTTGTGAAGTTAACACTGATCTTGCTGGAGTTTACATAAAGAACTGTTAAGCTGTGTTCCACTATGTTTAAGTGTTTTACACCACCAGGAGTGATCAGCAACAGATTGTATTGTAATCTTCAAGCTTACTGTGCCTATCAATGTGAACCCTAACCATCAAGCACTTTTTGTCATTGTTGTGCAAAGAAAAAAAGACTGAAGACTTCTGTTTTACTGATTCAATCTGCAACTGTTTCTTTAAATCAGAGCCCTTGGCCACCTCTTACATGCTATTGTATCGAAACAATACTAACTTTAGGCATAAACTGAAGATGCTGCTATTGCATAATCGGTGGCTCATCAAAATGTGGGCCTGCAGAATATTAAACCTCAAGGAAAGGAAAAATGGACACCTCTCAGAAACAGACTCCCATAGTCTTAAGGCGAGGCTTCCAAAGTTATCATAATCTTAGATACTTTTTAAATTAAAGCCTCATACACCTGTTTACTGCCAGAATTAAGGGGGTGGACCGGTGGATATTTTAGCCTGAATCTATTACCAAGCCGAGCCAATAGCGTACTGACAGGGTATGTATCAAACATCTCTTCTTTAGGATACATTTACTGGCGTAACTATAGGGGATGTGGTTGCACCTGGGCCCAGGAGCCTTAGGGGGTCCATAAGGCCTCTCTTCTCCATATAAGGAGCCCAGTACTTTGAATAAAGGATTATAGTTGGGGGCCTTGTTACAGGTTTTGCATTGGGCCCAGGAGCTTTAAGTTACGCCTCTGCATTGAGGGGTGAAGAGAGGTTGGGGGGCCCCAAGATAAACTTTTGCACCCAGGCCCATGAGCCTTCAGTGACACTCCTGGATATATGCACATCGGACAGAAATAGCAACCATTCATTTCCATAGGTGTATGCACATGAGCTTTTTTCTATTCTTGGATTGCTAGTCCGAGCAATAAAAATTGCAGCATGCCCCATTCTTATCTAATTTTCAGACGACAATGGTCCATGTCAATGGACTGCGTTCAGCACATCGGACAGCACACAGACCAGCTATCTGAGTGCTGACCAATGCGAGTTGCAACCGAGAATTTTGGGCACAACTTTGTTCTCGCCCATGTGCATGTACGGTTATGGTAAAATTTCTTGAGAAGTGGAATTTTTGGAGTTTTCAGGTTTTACAATTAAATATGGCTGTGCATGAAAATGTAAAACAGTAAAATGTTTTTAGGCTGTTAGACAGAAATATGTATGCAGGCACATTCATTTTTTTTTTAATTTTTGTTAAAACCAGACTAAGGAGTCTGTTTTTCTCTAAATTTAACTTTGATTTGTCAGATTTGGAAAATGAATAGGAGAACAGCAGGAGTTCACAGGTGCTCCATCCAGAAATCCCAGCTGCTGCTAAATTGAAATCTTTTAAAAAATAAAGGTCTTAGACGCTTTTGGCAGGAGATAAGAGATGGAAATACTGCAGATTGTAATGTGCTGGAGCTACATTTGGAACAGTAGTTTCAGGCTGGGAAAGAATATGTTATTGTTGCTGCGAGAATATGGGCTATTAAAATTATTCTGGGGTCACATTTTAAACCGTTTACTTAGAATCCACATAATGGTGACTGAAGTCTGGAGCTTATTTGCTAGAAAAATTGTTAAAGGGATTTTTAGAGAATTTTTTTAAAACCAGATGGCCATGCTGAAAAATAATAAAGAACATATACTGATCCATCCAATGCCCCCACAGCTCCGGAGCTACATCTGCTGATCTCCCCGTCGGTTCACATTACAAGCTGCAGTCAGTTTCTGAACGGAACGTCACAGAGAGCTGCAGTGATCACAGACCTCAACGATCCACTACTAGTCACCAAATCCTCTGCATAGACAAAGACTAAAATGTTACATTTCTGTCTGCCCTCAGTCACCACTAGAGGGAGGCAAAGTAATTTTTTCATTTTTTTCTCATCACATTCCAAGAGCCATAACTTTTGTATTTTAAATTCACTGTATTTATATCATGTTTTGTTTTTGCAGGATGAGTCACATTTTACAATTGCCAACGTATTCTGGGATACATATAATTTATTGATTCATTTTTATATTTTTAGGGGGAAGGGGAATGCATCAATAGTTGATTAGTGAGGGTCTGCCACCCAGGGTCCCTGCTGATCCTTGGGCTCGCTGTCAGTGTAAACAGCACTGGAAGCAGATAGCGCTGTCTGTATTGCAGCCATCCGGTTTGGTAAAAGTGGGCCACTGCAATGTTGACAGCACTATTTGTTTCGAGTGCTCTCCATTCTGACAGTGAGCCCAGGGATTAGCTGAGAGTATCCCCTGATGATCAAATATTGATGACCTATCCTGATGATAGGTCATCAATACTAAAAGTCCCAGAGAACCCCTTTTATGTTACCTATAACAAGATTTAATGAACTTGTATACCTAATGTGGTATGTAAAAGGATATATGGGTAGGGAATGAAATATATACCATATATGCTGCATTTACTAAATATACTACACAAAGATGTCTATTGTAGAACTAAACTCAATACTAAAGCAGTATGCAGTAAGCTTCTGAGCTCCCCCTAGTGGTGGCTGCAGACAACCAGTTTTGCCATGTAACCACTTCTTTATATGGGTGAGGATGAGCTCTGTATTTGAAAAATCAAGATATAGTAAGAAATGAACCAGTACAGAATGGTATAATTACTTGGCCTAAAAACTACCTAAACAAACGTGGGTGGATGTATTGTCCCCCCCCCCCACACACACACACACACATTGTTGCCAAATTATCATCCCCATTAGGCCTCGTTCACACGTACGACACAGCATCGCCGCGAGAAAATCGAAACAATATCGCATTGCTGGTCTGTGTGATATCGCTGCATCTTCTCATGGCAATACCGCGATTTTGTAGCAAAACAAAGTCGCATGCGGTGCTACAAAGTTGCGCGACTTTATAGCACCATATGTGAGGATTTTTGGGGGGGAGCTTAAAATATAAGCCCTACCCTAAAAATCAGCCATAGCTGAAGAAACAAATAAAAAAAAAGTATACATCACCTCTCCCGCGCTGTCTGGGACTCCACTGCATCTGCTCCTCGGGTCCCGGCACTGATTTTCTTTTTCTCTTCTGGACGGGGATTGAAAAATCCCCACCCCCTGAAAGCGCTGACTGTGATTGGCTGATGCCTAGCCAATCACAGCCAGCACTCGATGAATGACTGTGATTGGTTTAATCATTAAAATGGAGAACACGTTTCAGTTTTCTTCCGAAACCTTGAGGTGAACAAGGTTTCCGAAGCAAACTGAAACGCATTCTCCATTTTAATGGATCTATTCTGATGTAACAAGCACTAAATAAAGTCAAAAGGTAGGATTTCCTACTATCAAAATTGCATCGCACTGCACGAAAACTGTGTTTTCGTGCAATACGGTGCAACAGAGAGGAAGGCTCCATAGAGAAATATGGGCTACAAAACCTCACGAGTTGCGTGCATATCGCCAGACCCACAAGGTTTTTGTATCAGATTGTCGCATGCTACAAAATATCACATGTGTGAAGTAACCTATAGGAAAGCATGCTCTTCTCATACATGCGACTTTTTCACTGGTGTGAACGAGGCTTTATCAGCAGTTTCATACTCGCATCAACAGGTGCCAGATTTAACCACTACCCTTCAGCAAGTACCAAGCTCTCAATCTACTATAAATACTACCTTACCACTGACGGCCTCAATTGTTTTAGGTCCAACGATCATGCCACAAAGAGAAAGGGAAAAATAGGGAGGCAGTCAGAAATACAGGATTCTCAGGATGAAATGCAAGTCAAAAACTTTTCATCTCACATACTTAATGATGCCCAACTTTCCGTATTGAAAAAAGGTCTATCATTCACATGCAACCCAAAATTTTCACACTTCGATTGGATCAAAGTCATGCACCATTTCTCTCGGGAATTGGCCTTTCATAAATGGTGTTCATCCAAACGTTTAAATTCTATCCCAATGACTTAGAATCGCTGGAGATGTTAGAGAACCTCCTGGGGGAAAATAAAATGGGTGTTGCAGAGATGCAAGGCCCCTTTACCAAGCTTCACCCCAAATCAAAAAGCACCCCAACTTTTCCTCGGTTTGCCAGCATTGATGCATTCATGTGTATGGTAACAGAGGACATTCTGAAAATAAAACATCATTGAAATAAAATGTATTCCCATTTAACATCTGAGGAAGTTATAGCCCTGGAGGAGTTGTGTAGTAATGTGGACATTGAAATAAAATCTTCTGACAAAGGAGGTAATATAGTAAGTATGGACAGACTAGATTATATGGCGGAATGTCTGAGGCATTGGAGGAACATCTACTAACAGAATACATGATATGTCTGCATCGGAGAATGTCATCTTGGCAACCATCAACATGTAGGGACTCTATTCAAATATTTGGCATGACCTGGGCCTGAAGGCAAGGCTAAAGTCCCTGCATGTTGATTGTTGCCAAGATGACCTTCTCCGATGCAGACATATCATGTATTCTGTTAATAGTGTCTTTTGTGCCTTGGAGATAAAAAAGCAGTGATGCCACAAATGGTCTTAAAACTGTGTCAATATAGGTACTGGCATTCGCTGTCAAATTATTATTACATGAGATTATTAGGCGGCTTGGAATAGGTACCGGTTTTAATGTAATTGTGGCAGTGCATAAGAAATAGCAATAGTAGTACATGCCACAGTGAGTTAATGCAGCAGAATGCAGTCCTAAGCTCTTACTCACACTCTGAAAGTTGCAAGTTCAATCCCCAAATGGTTAAAGGGGTTGTCTCGCGAAAGCAAGTGGGGTTAAGCACTTCTGTATGGCCATATTAATGCACTTTGTAATATACATCGTGCATTAAATATGAGCCATACAGAAGTTATTCACTTACCTGCTCCGTTGCTGGCGTCCCCGTTGCCATGGCTCCGTCTAACTTCGGTGTCTTCTTGCTTTTTTAGACGCGCTTGCGCAGATCTATCTTCTCCATTCGGCTCGTCTCGGCATCATCGGCATTTTGGCTCCGCCCCCTTGTACGCATCATCGCGAAGCTCCGCCCCCGTCACATGTGCCGATTCCAGCCTCCCATAGCCATCTGAAGGTTTACTCAGCCTTCCAGGTTGGTAAAATGAGTACCCAGTTTGCAAGGGCGTAATAAATAAATATGCGCTGTGGAATAAGTTGTCGCGATACAAATAACAAGTCCTTTTACCCCCTATGGATCATTTTCTATCCACATGTGGCACACATTTTTCTGCTTACACTCATTTCATTCACCGTTTACTCTCTTTTGTAATTATGCAAAATTATTTCTTGTTTAATGATACGTTTTATTTCCAGATATGTGGTACCGCTATGGGCACAGCTTGTGAACCCACTTATGCAAACCTTTTCTTAGGGTGGTGGGAGTCTACAATTGTTTTCACAGAAAACGTGGAAGAGTTTAATCAACATATCTTATTTTGGGCTCATTACATAGACAACATGCTTATTCTATGGGATGGTGATGGGTCGTCCTTTGAGCACTTTGTTTCTGTTCTGAATAACAACAGTATTAGTATGAGATTCATGCATGAATATTAGAGATGAGCGAGCATACTCGTCCGAGCTTGATACTCATTCGAGTATTAGGGTGTTCGGGATGCTCGTTACTCGTGACGAGTACCACGCGATGTTCGGGTTACTTTCATTTTCTTCCCTGAGAAATTTGCGCGCTTTTCTGGCCAATAGAAAGACAGGGAAGGCATTACAGCTTCCCCCTGCGACGTTCAAGCCCTATACCACCCCCCTGCAGTGAGTGGCTGGCGAGATTAGGTGTCACCTGAGTATTAAAATCTGCCCGTCCGCGGCTCGCCACAGATGCATTCTGACAGAGAGGAGGGAAAGTGGTGTTGATGCCGGAGCTGCTATGAATTGTCGGGAAGGGCTTAAATATATAGGCCCTTCCCTGCAATTCATCCAGAAAACTGTTAAAATAAAATATATATATATATGCTCACCTGCTCCCGGCAGCCGGAGTTCCGCGCAGCCGGCCTGCAGTGGGTGTGAAGGGGGGTATATATTTAAGCCCTTCCTGACAATTCATCCCACACTCGCCCGCACCGCATTGCTTTCGGACAGCTCCAGCCCGTTTCTAATGAAACACGGCTAGGAGCAGATTTTCGGGCGATTTTCGGGCACCGGTCACGCGATTTGCGGATGCGCATCCGTCATGCGATCCGCAAATCGCGCGAAAAAACGCCCGTCTGACTAAGGGTGCCTACCCACTAGCGTTTTTTCCCTGAGAAATTCGCAGCATTTTTTTCTCTGCAGTGGTCTATGGGACTTGTAATGTTAAAATCGCGATCGCGCAAAATCGCAATTTACCACGAAATCGCGATTTTGCGCGATCGCGATTTTAACATTACAAGTCCCATAGACCCCTGCAGAGAAAAAAATGCTGCGAATTTCGCAGGGAAAAAAAAGGCCAGTGGGTGGGCGCCCTTAGGCCTTAGGCCATAGAAATCGCAGATTGCACCTATGTGCGATCTGCGATTTCTGTTCTCTTCTCTATATGCGCTCAATGGGGCCGGCGGCAGCAGCGCCGACCCCATTGAGAACATATAGAAGACAAATCATTCTTCTCTGCCACAGCTGTAACAGCTGTGGCAGAGAAGAACGATGTTTGCCCATTGAATTCAATGGAGCCAGCAATACAGCCGCCTCCATTGAAAGCAATGGGCTGCCGGCGATCGCAGGATGAATTGTCGGGAAGGGCTTAAATATATAAGCCCTTCCCTGCAATTCATCCAGAAATGTGTTACAATAAAAATATATACCGGCGTATAAGGCAACGGGGCGTATAAGACGACCCCCCAACTGTCACCTTATACGCCGGCAATACAGTGGAGCAAAGAATAAAAATCATTACTCACTTCTTCTGGTGTTCTGCACCGCTGCTGCAGGCTGTCGCTCCCTCCTGGTTCCCGGCAGATCATTGCTTTCTCTACGAAGGGCTTTAAATCCCCGCCTCCAGAAACACACGTGCCTTCAACCAATCACAGCCAATGATAATGATGTCATTGAATGGCTGTGATTGGCTGTGTTTCTGGAGGCAGGGATTTCAAGCCCTGCGTCCAGGAAGCAATGCTCTGCCAGGAACCAGGAGGGAGCGACAGCCTGCAGGAGCACCGCAGAACGTCAGAAGAAGTGAGTAATGATTTTTATTCTTTGCTCCACTGTATTGCCGGCGTATAAGGTGACAGTTGGGGGGTCGTCTTATACGCCCCGTCGCCTTATACGCCGGTATATATTTTTATTGTAACACATTTCTGGATGAATTGCAGGGAAGGGCTTATATATTTAAGCCCTTCCCGACAATTCATCCCCGCGCACGCCGGCAGCCCATTGCTTTCAATGGAGGCGGCTGTATTGCTGGCTCCATTGAATTCAATGGGCAAACATCGTTCTTCTCTGCCACAGCTGTTACAGCTATGGCAGAGGAGAACGATCTTTACGCTGACAGTGCGGGGGGGGGGGGCACTCTTGCCGCTATTGTGGCTTAATAGTGGGACCTGTGAACTTGAGATGCAGCCCAACATGTAGCCCCTCGCCTGCCCTATCCGTTTCTGTGTCGTTCCCATCACTTTCTTGAATTGCCCAGATTTTCACAAACGAAAACCTTAGCGAGCATCGGCGATATACAAAAATGCTCGGGTCGCCCATTGACTTCAATGGGGTTCGTTACTCGAAACGAACCCTCGAGCATTGTGAAAATTTCGTCCCAAGTAACGAGCACCCGAGCATTTTGGTGCTCGCTCATCTCTAATGAATATCACAAATCATGCATTCACTTTCTTGATTTGTCCATTAATATAGATCATGAAGGCAGGATCCAAATGGAAGTGCACTGCTGAAAACAATCTTCTGCACTGGGAAGGCTGGAACACCCATCATCACTGAAGAGGGGAATTCCAGTGGTGCAGTATCTGCATGCTAAACGTAATTGCTCCACTGAAGAATCTTTCCAATTGGAATGCAGGAAACTGTTTTCCAAGTACAGAAAGAGCAGCTTACCTACCTAATGCCTACATAAAGCTTATAACAGAGCGAAAAGGGCTGGCCGGAACAAGTTGTTGGGAAGAAAAATGTGGCAGATGGAAAGAAGATCATGAGGTACATTGGTATATTCGATAGATAGGCTAACAAAATTATGGAAATCCTGAAAAAATACTGGCAATTTTGCTTGCAGTTCGTGAATTGGAGAATGTTATAACTAAACAACCCAGTATTACCTACAACCTTAGGGATATTCTTGTCCACAGTTACTTTGATATAACATCCCAGCCTAATAGGGAGAGTAATATGGACGACTCCCTTGGAAGCCAACTCTGTGATAACTGCTCTTTTTGTACATTTATGACCAAGTCTGCCTTTTTTAGGAACCCTCTAGATAACAAAATACATAACATTAGACAACGTAGAAACTGTAGAACTAAATGTGTGGTCTATGTGGCAATGTACAACTGCCCCATGTTATATGTAGGCAAAATTATAAGGGGAATTGTGCATGAGAATTTACAAACACCTTAGCACACTAAGGACAAAAGTTGATACCCCTCTATCGAGGCACATCAATACTGTACATGGGGGGGATTTGAATGTATTGAAGTTCCTTGGTATTACCCAGATTGGCATGGGTCCACGTGGCGGTGACATAAATTACTAAAGGAAGAGACCAAATGGATACTGAGACTCAATTGCAAGAGAATTCCCTATTGGTTCTCAAGGGAAGTGCTCAATGGAATCTGTTATAATATATATCTGTACATCCCAATAAGTATGAAAGTTTAATAGCAATGCCAGGGACTTCTTTCAGGGTGTAGGCCATGTCTTACTGTCACATTTATCTCTATCACATCTTAGGTAAGTTACACCTTTTGAGATCTAATCCTATTGTAATACACTAACTGTGAGAATCCCCTTTGATGATGTCACTCTCTTCTTTTTTTTCTCTGGTGACAAGATGTCACATTTAACTAATTGTTTTGGGACCCTGCCCTTTCTTTTTTTTATCTGATGATCATAAAGGTATTAAATGTTCTGTTCTGTGAGGAATAGCAGTTATCCTCAGCAGCTTTGTTCATCAGAGTGCCTCAGAAATTCATCACACAGTTTCAGGAATATATTTTAAAAAGTAAGTTGGGAGGGGTAACATCTCTCCTTAGGGAGAGCACCAAAAAAGTGAGTGAGAAGACTTATAAGGCCATCCATGCTCCTCTGGGTAATATGCAAATAAGGAAGATGGAACTATACCTCTGCAGCGCCACCTATTGGATGGCAGCATTCCTTCAAATTAATGCTTGACCCTTTATACAAGTCTGTAGAGCAATGATTGGGAATTGGAAAAGTGTGACACTAATTCATCTAGAACCTTAGAATTTGTCCTATTTCATTCTCTAGTGGCAGGTATAGTGCCCGTCATTTATGTCTTACAAGATACAGTACGGTATATGCAGAGACTCTTCCTTACTTCTCTCTTTATGTTAGCACATCTAATGTCTAACTTGCTAGTAAACTCCCATGTTGCTAGCTGAGAAAAAATCTAAGTCTTTCCTTATTGTTAGTACATATGTTCTGCCCTTTGGGACTGAAGTCTGTGCTGTGCAATGGCCTCCAGAGCAGCACAACTGAGCAAGCGCCGGCATCGGTGAAGGATTGGTCTATTACAGATATAGGTAAGCAGCTGATCGCACCTTCTATATGTCAGTTCAACACTTCTTCCATTAAGAATGTGATTTAGACATGGAATATAAGGATTGGCAGTTTTGAGTATTTGGTTACTCTCTTCTGACATAAGAAGACCGTCTATTTACAGGTCCCTTGCTTGAACCCTCAGCATGTTACCCGAGAGGACCTTGTGTTAAGTAGCAAAACATGTTGGGAGGGCTTTTTGCATTTAAAATATGGCTTCCACATACTTAGCCTTTACATTTACTGGCTTGGTTCCCAGATGCAGTGGGTGACTTAGCACGGCTTTATAGGACAGCCTATATAGACTCTAGATACTTAGATAGTGAATACACATATATGTCAAAATAGGATAGGACAGTTTATGTCTGTTGTTTTAGACTTTTTATGTGGTCGTTCATTTTAATTCAGATTTTTCTTTTGTTGGGTGGTTTTATTTAAACATAATAAAGGGTATATTTTAGTGATTACAATTAGAGATGAGCGAGTATACTCGCTAAGGCACATTACTCGAGCGAGCAGTGCCTTAGCCGAGTATCTCCCCGCTCGCCTCTAAAGATTCAGGGGCCAGCGGGGGGGCGGGGAGCGGCGGGGGAGAGCGGGGAGGAACGGAGGGGAGAGCTCTCTCTCCCTCTCTCCCCCCGCTCCCCGCCGCATGTCACCTGTCACCCGTGCCGGCCCCCGAATCTTTTGAGACAAGCGGGGAGATACTCGGCTAAGGCACTACTCGCTCGAGTAATGTGCCTTAGCGAGTATACTCGCTCATCTCTAATTACAATCTAATAGTGCTAAAACCCTAGGGTATTTAGTTGTTTAGACAATTATATGGCGCATGGGCACCTGTTGGCCGGGGAACATGGATTTCAATTTTGTGGTGTGGCCCCTGTAAGAGATAGAGAGTAAAACCCAACTGAAAAGTTGAAGAATAGCATGTGAGAAGCAGAAATCCACTTTCTGTGTCTTTCTAAACCCCATGAGTCCTCTACTATAACCGAAGTAAGGAAAGTATACTCAAAGTTAGAGTCCAGATTTATATTCAACTCCACAAAATGCATAAGGAAATGTAAGTTTTATTGACAGAAGGGTTTTGATGCAAATCCATATAATTTGTATTCTCGTATGTGTGCATCATGAACTGCAGTAGGAATAACTAAGGGTCCTTTCACACAGGTGGAATATTCCTGCTGAGACGCATCAAAAGCCATAGTTAGCCTTGTGGATTTTGGTGCGGAATGCGAAAAATTCCACCCCTTGTGAATGGGCCCTTACTCTCTTACTACATTATAGGAACTCAGTTACACTGAGAACACAGGTAAATAAAAAGTGAACATAGGCACCCGTCGGAACAAATGCTTAACCCTTTGCAATCCAATTTTGGATTCAGGGTTTCCTAGGGGGCTTTCTCTTTCTGCCATTATACAATGGTGCCATCTGCTGGCTAGATCCAGTACTGCGGTATGTGACATGCCTGAGAGACCCCCAACAACAGAGCAGCCAGTAATATACACAAAGAATACCCTGCCAGATGTCCTCTAACATCAGAGCTGTACAGCCTTCAATCAGAATGTCTTCAGACGTCAGACAGTGGATTGGAAAGGGTTAATGTCAACCTGGCTGTATGTCTGCTGATTTGATAATTTATTGGATCAATTGCTTTTTATGTTTTGTTTGGCTATTTTGTGTGTAAACTAGCTCTCAATTCAATGTCCATAGTTTTGAACCCAAAATAATAGTTCACATAGCAAATGAAAAAAAAAGGTTTCTGAAGATGGAAGCTTAGCTTAGGCCTATTTCACATCATATTTATAGACATACAATTCAGTATACATTTTGCTTTAATTTTTTATTTTAAAAAAAAGCACAAATATTCCAAATTTCACTATATGGTCACTATAAAAGGCTGATGCTTCCTGTTTTCAGCTGCTCGCTTGTCAGCTTTGCTGTGTAGACTGGAACTAGATGCACAGCATCATCTTATAAACATTAGATGATGGGATAATTAAGTACAGCTTGATTTTATTTCTGGAGGTTTAGATAAGCCATGGTAGCAATACTACACACTCATATAAAGCTCTGAGGAGGGGCTAAGCTTCATCACTCCCTGGTCACTATAATGGCCTAGGCCATTTGTGTCATGGTGTGAACTGCACCAGACTTGCAGGTTAGTCTGTAGTGATGTGTAGTCAGCTTTGGGTCAAGTGATGTGCTTGCCCGAACATGCATGTTTCACCCAACCTTGGCAGTTGAGGGTAAATCATCCCTTCTGCTGTTTAGCTGCTGGGCTAACTGAGATGTTTGACATCTCAGTTAGTCCATCATATTCTTTCTTGTGCTATCTAGTCCAGATCCTCTGAGCAGACGTGGCTGGTTA
Source organism: Eleutherodactylus coqui (assembly GCA_035609135.1). Classification (NCBI taxonomy): domain Eukaryota; kingdom Metazoa; phylum Chordata; class Amphibia; order Anura; family Eleutherodactylidae; genus Eleutherodactylus; species Eleutherodactylus coqui. Next base: position 63,407,122 of record CM069416.1, on the reverse strand, counting down.
TACTGCCAGTGTACTAGTCACATGCTGTGCCTGAAGTATCTCTAATAAAGTTTATTGCTTATTTGGTGTTCACTTGTAGATATTAGTCAGCTTTGTATTTTTAGTTTATTTAGTCTCAGAGGTTTAGTGTTAGTGTAGTTTTTGCCTAATAGGATCAGATTGGTTCTGGTCTCTCTCTTTATAGTGGAGTCATCCTTTCTGGGGCAAGTGCTTCCTCCTGAAGGACCAGTCCAGCTCAGTTGGTTTTGCTCCTTGTAGTCCTCCATGCCTTGTTAAATCAGGCTCAATTATTATTAGTTTGTTCGCAAAGATTCGTATTACCGGCTTCCAACTGTGCTCTCCAATGAATTTCAGCACCCATAGAAGACACACAACCTGCTACACTATACAAACAGGCAATAAAGGAAAGAAGTGCTTATTTCCAATTAGGCTGCCCTCAGGAAACGTTTTAAGAATTAAGATAATAGCTACAACATTTTAATCAAATAACAAAGACATTATTTCTCTTCTACAGAGTTACAATTTAGGTAATGAAACACATGACACATTTCCATTTTTTGTAAGAGCAGTGAGACTATGAAACTCTCTGCCTGAGGAGGTGGTGATGGCAAATTCGATAAAAGAGTTCAAGAGGGGCCTGGACGTCTTTCTTGAGTTTTGCAATATTATAGGTTATATAATTATTAATAACTTCAGGGGGGTCGGTGATCCAGGGATTATTCCGATTGCCAGATTGGAGTCAGGAAGGAATTTTTTTCCCCTTAAACCATGAAAATGGGCCTCTACATCATTGTGGTTTTTTTTGCCTTCCTCTGAATCAACATCGGGGGTAATTGTCTGAACTAGATGGATATATTTCTTTTTTCAGCCTTACATACTATGTTACTATATAAGTGTTTAATAAATACGAAGCCTACTAAGATTGTTAAGACATTTTCCTGGAGTTTTACATTTTTATTCCAGTTTTGAGACATATTGTGAATTCTGTGCTTAGTAGGGCAAGCAGATGATATTTTGCATAAAATAATTAATTTATGCATCTGGATGCTAAATACTTGCAAGCAAAAAACAAAATCCTAAAAATGTAATGCTTAAAGTGAACCGGTTACCTGCCTGAAGCACCATAAACTAGGTTATGGTGCTGGTAGGACAGGTGACCGTGAACCGGTACTGTGTTTTTTATACTCCCCTGCTTCCTGCGATGGCTGGCTTGTAAAGTTCATCCAATACACGAAAATCTGACTCTTTCGAGAGTCCCGTGCAGTCCCCTTCCATAGATTTGTATGAGAGACTCAGCTGGGGTGTGGACTTCACAGATGGGAATCAGGAAGCAGGTGAGTATGAAAAATTCAGCCCCCGGCTGTAAGTTAGTTTATGATGCTTTAATAAGGCGACAAGTTCCCTTTAAAGTTAACAAATTTATCTTAGGGTTGGCGACTATTAGAATATTTTGTATTCCTTAAAGTTATAACTATATTTGTAATTCATCTACCTTCCTAGTTGTAGTGTAATAGAATATTAGAACATGCAGTTTTTATACCCTGGTTTCTGCTGGGAGTAAAGAGGATAGTAGCAGATTCCTTATAAAGGAAAACTTCAATTTGCTATTTGATTAAATGGAAGTGAGTAAAAAAAATGTATTCTGCTTATTTGGAGCAAAAAAAAAAAAAACACCATAAAAAGCAGGAGCCCCAGAGTCTCAGCTTTAACAAGGACCAGCTGAAAAGTGAAGGCAAGCCACATACAAACCATCTTATGTCTGCCAAATTATTTCCTGGCCCCCAAAAAAACCCTCTTGTTTCCTCTCATGCAGGCCAAACATGGCACGGCACCAAGGGATTTCTAAATGGAATCAATTGCACTTGTTACCAACTGAGTTCTCTTTCATTCTTATGTTACCAAGGAATAGATGCTCAGCTGCAAGCAATTATAATGAAGAGTTACTGAGTAATGGCTTCCAGACTGCTCCATGATGGCAAATTAATTGAAAGAGACAATTTAAGAGTTTAAACCATGTAAATGCATTTCTTACTCTGTCAGAGAGTGACGTTTCTCGATGCAAAGGGTTAGGATGTTAAAAGATGATAAAGACATAATAGAGGCTATTTGCTTTGCTGAAAATTAGTTTTAATGAATCAAAGGTAACAATGTATACTTTGCAGGGGAAGCGCAATGTGTTCAGCACCTGTTTTCTTTATGTGCATAATCCCTTAGTAGGATATTCCTCTTTCTGTAGCCATGTGAAGGTTATGGAGAATGTTTAGAGTTTGGAATGGATGAGTCAGAAATTGGATTGCTTGAATTATATATACATTTTTTGCTTGTTCTTCAGGAAGGAACATAAGGATTTACAGACTTGTTATATTGTAATTGCTTGGCAGCGCACTTATTTATTATGCATAGCATTTTTTAAGGCTGGGGTCAGCAGGACTCTTGCCAGGATATTCTAGAAAGCTAAATACAATTCAATCAACATATTCACTCCGTGTAAGCTTGCTAACTTCAGATCTAAAATAGGACTTTCTATTTTCCTCTTATTTATGTAGTAACATAGAATGTATATGAGTGGTTGCATTATTTGTCTCCGCCAGGCACGTTTTACATCTGCGTTGGAACCTCCGGTCGGAAATTCCATCACGAATCCAGCTCAAACGTTGGGTGAGTCAGTGGGATCCATTGCAAATGGATGGGTGTCAAAGGCAATACACATAATGGGTGCCATGAGACCAACTGTCCTTCAGCCAAGCAGCTTGAAATGGTTGTGACAGACACAGGGGCCTGTAATGATGGTGTCACTTGTCTCTGGAATGGCGGACAATGAAAAAGTTGGAGCTGTTCGTGCTTGTTGGACGATCAGATGATCCTTTCTATTGGTAGTCTGTCAAGGGGGTCTGAGCTCGTTCACCTTGTGTGCGTGCTCTCACGTATTCCATGTTCCCAATACCGCCTAACAGTCTGGTCAGAATGGCCCAAGTGGTGAGCGATTTGTCAATATGACCATCCAGCTTCTCGCAGGTGGAACCACGTTTAGGGCCTCAGGTGGCAAGACCGTTCATCTAATCACACCACAGCTCTAATCACTTGCATCTCTTTCTGTAACTCAAGGGTTCATTTTGCACACAGTCAGAGTCATATGGTCTATAACTATGAAACATACGTAGGCCATGGTGCCAAATACAGAATCTGCATAATTTTATGGAAGTAGGGTACTCTAAGTGGATAATTGAACTATTCCTAATGGAAGTTGACTTTATCTAACTACATTAGAGTTTTTATGATGAATGGTACGATTTTTGCATTGACAGTCATCTACCAAACTTAATTTCTAATATTTGTAAAGTTAAAAGAATGATAACATGTACCCAAATGTGTCATATTATCTTCATATAAGTAGAACATATTGCCATGTACTATATTTTTTACCCTTTAAATCTCGCTTTGGAAATTAGGCCCATGTTTGTATTGATCCTTACAGATAGGGTACTTCCTTTGGACATATTCTTATGTAACTTTATTTCCATTAGAAGTCTACATAACATAGATTATCATCTCTACAGTAAACCTTTTTGGTTACATTATTAACGAATTGCAGGAACCTTATTGGTTTTCACCTCTAGATATATTCTGGAAGTTTCTGCATACACTTTACATTGATGTTTACAGGGATTGCATGGCAATCCCAATTTACTTTAAGAAAACACAACTTTATTGTATTTGGATAAATATAACCAGTTCATGAAAATGTATCATGCTGTAGGGTAGTTAAAAAAATTCCTGGCTTATTATCTATAGCAGTAATGGCGAACCTTTTAGAGACCGAGTGCCCAAACTGCAACCCAAAACCTACTTATTTATTGCAGAGTACCAACATGTCCGGGGGCGGGGCTTATCATGACGTATGATTTTACCTTAATCGTTATAAAAAGGACAGGGCAATAGACAGGGTGCAGATTTTGGGCTTAGTCACACGGGCGTTTATTGCCGCGATTTGCGCATGCGCATGCGTCCGGCGATTTTTTAAAACCATTGCTTTGCAATGGTATCGGACACATGAGCGCTTTTTATGCGCTCGTCCGATAAATTAGAGAACAGAAATCGCAGATCGCACCTATCTGCGATCTGCGATTCCTGTTCTCTTCTCTATATGCGCTCAATGGGGCCGGCGGCAGCAGCGCCGACCCCATTGAGAACATACAGAAGACAAATCATTCTTCTCTGCCACAGCTGTAACAGCTGTGGCAGAGAAGAACAATGTTTGCCCATTAAATTCAATGGAGCGGCAATACAGCCGACTCCATTGAAAGCAATGGGCTGCCGGCGTGCGCGGGATGAATTGTCGGGGAGGGGTTAAATATATAACCCCTGCCCTGCAATGCATCCTTAAATGTGAAAAAATAAAAAAAAAGAATGTACTCACCAGCTCCCGGCAGCTGGAGATCCCGGCGGCCGGCCTGCAGTGGGTGTGAAGGGGTGTGACTCAGACTGGCCCCTGATTGGCTCAGCCTGAGCCAATCAGAGGCTGATCTCAGTCACACCCATTCATGAATTCATGAATGGGTGTGACTGAGACTTGCTTCTGATTGGCTCAGCGCTGAGCCAATCAGGGGCCAGTCTGAGTCACACCTCCTTCACACCCAGGCCGCCGGGATCTCCAGCTGCCGGGAGCTGGTGAGTACATCCTTTTTTTTTATTTTTTCACATTTAAGGATGCATTGCAGGAAAGGGGTTATATATTTAACCCCTCCCCGACAATTCATCCCACACTCGCCTGCAGCGCTTGCATTCAATGGAGCCGCTGTATTGCCGGCTCCATTGAATGCAATGCGCTGGACAGCTCCGGCCCGTTTCTAATGAAACGCGGCTAGGAGCAGATTTTCGGGCGATTTTTGGGCCGATTTTTCGGCGCCGGTCACGCGATTTGCGCATGCGCATCCGTCATGCGATGCGCAAATCGCGTGAAAAAACGCCCGTGTGACTAAGGCCTTTGACTGCTTTTAGATGCGGAAATACTGCAGAATGTCCTCAGCGGAAATTTTTGTGGAAAATTCTGCAGCATTTCTTCATCTAAAAAGCAGTCAAAATCTGCACGCTGTCTATTTTGAAGCGGCCCTGCCCATTTCCACCACGTGTAAACATACCCCAGCGGTAATAGTGACACCGCACAGTGGCACCCAGCATGATAGCGACACCCCCAGGCGTATCAGTGACACCCCTCAGTGTACCAGTAACCGCCCCCCCCAGCAGCTCCCCGGGTACCAGTGACACCCCCTCCCCAGCTGTCCCCCTAGGCACCAGTGACACCCTCAGCTGCCCCCCCCAGGCACCAGTGACACCCCACAGCACTAGTGACCCCCCCCCAGCGGCCCCCCGGGTACCAGTGACACCCACCCAGAAGCCCCCCGGGTACCAATGACACCCCTCCAGCGGCCCCCCCGGGTACCAGTGACACCCTCCCAGCGCCCCCCTCCCGGGTACTAGTGACACCACCCCCCCCCAGCGGCCCCACAGTCTGTGCTGCAGCCGCTCCGTGCCCTGCTCTCCAGCTGCTGCCGCTCCCTCCAGGCTCCGCTGACAGTGGTTGTGCTCAAGCTGCCGGCGCTCCGTCTCCTGCTGCCGGCGGTGCTCCCTCCGGCGTCCCTGCTGCTGCCAGCGCTCCCTCCAGTGTCCCTGCTGCTGCCGCCGGATATCCGCCTCCTGCTGCTGCCAGCGCTCCCTCCAGTGTCCCTGCTGCTGCCGCTGATCTCTCTGCCTCGGTCCACCGCTGCTCCTTCACCGCCCCCTCTGCTGCTGATTCCTTTGCCGCCGACGCTTCTGCTGGTAAGGCCACACACACCCCTCAGCCGGCCCCTGCCGGTATTCACTAGTGGTGAGCGGCCGATGGCGGCGTGTGCCAGCAGGGAAGGCTCTGCGTGCCGCCTCTGGCACGCGTGCCATGGGTTCGCCACCACTGATCTATAGGCACTTAAGTGCTCAACAATCGTTCCAACAATTACGAGTGATAATTGCTCACTGAATGGAGGCAGAGCATATTGAAGATCTCTTCCAGTTGTTTGCCTTTATTCTGACTAAAGGGGTAGTCAATTATTCATAGATGAATGACTACCTGTTTACATGGGCCTAATCATTTGGTTTTTATGCATGCATAATACGGATGACGAATGATAAATAAACTAATTATCGTTCGTTGTTCAATCATTGGCCATGTTTTCACTGAATGATTATTATTCAGTTTTGCAAGATCCAATGATTAATCAAATGATGCTCGTACCATGTAAAAGGGTCCTTACATGATCAACACTAGCCAATTATAGAGCAGAGCATAGTGTAGTACACCCAGAAACTGCAGCCAGAACCAGAAGAACCAGAGTTTGCATGGCACCACTCCATTAATTTCAATGAGAACACCGAAGATTGGCAAGAACCAGTGCTCTGCAATCTTGGTGCTGTAATTGAAATGAATGGAGCAGTGGCATGCATGTGCAAGCACTGCTTTATTCAAGTGGGGACATTTGGGACTCTGGTTCTTGGAATGGACGAAAGTCCCAGTTGTTAGACCCCAACTGATTATAAAGTTATCCCCTATCCTGAGCATAACTTTATGACTTGATAGGTAAAGGTAAAGTTCCCTGGTGCAAGCACCGAGTCATGACTGACTCCTAGAGTGGTGTAACATCGTGACGTTTTTATTCACAGACTGTTTTTGCAGGGTGGTTTGCCATTGTCTTCTTCCGTCATATTTTACCCCCCAGCAAGCTGGGTACTAATTTTTCCGACCTCAGAAAGATGGAAGGCTGAGTCAACCTTGAGCCAGCTACCTGAACCACGCTGGGATGGAACCCACAACCTTCATGTTGTGAGCGAGAGCTTAGGACTGCCTTAATACTCTGTGCCACACAAGGCTCTTTATGACTTAGTACAACCCCTTTAAGAGGCTGTCATCTCTAGAAACAGATACAACAAGATGGAACACAGGAATTAGAGGTAGGTAATGACTCATACTGCCCACAGAAATCTTTAGAGAGCAGAGAGGAAGGAGAGGAAGAGGTAGAGAGTCTCATATTGACGTGCTTCTGGAGATAAGGGTGAGGGATTTTTTGTGTTACTGCTACTGAAATCACATCTACATTGTTCAGTACTTCTCTATAATGTTATACATGATGCAGTTACTTATATGTATGCTACAGAGAGCAGAATCTGTTGTTTTCTCTATATACAGTGTATAGAACATGCCATAGCAGGTAGTCTCCTCTCACCAGCTCAGCATGAACAAAAAAAATTGACATACAGCTTGCAGAGAAACAAAATTGGGACACACGGCAGCTTATTCTTGAAAGTCGGGTATGCTTAGGGCAAGTGAGTTCTGCCTAATTGTAGACGTCATTTAAATAGCAAAACTTATATATCAGCTATTTAATTTTTAAGTCTTTAATAGATTCTAATCTATTAAATAATTATAGTAGTGCGCAATAATATAATATTACATATATTAGGTCTCCATTAGAACATGTATCTATTTTTATTTAAAAATATATACATTTGCACAACAGATGATGGGTTTTTCTACCAGAATTAAGATTTAGAGAATAGGAAAAAATGACCTTTTTATAAGGATTCCAAGGTATGTTTCTTTCAACAGTTACAGATATCTCATGACAACAATTTATGGCAGGCCTGAGGCTAAATGGGGAAAAAGTTGGCTTGTGTAGAGGGCTGAGGTAGTTCAAAATCCAGATTTCAATTCAAGTTACGAGTTCTCCATCTGTGTCTCCAAGGAGGTACAGCCTACCGTGTTGACATAATGTAAATATTCCCACAACCTCTAGTGCAAGGGCTGCAGTTCGCTTTTCTCGCTCCTTGTCATTGTAATGTAGACATAACCGTGATATGCATTTACAAAAACATTACATGCAAAACAAAGCTCTCACTTGTAATGAAAACCATGTGATAGAGTACGCAGATGCTGTCCAATGTGCCTCTAGATGGGTATGTCATATGTCATGGTGATTGTCATAGCTTCCACTCCTTCCTTCACAACTGTCTTTCAATAGCTTATCTTTGCACTTCATTTCCAGAAGCATTACCATAAAATACGATGGAGAAGACTAAAAGGGCAAATTATTAAAGACTAATTATTTTCTGGTGTAAATACATTACGCCGCATTTGGACAATATTTTGAAACATTTTGTCATTTTACGCTTCTCTTGCCACTTTTGAAAGTAGTGAGAAGAGTGGGTGGGTTTAAACAGATAGGGCAGGGCATACTGCTGATTCATATTACAGACATTTAGTAATTTGCTCATGTGAAAAAGACCTTACGTTACATCAGTTGTGTCTTGTTCCTCAGTGAACTAGAGAACTGCACACAGGGAACAACAAAATCAGGTGAACTGCAACCTGGACTCACGGATAAACATAACATATTGACTGACAAACGCCCACAGCACTCACTTAGCATACTTGCATGCATACACAGATTATATAGATTAGGTATGAGGTATTAATTTGTGTTTTGACCAAAACACTTAAGCCCATAAGCCCGCAACAAAGGTCCTCGTTGTCTCACATGTCCTTACTCTAACGAGACAACTAGCCCCAGGAAACCTGCCTGCAAGTGGGGCGATCGTCCTAATAGGGACAGCGTCACACTGGAACCTAGGAACCTACCTAGGGATTGCACCAGGGATTGCATACCACACCAAACACCGTTTACACTGAACAGGACTGTTCACCTCCCATGTCTGGGAACCTGCACAGATACTCGGAACATGTTGCAGCATCCTTTAGACAGAGGGGCTGATTTATATGTGCAGCAGACCAGTGGGGATTGACTGGCTAGAAAAATCAATATCCAGCCAGCTCAATTATCCCACACCTGTGGCAGTGTGTTCCTGGAAACCCATAGTGTTTACAAAATGTGAAAATAGACAGGCTTTTGCTTATCATTGATGTGGTATATAACAGAAAATTTCATACAAAAAATATATATTGTACAACTTGACTATAATATAGGTAAAGAGAAAAAATATATAACAAAAAAAAAAAAGAACTTGTGGATCAGGTCATCATACCAAAACACAAAATTGCATACTTAGAATAGTTAAAGTAAGTACGAAATTGGCATGTAGCTGAAATTGCTATTAACCCATTTCCTAATTTTTCATACATTTCACCTTTTTATTGGAAGCACAGGAATACATATACTCGAACCAGCTATTACTATTTACATCCTTAATAATCTCAGTAATGGATGGGGTAGATTTATTGTTTCAAAATGTGTAGCATTGGGGTACGTATGTTGTAAGGTTATTGGTCAGAATCTATATTTAGAAGACCCAGTGCGGGATTAGTAGGAATTTGTAGATCACTTATAGTAGGCATTAGTTTATAAATCTGGGTCCACAAGCCTGTAATGAAAGGGCAGGACCACCATAAGTGAATTAGAGTTCCGTCTGTTGAGGCACATTTCCAACAACAATAAGAGTAGCAGGTTGAGATTTTATTCAGTTTCTGGGGCGTGAGATACTAAAAGTATAATAAATTATGTATATTTTCTAGATGATTAGTGTATCTGGAAACCATCGAAATGGAGGAAAAACTATTAATCCATTGGTCCTCTGTTATTGACATTTGTAGGTCTGATTCCCATTTCTCTTTTATAGATGCTAGTGGCTGAGGAGTATGAGATTAGAATTTGGTAGCATACCGAGATGCCTTTATTAGCTTCTTGAGTGGCGTTGAGCCAGGTTTCCAGTTTTGTCGGGATGTTAATTCTGGTCGGATTTGGAGTTTTTTGTAATAAGTGGCATATTTGAAAGTACCTGAATTGATCTTCTCTGGGTATATTGAATGTGTTTATGAGCTCTGAGAAAGAGATGAAGCCCCGGACTGTCCAAAGCTGTTGCACCTGGGTAATACCCAGGCCTTTCCAATGGGACAGATCAAGTTCCTGTATGGGGGATGTTATTAGGCCCTTTCTGATAGCCACCATTTCCCACACATTTGTTATAGCTTGGATTGTGTGTGAGTGAAAAGGGGGCTGTATTTTAAAAAAATAGATGTGCTAGCAGGTGGTTTTTGAGTGAGAAATTCCAATTAAGGAGTTTTCAAGTGGAGCCCAGAGTTTTGAACCATCATTGAGTCAAAGATATCTAAGTTGTTCTAAAATGATGGCATGGCAGTATTGTATAATTGAGGGAGAGCTAAGACTTAATTTTCTATGATGTTGGAAGAGAACATCTGCTTTAGTTCTGGGTTTTTTCCTTCCCCAGATAAAGGTCTGAATAACTGATTGAATATTCTTAAGGAAAGAGATGGGTAGAGGTATTGGAACATTATGGAAGAAATACAGAATTTTCGGAAGGATCATCATTTTAACTAGAGATATTCCACCAAGCCTGGAAACGCCATGGATTTTATATTTTTCCAGGTCTACTTTTATTAAGGAAATTAAAGGTTGGTAATTTGTTTCAATTAGTTTTAATGTGGAAGAAGTTAGAGAAATGCCTAGGTATGGTATAGAGTTTTTAGCCCAGGGAAATTTGGTTGTATTAGTAAGATGCGAAACAGGGGATTTTTTAATTCCCAAATTGAGGATTTGGGATTTTTAAACACTGATTTTTATAGTATAAGACTTTGGAGAAATCATCAAATCATCAACAGCAGGTAGAGAGGTAGTAGGTAAAGATGAGCGAGCATACTCGCTAAGGGCAACTACTCGATCAAGCATTGCCCTTAGCGAGTACCTGCCTGCTCGGAAGAAAAGGTTCGGCTGCGGGAAACGGCAGGGGAGAGCGGGGAGGAACGGAGGGGAGATCTCTCTCTCCCTCTCTCCCCCCGCACCCCCCTGCTCACTGCAGCAACTGACCTCTCACCCGCGCCGGCAGCCGAACCTTTTCTTCTGAGCGAGCAGGTACTCGCTAAGGACAATGCTCATGAGTATGCTCACTCATCTCTAGTAGTAGGGTTTGACAGCGCCACGATAACATCATCCGTGAAGAAAGCTATTTTGTGAACTTTTTGTCTTATTTTAATCCTGCTGATGTTACTAGATAGTCTTATATAAGTTCCAAATGGTTCTATTAATAGAGCGAAAATCAATGGAGACATAGGGCAGCCCTGTCTAGGGCCATTGCTAATCATTGCTAATCATGACTTAGATAAAAAAAACTTAAGGAATATACCAAAGCATTAGGTAACAAGTAGAGGGACATTATTGCTGATACAAAATTACCTTGAAACCCAAATTTTCTAAGGACTGAGTGTATATAGCCCCAATGCACTCTGACAAATGCTTTTTCAGCTTTTTCTACATTTTCAGTTAGGTTGATAAAATGCCTAGAGGCATCTGATGATTGTCTGTTCTTGATGAAGCCCACCTAGTCATTCATGAAGGGAGGATACCTGCACTCCTTATAGAAGTGATTGACATTTCTTCTGTGTCATTCAATTTAAAATATTCTGTGAGAGTGTCTCAGATATTTTGTGCGAAAATTTGGAGTTGCTGAGAAGATAGTTATTGAGCCTACAGGGAGAGGACGGGGTAAAGTTATACTTTTCTTTGATCATGATGGAGACTGGTGATATTTGCAAATGATACAAAATTATACAAGATAATTAATACAATGGAAGACAATGTACGGCTACAAAAGGACCTAGATAAACTGGGTGCTTGGGTAGAAAAATGGCAAATGAAGTTCAATGTGGATAAATGTAAGGTTATGCACATGGGCAGGAGAAACGGATGTCACCAATATACACTAAATAGGGTACTGCTAGGGAAAAGTGATATGGAAAAAGACCTGGGGGTACTAGTGGATTGTAGATTAAACTGGAGCAATCAATGCCAGTCAGCTGCTGCAAAAGCAAATAAAGTCTTGGGGTGCATTAAAAGAGGTATAGGGGCGAGGGACGAGAACATTATTCTTCCACTATATAAGGCACTTGTCAGGCCTCACATCGAATACTGCGTACAGTTCTGGACACCAATGCTCAGGAAAGACATTACAGTGCTTGAGGGGGTTCAAAGAATGGAAACTAAATTAAAGGGGTTGTCCCGTGCCGAAACGGGTTTTTTTTTTTTTTTAACCCCCCCCCCCGTTCGGCCCGAGACAACCCCGATGCAGGGGTTAAAAAAACAAACAGGAGAGCGCTTACCTGATCCTCTGTCTCCGTGGACCGCAGGGCTTCTGTGCGGTCCATTGCCGATTCCAGCCTCCTGATTGGCTGGAATCGGCACGTGATGGGGCGGAGCTACACGGAGCCGGCATTCTGCACGAGCGGCCCCATAGAAGACAGCAGAAGACCCGGACTGCGCAAGCGCGGCTAATTTGGCCATCGGAGGCCGAAAATTAGTCGGCACCATGGGAACGAGGACGCTAGCAACGGAGCAGGTAAGTATAAAACTTTTTATAACTTCTGTATGGCTCATAATTAATGCACAATGTACATTACAAAGTGCATTAATATGGCCATACAGAAGTGTATAGACCCACTTGCTGCCGCGGGACAACCCCTTTAATAAATGAAATGGGAGGACTGGAAAACCCAGAGAGGAAATCAAAATTGGGAATATTTACCCTGTAAAAAAGACGATTAAGGGGCAATCAAATAACTATGTATAAATACATTAGGGAACAATACATGGATCTCTCCCATGACCTGTTTATATCCGGAACTGCAACAGTAACAAGAGGACAGCCTTTATGTCTAGAAGAAAGCAGGTTTCATCTCCAACACAGAAGGGGGTTCTTTACTGTAAGAGCAGTGAGACTGTGGAACTCTCTGTCTGAGGATATGATGATGGCAAAATCCATAGAGGAGTTTAAGAGGAGACTAGATGTCTTTCTAGAGTGCTATGATATTACAGCAAATAGACATTAAGTGACCAGTGGGGTTGTTGATCTCAAATGTTCATCCAGGGCTTACTCTGGCTGCCATTATGGGGTCAGAAAGCATTTGTTTCCTTCAAATGAGCTAAATTTGCTTGTTGGGGTATTTTTTTTTCTTGCCTTCCTCTGAAACAACAACGGGGGTGGGGGTGGGGGTGGGGGGGTGGGGGGGGGGGGTGAAACAGATTGAACTAGATGGACATTGTCTCCATTCAGCCTAACTATGTTACTATGTATGCTACTGGGGCATGATCTGACAAGGATATTACATCAATGTGGGAAGAGGTGACTCTTTGTAACAGCCATTTATCCACTAGGATAAAGTTTATACGAAAGTGTATTTTGTGTGTGTTAGAGTAAAAGGGGAAATCTTTTTCGTTGGCATGTTGGATTATCCACACATCATATGCCCCTTCTTTAAAGATTAGGTCTTGAATATCTTGGGAATGCACGCATTGTTTTCAATGGAGCCACGGCTGCTGTCGGCGTCCCCATTGAAAACAATGCTCTGCTGTCACCCCTGCATTCTTTTTCAGGGAAGGGCTTTACATATAAGCCTTCCCTGAAAAAAACAAAACATTTTAGTGTAAAAAAAACCAAAAAACTTACCTCTCCGCCGATGCCGTGACCCCCCGGGCATAAAGAACACATCTGCCGCATGCAGCAGATGTTTTCTTCACCACCACTAGTTAAAAGAATTCCCTGTTGCTACAGCCAATCACAATCAGAGCTACCAGCAGGCGGAGATTTAAAATCCCCGGCTGCTGACAGCTCAGAACTACAGAGCCAGGGACAGCGGCAGAAGTAGCGTCTGAGCCCAGGCAGGTGAGTATGGAATTTTGGGGTTTTTATACCCTATTTTAAATGGCTTTTCAGGAAAGGGCTTATGAAGTCCTTCCCTGAAAAGCCATTAACGGCTGCCGGGGCTCAGTGGCGACTTCTGCCACTGTCCCTGACTCTGCACTGCTGTGCTAAGCTATCAGTAGGCGGGCATTTAAAATCCCCACCTGCTGGTAGCTCTGATTGTGATTGGCTGAAGCGCTCAGCCAATCACAATCAGAGCTACCAGCAGGCGCGGATTTTAATTCCCTGGCTGCTGATAGCTCAGAACTACCGAGCCGAGGACAGTGGCAGAAGTTGCGGCTGAGCCCCGACAGGTGAGTATTTTTTTTTCTCACTATTTTAAATAAATTTTCAGGAAGGGGCTTATGAAGCCGCGGCTCCATTGAAAACAAGCATGCAGCTGCGCACACGCGTGTTTTTGCTCGTACATAGGTGCGCACCTATGTACGCGCGAAAACACGCTCGTCTGACCCCACCCTTAGTCATAAAGGTTTCTGAACCTTCCTAGAGTAGTATATTCCAAGAGAGAGAAATAAAATCATGAACGGTATTACTAATTGTATGATGCTTTTTTGAAAAGTTACTTTTATTGCATTTCATTATGTGAGCCAATAACCCAATGATGATCAAAGTATGCATGTAAGAAAAATTGTGATCTTCCAATATTTTTGCGCTACTTATTTCTGAGAAATCATTAAATTCCATAGTTTTCCTCTCCCAATCTCTCTCTCCCAAAATTATCAAAGGACAGAGTTTAAGAGGGGCATTATTAGAATACAAGAAGCTGGATGATCGTATTCAGGAATTTCCTGCCACCTGGCCCAATCTGACCAGACTGATAGGAGGTGTTGGGACCAGTGGATGTGTGACAGCATGCACATAAGGCAACCAGGGTTAGGACACCCTCGACAGACCACCAATAGAGAGGATCTTCTGATTGTCCAACGAGCATGAGCAGCTCCAACTGTTTCTTTGTCTGCCATCCAGAGACAGGTGGTGCCACTGTTACAGGCTCCTTTGTCTGTCAAAATCGTTTGTGTCTGGAGACCTAGGGCTGAGCACTTCAATCATGCCTTTGCTGTGGAGTGGCACACTACCCCCACTACTGGTGTGATGGTGTGTGTGTGTGCGGGGGTGGGGGTGGGGGGGTGGCATGCATACAACAGTCGGTCACCCTTAATAGTGATACAAGGAATAATGGCAGCTCAGTGATATGATCAGGACATCCTGCAGCCACATGTGTTCCTTTCATGACAGTTCTTCCAAGAGGCATTTTAGAGCAGGATAATGCTTGGCAGTATAAGCAGGGGTGTCACAGGAATGCCTTCCAGAACATTGTCACACTTCCGTGGCCAGCCCAGTCACCAGCTTTATCACCAATAGAACATGTATGGGACCATCTAGGATGCCAACTTCGACAGTCTACGAGTTTGCATAGTCTATAGGCTCAGTTACAGCAAATCTTGACCAATATACTGCATACCTCCATGCCTATCCACATCACATCTTGCATCCAAACTAGAGGCGGTACAACAGGGCACTAGAGCCTCCATGCCCGCCCATATCACATCTTGCATCCAAACTAGAGGCGGTACAACAGGGCACTAGAGCCTCCATGCTCACCTGTATCACATCTTGTATCCAACCTAGAGGTGGTCCAACAGGGTAGTAGAGCCTCCCTTCAAGTGTTCAGTTTTCTGCAATAAATTATCCCTTTTGTTCTTATATTGTAATCACTTACTTATATCAACATTGAAATCATGCACATAAAGTTTCATTCAATTTGGACAACTCCATCTAGGTACTTGATTTTTTTTTAACAATGAGTGTGTTTCAAGTTTTTGCAGTTGTTGCAAATAAAGGCTCTTTCCCAGAAGACATGCTGGAAGCAATTACTGTCACAATATCCAAACCAGAAAAATCATTGGATAACCCTACTAATCTTAGACTACTATCGGTACTAAATTCAGATGTAAGATTCTACTGCAAATTACTCACTACTAGGTTGTCTAAGATTAACCCTTCTTATAAAGAATAATCAGGTAGGGTTTATTAAATGCAAGCAACCTCTTGATAACACGAGGAAATACATATATCCTATCCGTAGTGCTGATAAAAGTCGGATACCTTCTCTGTTGTTCTCCCTGGTTGCAGAGATGGAATTCCACCATATGCATTGTATTTATTTGAGAACATCCTAATAAAGTTTGGCTTTCTTGAAACCCTGCTTCATTCTATAATGACCCTATATATGCCCCCTACAGGCAGTTTTAGACAAAATGTGGCCCTGGACAAAATTAAACGTGGGGCCCAAAATTTCAAAATATTGTGCCAACTCACAAACCCAGTCAGCAGAGTAAAAACAATATAATAATATTTTACCCCAGTTCTGAGACCTGAGGGGAGATAATTTTTTTAAATGTATTCTATCAGATTCCAGCCTGTGCTGCTTTAAAAAATGAACATTTTGGATTTGTTGTGGATTTTGACAACCCTATTGAACTCAATGGGAAAAATCCACAACAAATTTCATCCTATCTACAGAATAAATTGACATCCTACAGATTTAACATTCGCAATGCTCAACTTTTGCAGCACGTTGAAATCTCATCCTCTTTCTTAAGGCCTCATTCACACGAGCGTGGTTTACACGCTGCTATAGCAGCGTGTAAACCACTCTTCTATAGCAACCAATTGGTTGCTATCGATGCGTTCACATGGATCTTTTTTACCAGCGCAGAATCTGCGCTGGTTAAAAAGATAGGACTGACCTGTCAGCTGCATGCTGCGGGGCTGTCCATAGTGCTGACCAAAGGCTCCAATGGGAGCCATGGCAGCACTCTGCTTGCAGCATGGACATGTGAACAGGCTGCTCCATGGAGCAGCTCGTTCACCGCAGAATTCCTGCATGGCAGCATTGTGGTTTACATGCTGCTGTAGCAGCGTGAAACCAAGCTTGTGTGAACGAGGCAAAGCACTTCAGCACATACTGTAAAGCACTTCAGATTTACCTCAGCCAATTAGGGTATGTCTATGTACTTGCATTTTTTCCAACTTAGATTTGCATATGAAAACCTGCAGCATATTACCAGCAATGTGTATGAGACTTTGTTAAAAAAAAATCTGCAGTGGAACTTGACATGTGTGGCAGCTTTTAAATGTACAGTTCCCTGGTGACCATTCAAACTGGTCAGGTGTGCACTCGCTGGGTGTGAGAGCAGGAGGTTGGAGGCAGAGCAATGTAAACTAGTAGCTGTGGCCATGCTCCAGCTTCCTTCTAAATCATTGTTTTTGAGTCACTCTCCTCCTTTGCTGTTCTGCTGCATGTGTCTCTCTTCTCCTGATAAGCTAATCACATGAGGTGCTGCCTGACTGCTCTCTGACAAGGATGAGCAGTGCTACAGCTGAATAGCAGTTTCATTGTCCTTCTGAAGATTGAGCCCTGGGCAATTGCCCAGTTTTCCACCCTCTAACACTAACCCTGCCCATAAGTAAAGTTTAGACCTCCAGATAACTCTTCAAATTCTTTGAAATCACAAATGGAACAAAACAAGGTTGACTCCATTCTCATTTAATTTTCGCCTCAACAACTAAACCCTTGGCAGGGCAACTTAGGAAACATCCCCTTACTACAGGAACCAAATTTGATTATATAGATCATAAGATCAGCATGTTTACAGATAATATCATCTTAGCCCTTTCAAACCCTATACAATCCTACCAAAACTTATGTATATTTTGGAGAGCTACTCTAAAATGTTCACTCTAAGTTGAGTATACATTAATTCAAGCTTCTACATTTAGAAACTCTTCCCTCAGATTACAATTTCCTACAGAAGAAATGTCAATTCCAGTTGGATAACACCTCCATGACATTCCTAAGGTCTATTTAGACACAGCAATTATTGCTCAAAATTCGCTCAAAAGTGGTCTATTGAGTGATAATCCTTGTGTCTGAATCAGCAGAACAGCTGATAAGCAGGACAGCACACTCCATTCTGTTCTGCCTGCGAAGAGCTGATTACAGCTGATAACATTGTTACAGCTGTTCTCAGTTCTCAGCCCTGCTGGCAGAACAGCTGATAAGCAGGACTGCAGGCTGTGTCTGCTCTCCATGGTACTGAATTCTTTATGGGGAGCCCCTGGATGAACATTTGAGCTAATTACAGAGCTCACACCTCCTGCTGAGTTCTGTAAAAACTCCCAGAAGCTCATTTGTATGCAAATGAAGGTAATAAAGTACTAATGAGTACCTATTGGTACTTTATGCAAAACGATAACTGATCTTTCAATCTTTTGAAAGATATCTGTGTGTGTAAATGGGCCTTTAGGAATGTGGTTAATGAATCCTTTGCAAGAGCTACTGTATAAAAAGTTTTTAACAAAATCAAATCACAACTCCAGCACATGGCACAATTACTGTAGGTACTTCACTGCTTTGATATATAGCCTCCATTAAAATTATGATAATTCCAGAAACTTAATATATTTTTCATAATTTACAAATTCCTTTCCCTTAGAAATAGCTGAAAAAACTTCAAACAATGATATTAATATTCATATGGTGAAATAAAGAACATTGAATTCAAGCAGAGGTCTTGTACCAACCTTTTGAAAAAAGGAGGTTTGTATTGTCCCACTGTTGTACAATTTTACAGAGCATGTACAGTATTTTTTATCATCTAAGTCAGCTATGGATAGAAAATTCTTCAAAACATTGGGTGTTGATTGAGAAACAAATACTGAAAATCCCTTGTTTAACCAAATTTTAACTTGCTTATTCCATCTTTACATTGTCTACCCCACACATCCATCCCATTTTAAGGGTAAATTTTGATTTGCGGAAGACTAGTAAGATAGCATTAATTACATTTTCTTTATATCATATCCTTTTATCTACATTGGAATTTAGCCCCTCTAGCACAGGCCTCAACTCATGGACCCTAAATGGAATTTCTTATGTAGGTGATTTATTTGACCATAATGGCCTACTCCCTTTCACAACGCTAAAGAAAAAATTCACTATCCATTGTTGTGAACTTTTCAAATGTTTTCATACATGACAGATGATTTTTAACATAGGGTGTACAGTTCTCAGTATCACTCTCTGAGGCCTCAGTCACACAGGCGTTTTTCCCCACGATTTGCGGATCGCATGACGGATGCGCATCCGCAAATCGCGTGACCGGGGCCGAAGAATCGCCCGAAAAAACTGCTCCTAGCCGCGTTTCATTGGAAACGGGCTGGAGCAGTGCAGCGCTGTCCAGCGCATTGAATTCAATGGAGTCGGCAATACAGCTAGCTCCATTGAAAGCAATGGACTGCGGGCGATCTCATGATGAATTTTCGGGAAGGGCTTAAAAATATAAGCCCTTCCCTGAAATTAATCCAGGAATGTGTAAAAAGTAAAAAAAAAAATATACTCACCTTGTTCCCGCAGACGGAGTTCAGCCGCGGCCAGCCGGCAGTTCTCCTGAACTGCTGTGAGTGGTATTCAGCAGCCGGGGATTTAAAATCCCCGCCTGCTGAATGAGCTGCCTCTGATTGATCACAGCCCTCACCAATCAGAGGCAGCTCTCACTCACCCATTCATGAATTCATGAATGGGTGAGTGAGTGCTGCCTCTGATTGGCTCAGCGCAGGGACCAATCAGAGGCAGCTCATTCAGCAGGCGGCTGTATTGCCGGCTCCATTGAATTCAATGGGCAAACATCATTCTTCTCTGCCACAGCTGTTACAGCTGTGGCAGAGGAGAATGATTTGTCTAGTATATGTTCTCAATGGGGTCAGCGCTGCTGCCGCCGGCCCCATTGAGCGCATATAGAGAAGAGAACAGGAATCGCAGATCGCAGATAGGTGCGATCTGCAATTTCTGTTCTATAATTTATCGGACGAGCGCATAAAAAGCGATCATGTGTCCGATACCATTGCAAAGCAATGGTTTTATAAAATTGCACATCGCATGCGCATGCGCAGATTGCACAGAAAATCGCCCGTGTGACCGAGGCATCAATCAGCCAGACTTTTATATGAATGGTCTCAAGTAGAGATGAGCAAGCACGCTCGATAAGGTGAGTTACTCGAGCGAGCATTGCTCTTCTCGAGTAACTGCCTTCTCCTCCGAGCGTGCTCGGGGGGCAGTGAGGGGCGGCAGGGGGGAGCGGAGGGGAGCGGGGTGGAGAGTGAGAGAGAGGAGAAGGCAGTTACTCGAGAAGAGCAATGCTCGCTCGAGTAACTGAACTTACTGAGCGTGGCTCGCTCATCTCTAGTCTTAAGGTATCTCAGCTAGCTTAACAAATAAGAAACATGGCAGCATCAGTGGGTGTGGAAACTTCCAAAGATTCTTTTATTTTCCCATAACACGGAATACAGGCTACATTTCAGTCCCCAATTGGACCTTTGTCATGCATACAACACCAAGTAAAACCACAGTTTAAATAGCATAGATTGCACATAGGACACACAGTTTTTTCCCCCATTTCATTTATTAGGAAAATCAGAGACAGATTTTGGACTTAATATTTCAACAACTCAATTGTTTAAATCCTTTTTGGTGATCCAAAAGTTCTCTAGATATACTACTAGAAAATTAGTGTATTGGTAATTTTTCACTACTCATAAGATATTAAAGCTTTATCACGGTATAAGGGTGGCTTCACACGAGCGTGTTTTTGTGCGTACATAGGTGCGTACATAAGTGCGCACCTATGTACGTGCAAAAACATGCGTGAATGCAGGTCCGTGCATTGTTTTCAATGGAACTGCAGCTGCTGCCGGTGGCTTCATTGAAAACAATGATCTGCCGGTACCCCTGCATTCTTGTTCAGGGAAGGGCTTAACATATAAGCCCTTCCCTGATAAAGAAAGATTTTAGTGAAAAAAAAAAAGTAAACAATATGCTTACCTGTCCGCCGCTGCCGTGACCCCCGCGGGAATGAAGAACACATCTGCCCCATGTGGCAGATGTTTCCTTCATCTCCGCTAGTTAAAAGAATTCCCTGCTGCTACATCTGCCATATCTGTGACAGATGCAGCAGAGGAATTCCTCAATTCACACGTCAGCTGCGGTAGACAATTCTGCTGCCAGCAACCCCTTCAATTGATTTCAGGGAAGGGCTTTAAATATAAACCCTTCCCTTAAATCAATTGCCGGCAGCAGAATCCTCTACCGCAGCTGACATGTGTGACAGCTGCGGTAGAGAATTGAAGAATTCCTCTGCTGCATCTGTCACAGATGTGGCAGATGTAGCAGCAGGGAATTCTTTTAACTAGTGGGGAAGAAGGAAACATGTGCTGCATGGGGCAGATGTGTTCTTCATCCCCGCGGGGGTCACGGCAGCGGCGGACAGGTAAGTATATTTTAAACTTTTTTTTTTTTCACTAAAATCTTTCTTTATCAGGGAAGGGCTTATATATAAAGCTCTTCCCTGAAAAAGAATGCCGAGGTGCCGGCAGAGTATTGTTTTCAATGGAGCCGCCAGCAGCAGCTGCAGCTCCATTGAAAAACAATGCGTGCATTCCCTATGGTGCACGCATGTCCTATCTTTGCAGGCACACGCCTGTAAAGAACGAACATGTGAACACACCATAGGGAATGCATTGTTGCCAATAGAAGCGTGCTTTTGTGCGTGCGCATATATAATGAAGATGTGAAACATATATGGTGTGAGTATGCGGTGATTGGGTCCTTGTGGAAAGCCATTATAGATCTTTTGTAGTTGATTTATGGTTATCTTATACAACTAAGCCCTTCACAAGCTTTACTTTCTTTGGACCTTAACCAATACCAATATGAACATAAGACAATAATTATCCATATGTTAATCATTACCAATATAAAAATCACTTCAGTTAGGAAAGACCCTAATGTCCCATCCCTTTGTGAAGTTCTTGCTGGAGTTACTGATAATTGCCTACCTGAAAAAAATGATTGCTCCCAGAACAAATAAATAGACAAACTTTTTTAAGAAATGGGATAGTGACATAATAACATAGTATGTAAGGCTAAAAAAGACATATGTCCATCCACTTCAGCCTATTACCTCCCCAATGTTGAACTTCAATGAGGTTGAAGCCAATTTCTGTGGCTATTATCCCCATATAATAAGACTAATACTCCATCCTAAGTTTTCCGTGCCTAAATCTAATTCCTTTACAAGTATTAACATTGACCTAGTTATTGTTCAGACACCGCAGCAATTTATCCCTCCTTTTTTATTGAAATACTTTTCTTGTCACCAAGGCCATTGGTTTTGCATGATTATTTAAGTTGCATCCTTTCATTAATTGTAAACCTTATATGTCAGATGTATCGTAATTAGAGATGAGCGAGCATACTCTCTAAGGCAAACTACTCGAGCGAGTAGTGCCCTATGCAAGTACCTGCCCGCTCGTCTCTAAAGATTTGGGTGCCGGCGGGGGACGGGGAGAGCGGGGAGGAAAGGGGGGGAGATCTCTCTCTGACTCCCCCTCCCCCCCCCGCTCCTCCCTGCTCACTCCCTCAACTCACCGCTCTCCCCCGCTGGCACCCGAATCTTTAGAGACGAGCGGGCAGGTACTCGCATAAGGCACTACTCGCTCGAGTAATTTGCCTTAGCGAGAACCCTCACTCATCTCTAATCGTAATTCATTATTCTGCGCATGTATGTTATGCTACACAGACATCTCTGTTTTGTTATAATTTAATACTAAAAATTGTTTAATAAAGCAAGATGATGGCCATAGTCGAACATTTATCAACAGCGTTGGCATTTTCTTAGCTAAAGCTAAGTTGTTCGGCTAAGAGCAAACACATCAGTAACCTAAAGTAAAAACGTGGGGTTATGACATTCAGTAAACCTTTTAGTATGGCCAACATAAAATGTTAAAGTGGCTATACAAGTTAGTGAAGAATAGACTAACAATGCTTTATGTGTTTGGGGTATTTTTTATTTCAATATATGAGCTCTTTCAATATGCATGAGCATTTATGAGTGTGCTTATAAATAATGTAAAAACATTTAAGATGTAATGAAACCTCTGGCAATCTATCATTCTGTAAAATGTTTTGTAGTGCCATAAGATTATCTCAGAGATTTATGTGACACTATGAACATTGTTGGCGATTGCCGATTTGTGATGGAAGTTACAGTATAACAATTAATCATTTTCACACACAAAGTGAAATTTCTTTTAAAAATGACTTTGGAATTTCTCTTTTCAGTTCTTTAAAATCTCTAAATAGTTTGAAAAATATCATTATTATTTTTGCTTCTGGAACTGACTACACAAGACGTTGGACTCTATATGTACTTTTTTATCTCTTGGATGTTCCTTAACATGGTATCTAATGTATTACTCTAGTAAGAATGCCCATCTTGATTTTATGTTTCTGCAGGTACTGTAAGTAGATATCACATGTGATTGTTCTCAGTAAGAGAAACCAAGCAGTCTTGTAGATATGATACCTTTTAATGGCTAACAAAAATACATGATGTTATGGCGAGCTTTCGGAACTCTCAGGGTCCTTCCTCATAATAGAACATATCTAAAGACGTATTTACTATAACACATAATCACATAAGAAGAGCAGGAACATGGTGAACTTAATTTGCACTATATAAATACTAGCGACAGAGGGTAGGAGGGCACAGACATGTTGGGATTAATAGCATTTAGATAAATACCAGGGAGGGATGACCATAACAGTAAATAATTATAATTAGTTCAGTGACAAGGAATGTGAAATCTCTACTTTAGACCTGCAAACAAGGAAGATGGAATAGGTGGCGCTGCAGAGGTATTGTTCCATCTTCCTTGTTTGCAGGTCTTTCACATTCCTTGTCACGGGACTAATTATTTACTGTTATGCTCATCCCTCCCTGGTATTTATCTAAGTGCTATTAATCCCAACATGTCTGTAACAGGACCCCCAGCCTTCAACTAAAATGCTTGATTTATAGTGCTGGTCTCATATGAGGAAACAAAACCTTATGAACCCCCGAAAGCTCCAAGGCTTGTGTGTAACTGTACTCTCTGCACCCTCTATAGTTAAGCCTCTGATATTACATCATATTATAGTGACAGGTCAGACTAAGGCTACATTCACATGGGCAAGCGCGATATCAGGCCGATAAACTTGGCTTGATATTGTGCTTCCCTTTGTGCAATTTTAACAGCGATGCAAAGCGTTTTTGATTAAAAATCGTGACACTTATGGGAAATTGCAATCCTCACTGGAAACATCACATTCATATGCCCATTACACGGCATTCGAGTGCCATACGATGTCTTTTAAGGTCCCATTTAAAACAATGGGCAAGTCATTCCACGGGAACACCCAAAGAAGAAAGGGGTTCCTGGTGTGATTAAATGGATTTCATATTTGTGCGAGTTTTGCGCGCATCACATTGCACAAACCTCACGCCAGAATATCGCTTGTGTGAATAAGCCCTAACTGTTATACAACATGACACAAAATTGGAATATAACTATGAGACCATTGTATTCATGAACAGATCACTATCAGCATCCCAGCCAATTAACAATTATTGACAGCTGCCTGTTTGTACAGGCATGTACATTAGCAACCATCAGTCATTGGAAAGGGGAAGCAGTTGATATAACGTGTAGCTAGTCGGACATATCATGATAATGTGCTGTCCTTATGTCACATTTAGATGAGAAGACGGTCATCTAAATGACTGCATGAGCGCTGATGTCACAGGTTGTTAGACAGGCAGAAAACACCACATTCTGTGCGAAGCGCTGAGCGAGGAGTGTTTACACTCAGCGAGAAGTCAGCGGTCCAGCAATGATTTTCGTGCTGGTTGGAAACAAGCGCCCAACAAACTGTAAAGAAATAGTGCATGATGGCTTTGCATTTAGGCTCGATTATTATATGTATTACTAGCTGATATCTGTTTATCTGGTGTTCACACGGAAAATCTTATGAAGTCGTGGTTACTTTAGAGATACCGGGAAAAAATTTTGCGTTACCCAGGAATCACCACGTGGAGGTAACCATGCGACGTTTCCTCAGTGTATAGGCAGATAGGAGAGAGATTTATCTCAGTCTCTATGTGAAAATGTCACCCCACAGAATGTGCCACCTCTCACACTCTTCTCATTTTTACCCTGAAAGGTAACGCCCCTTTTTATTCAAATTTCCTACCCAGACTGAAGGTTGCAGCTCCTTGTTATACTTAAAGGCATACTCCATCTCAGCAGTCCATCTCCACTTCCTTTTGTACTTTACAGCCTTTCAATACATACGACAGTCAGTTTTATTCCTGTCAGTATATACTCATATTTCTAAATGTGTTTTGTTTTGCTGAGAAGATAACTGTCTCATATATTGCGGGGTACAGTTATGTTATTAGTTACATAACATAGGAATGGTCAAGCCAAATTTCAAGTTTGTGCAGTACAGATGTGTATTACTTACATTACATAGGGGGTCACTTACTTTTATGCATAGGATTGAATAATCAAGTTGCAACCCTTTAAATTTCCAATATTTAGTACGCAAAGAATGGTCATGGCAAATTTCACACTTGTGCGGTAAAAATTTGTGTAATTATTTGTTGCATCGGGAAGTAAGAGAATTAGATTCCGTATGTAAAATTTGGACGCTAATTCTTTTGCGATTAGAATTGAATAATCGAATTGGGACCCATAAGCTTTTACTATTTATGATATAATCTATGCTCGTGCCAAATTTCAAGTTTCTATGACATCAGAAAGTGAGAGAATTAGATTCTGTGCGTAAAATTTGGATGCTAATTCTTTTGCGCTTTGAATTGAAAAATCGAGTTGGGACCCATTAACGTTTCCTATTTATGACATAATCAATGCTCGTGCCAAATTTCAAGTTTCTATGACATCGAGAAGTGAGAGAATTAGATTCTGTACGTAAAATTTGGACGCTAATTCTTTTGCGCTAGAATTGAATAATCGAGTTGGGACCCATTAACTTTTCCTATTTTGGACATAATCTATGCTTGTGCCAAATTTCATGTTTCTACGACATCGGGAAGTTGGAGAATTAGTGGCGAGTCAGTCAGTGAATCAGTCAGTGAGGGCTTTCGTCTTTTTATATATATATATATATATATATATATATATATATACACACACATTAGGACGCATTTTTACAAAATGATTCATAAGGAATTGTTTTAGAAAAAAATCTTTAAAAAATTAAAATATAATACTTTAGAAGAGTTTTAAAAACCTATGACTGGTATTATTGTAGTGAAGCCATATGAGACGTATTTTAGGTGGTCACTGAAAATCTAGTCCTGTTTATTCCTATATTATTATAAAGTTGTGGATGTAACCGAATTAACTATGCTACTGCTTTAATTCGTAAACTAACACTCCCACCGAATGATTAGTAAATTAGTAAACACAATTGTTTCATTATCAAAATCAAAGGGAACTTGTCGCCTCCCTACAGCAGCATAAACTAAGTTATGGTGCTGTTAGGAGCGGTGATGGAGAGGCGGGTGATGTATTTTTATACTCACCCACTCTCCTGATCCCATGCTGTCACCCGCTGAAGTCCATGAGCGGCACAAAAGTCTGACTCTTTTCAGATTACCATATGCATGCTTTCCCATGCAAGCCCAAGAGAGAGCACACACATGGCAATCTGAAAAGAGTCAAATTTTCCTGGGGTGTGCAGACTTCAGCGGGTAACAGCACGGGATCAGGAAATGCTATAGCTGGTTTGCCACATTCATAGTTTGGTTCTTCATGCTCAGTTCACCAAAATGTTTTTCAAGTAAGCAGCACATATCTTTTTGTTTAGCTGAGCTTATCTCTCCACCATACTATTAGCGAGTCTGCTACAGTCTGCGGACAGGACTTCTTTTGCTCTGGCAGCATTAAATAAAAATTGTTATAAAATGAGAAATAACTTACTTTGCTTAAATATCACCTCGCAGACATGTAAACAGAAGCAAAGGGATTTGCACTGTACCATAAGGCATGAAAACGTGACATTTTAAGCATGATCCAAGTTAGAACTTCAATCTACAAGTGCACAACACTTCAAGATAGATCCGAAATTCACAAATCTGCAACATTTAAAGAGATGTCCAATCCAATGGCATTTTATTCACCCATATGTTATCCAGTTGGTAGATAAAATACTGTTGAATTGTATATCTCTCTAAGTCCTGCTGAGTGCTGCATTTTCATGGAACATATATATATAGTAGGAGAGCAGTATACAGAATGGCCTGCAGAGGGGGATAAGATGGGCATTCTTGTACCTAGAGAGAGAGAACACCTGTGGGTGTGGCAGGAAGTGAAATAAAAGGATCAGTTCCTGCCACACTCAGGGAATTTGACAGAGCAGCAGAGCTGAAAGTGCTGTGGGGGCCTCGAATCTGACAGGGAGGACAACCCTAGACTCACATCCTAGGGGGTTCGGATAATGGACTATGTTTTATGCTGTACACATGTTTGCTGTGACATGAAATAGTGGAATAAAACTCACAGATGACAGATTTAAAAGAAATACAAGTTTCTGGTGCGTTTATATACATATAGTGCCAGCCCAGACGGAAAGGACGGCGAGGGTGCAGGTGAGTGACCCCAACTTGCCACAAATATATATATATATATATATATATACAGAGTGAGAGAGATATATATATGTGTGTGTATATACACACACATATGTACAGATGCAACATATATTAACCTGACCGTGCTGGGCTAAATACACAGATGCAGCAAACTACAACTTGATATCCAGTGGCTTTCATTGCATTTAACATGTTAAATATCAAGTTAACAATAGCTTCTTCTACAATACATAAAAAAGCAGTACTTACCTAGTAGGCGCTGTCTGGGTCCCTCCCACTGGTCTCCGCAGTTCCAGGCAGGCTTGCTTGCAGTTCTCAGTGCCAACAGAGCATCACTTACTGGTCACAGGGTTTGTAAACCCAGCCTCCAGCAAGCGATTGCTCTGATTGGTTCTTGTGCACTACGGCTCAGACAACGAGAGCCAGTGCTTGATGAACCAATCACAGCCATTCATTGAATTTTCGGGGAAACACGGTATATTATATATAGAAGGTTGTCTTCCCCTGGATCAATACTGTAGGATAATAAACTGAACTGGATGCCATATAAATTATATTACTATGTTATTCCGAAGGTTAAACTACAAAATCCAGAAGGTTTTATCCCCTGTTCACATTTAGCTTTTCCTGTATATATGGTCATACAGTGGAAGCTGTCGGACATTAATGGCCTGAGAGTTAGGATTTACCAAAGTGTTCAAAGGATTACTGTTTGTAATATGTGAAAAGCTAGGCCTCCTATCCACGGGCAATATTTCACTGCGTTACCCGCGGCGATAATCCGCATGTTGATAACGCAATGAACGCTTTTCATAGGATAACTATGGAAAGCGCAGCCTGATGTACACGAGCGGAAAACTGCCCCGATTTTCCGCTCACGTGTAAAAATTGCAACATGCCGTGATTCTCCACAATCAACCTATCATTATGATAGGTTCATCATGGGAAATCATGGTGACATTAGTGCTCCCCGCGGCAGTATATCGCAATACACGTGGACAGCCAGCCTTAATCTTCTCGGCCGCATCTTTCCCATCACATGCTGCCTCAGATAAGGCACTTGAAGATGTGTTTCAAGTAACTGCATGATGAAACATCTCTTTACTTGTTAATAACTAGAGATCAGCAAGTATACTCGGTATGGCACATTACTCGAGCGAGTAGTGCCTTATTCGAGTATCTCTCCGCTCGTCTCTAAAGATTCGGTGGCCGGGGAGCGGCGGGGGAGAGCGGGGAGGAACGGAGGGGAGATCTCTCTCTCCCTCTCTCGCCCCGCTCTCTGCCGCAACTCACCTGTCACCTGCGCCGGCCCCCGAATCTTTAGAGACGAGTGGGGAGATACTCGGACAAGGCACTACTCGCTCGGGTAATGTGCCTTAGCAAGTATACTCGCTCATCTCTATTAATAACTTATTTTAAAAAAACTTAATTTTTGGTTTTTTACAATTGTCTTAAAAGATCAACTTCTAACACAGTGAAAGTTACAAAGTTAAATAAAAATAGAAAATGCTAAAACTGTGGCAACTTTTTCCAGCAGTGTTCGCCAACCAATTTCCTTGGAACCTGATTATGGTTTTCCCAGACAGCAACAACAGGAAGATCTGTCATTTTTTAAAGAGAGGATATAGTTGTGTGGGTTCTCCAGGAAGGGAACACTTTATTTTCAGAAAACACAGAATAGCAAATATCAAACATAGGCGTGTACAAGAGGAAAACACATTTCCAAGGGCTCTTTACACTGAAGGAATTATCATTCAGATTCCGCGCTGGATCGCGGGAATTTCAATGATAATCATTCAGTGTAAAAGCTGCCAGCAACTAAAGATGAATGATTATTCATTTGCTTTACATACATTCTTCAAATCATGCAGGCATAAAAATCAAACGATGATCAGCCTTTGTAAATAGGCAGTCATTCATCTATGAATATCTGCCTGAATGGAGGGGGGCGGTAGGAACAATCTCCAGATCACTCTACCTCCATTATTGATTATCACTGGGACAACTGTCCTATGTGAGAGCCTCGTGTGGCGGAGAGTGGTAAGGCAGCAGAAATGCAGTCCTAAGCTCTCGCTCACGACCTGAAGGTTGCGAGTTGAATCCATGCGTGGTTCAGGTAGCCGGCTAAAGGTTTACTCAGCCTTCCATCCTAAAATGAGTACTCAGCTTGGTGGGAGTAATAAATAAAAATTACCTGAAATCGCTGTGGAATAAGTTGGCGCTATACAAATAACAAGATTTATTTTTATTTATGTAAAGGGGCCATAAGACAAGGTATGCAAAGACTATTAGCTGTCTACAAGTAATGTTTAAAGACTGGGATTACTTTCAAAAGTGGGTATTGGTATTACTAAGTATTAATGGACAACATGCAAAATTTTGAATGGACTGTCCATGAACTCTACTTAAACCAAGTATAGGCCAAGAAAGGTAATTGGCTCCAAGGGAATGTCCATTGTTTTTGGTGTTACGAATACCCCAATACTTTGTATGTTTAAATGTTTTTTTAACTTCAAACTGAATCCTTTTTTAGCAAAGTACCATATTTCAAATATCCCAGAGTGAGGTGTTGATGTGTTCAAAAGAATAAGCGAAAGTGGTCCAATAATTTCCTTTGCATATGGTTTCAATGTAGAATTTGTGTGAAATTTACTGAGTTACGTTACGTTTGTGCATATTTTTGACATAGACCATTTTAAGGGATTTCTCCATGGCACAATAAAATAGCACTTATTTAATTCAACGTGGAAAAATCAGTAGCCAGGGACATAACTTGAGGCTTCTGGATCCAATGTAAAATTTGTGCCAAGGTTCCCATTTCTAATATCGGTGCCTTCTTATGTGGCAGAGGGACTTTTGTGCCGCCTCTGGCACCATAGCTACACTGCTACCACTGCTACATCAGCATCCCTATTTAGCTACAACCCTGTGTGTAGCTTTCTAATTTATGCTGTACTGTAATTAGGTCCCTGAACTAGGACCAGAACTCATGCTATATGTATGACTTTGTATTACATATAGGCATACATTCAGGGAGAAACTTACCACTTTCAACCTAAAATCTTTATATTTAGCAAAAATTGAGCCAAAATTATCAGAATGGCACATATGACATCATAAACTTGGTGCAACTCACTAGACATAAGCTCCTTATGCCACCTTGTGGCTGGCATGCATTTACACTAATATTGAGCATTTTAGGACTCCTCTCAGTCTAGACACGTTTCAAAATATTGAGATAGGTTGTTAGACGTAACTAAATGCCATAATAAATTTGATAAAAAGCCAGATACTCCAAATTTTGCTACAATTTTCAACAAAATTCTGCCCAATTTTGCTAAGTAAATCTCCCCCAAATTTTTGGTCTACTATGTATGCACAGAAACTAGGATGTGTACTGCTCAATAACCACCTATACAGAGAACGAAGTGAAATTATCTATCATTTCAGTGAACAATTAGTACGTGTTATTTCATGTTTTAATTTCATGTATAATCCACTTGGATCCGTGCAAGTGAGCACAACTGCAATTTTTAAAATTCTCTCTATATTTCTATATCCTTGTTAATTCATTCTCTCTCTCTCTCTCTCTCTCTCTCTCTCTCTCTCTCTCTCTCATATCTCCTTATCTATCTCTTGCAATGCATAATACCTCTCTAACTAGGGTTATGCAGATAAAATTGAAATAACAAACCCCCCCATAAATTATAATTTTATACGGTCCCCTAGAATCCGATCTGTGTGCATACATATGTATTTGTCCCATTTTATCATACAGCCTAGTCATAAAATGTGAAACACACTGGAATTATATAGGTCCATAAATTTGAGCACGCCTCGCGAATTGTCAAATTGTCAAGGGAGAATGGAGGTTTTAAGTTATAATTTCGTCTACGATTTCACACATCATAGATGTTTGAAAGGTAAGA
Source organism: Eleutherodactylus coqui (assembly GCA_035609135.1). Classification (NCBI taxonomy): domain Eukaryota; kingdom Metazoa; phylum Chordata; class Amphibia; order Anura; family Eleutherodactylidae; genus Eleutherodactylus; species Eleutherodactylus coqui. The sequence goes on along the minus strand of CM069416.1, from coordinate 63,375,885 downwards.
CATCTATTTATTTATCGAAGCATTCTGACCAGAACTAGCCAAATTAAGATGCAAACCTTGTTTTCAGCAGGGACTGCAGAAGTGGCAGGCCGCAAGTAACATGATTAGTGATAATAAACAAGGCCATTTTAACAGAGTATCCTAAGTACACTATTAGCTAGACAAAACATAGAAGTCAGACAAAATACAAGCTGTGACTAAACGCCTGTGGCATGGATTTGTCAGTCAAGATTCGCTTGTTAGTTCAAAGCAATCCTTTCCTTTTGAACGACCTGACCATTCATCAGCCTGATGTGAATAGCAGAATTCAGGAAACATAGACTCAAGTGATCTGTTCCTACTTTACTGCACAGACGGAATTCTATGGTCAAGGATCAGAATGTGGAATGTTGGGAGTCGTAGCATTTCTATCATTACTATATACTGGATGGGCATATATACCATTGTCTTTTTTTATATATATAGGCGGAATCTTGAGTCTTAAAATGAAGCATATTACATATTGCATATTACACAGCATTTCAGATCATTGGGTTCTGTCCCCATCAGGGCTCACAATATTTTTTTTTAATTCGCCTATTAGCATGTTTTTCATTGCAGTGTATATATAGATATATATCTATATAGATATATATATATATATCTATATAGATATATATCTATATAGATATATATATCTATATACATATATGTCTATATATATATCTAAATAGATATATATCTATATATAGATAGATAGATATAGATAGAGATAAATGGAGATAAATAGATATAGATATATATCTATTCAGTACCTACTGTATATCACATAGATTGTAAGCTGATGTGGCCAGAGCACATAGCAATTTATGTTTTTTTTCTGTATCACACTGTCATTTCCTATTATTTACAATATGTTAAAAAGTGCAATGCAGGCAACTATGTAAAAAAAATCATACAAATAATACATTAACTTAAAGCTAGGAAAAAAATGAAAAAATTACTGCATTATTAATTTTATAGCCGTAAATTATATAAAACCATTAAAAAAAAATCTATTATCATAATGGTAACTAATTTAGTGCTAAACTCGGGTGCTGCTCGCCTTCCCCCACCCCCCAGTCTTCCCAAGTAACGATATAGCTCTCTCTGAATGTTTTTTCCCCTACTGACTAATGCAACAGTTGAAAATGCCACGTATAAATTCTGCCTTTATGCATATTTTAGAGCACAGACAATAAAACAAAAAAAGCTGTTTACAATTACAATCTACTTAGTATGCCTGCTCAGAAAACTCTTTCTGGGTTGCTTGGTTTTCAATGTTTATTAGTTTGACTTTCCCAAAGTCAAAATACACTTTGAAATGTAGCATGTCATTATGTAATTTGTAGTTACAAAACCCAGGGCCGTTCTGAAAGAATCTGAGACAGAACAGAGCCCTTCCAGTTAACAGTATACTTACCTAGACTATGTTTTTTCTGTAAATCTTATTATCAGCCAGCATAAACATTAAGCCATCCAGAACACTGCCCAGCACAAAGTCAAGACAGCGAAAAAATTAACACACCAAAAGAAAGAAAAAAAAAACACTTTTGGGTTTTTTTTATGCCTTTCAACCAGAATTAGAATATTCCTAAATACCAGGGCAATGAGATCTTATCTACACAGTGAAGAAATGGCAAATAGATGTGTTAACGCTTTTGTATATGTGAAAATAGGACTAAAACGGGAAAAAAATCATCAGGATTTCTAAAATTGGTCCTTTAAATGAAAAAAAAAATTAAATAAATAAAAAAAGCACCAAAAGGTTTGCTGAGGATCTTTGGACACGTTCCTAGTATATCAGAGACTGAAGTTCTGTTTGTGTTTGGGGAAAACAATCTGTGTGGATTGAGCACAGAACTTTCTGTGCTGCGGACAATGCTTCTCTTTTGTTCTCTTCAGATGTCATCATTTTTTTGGCTGAAGCGTGAACTGAGTGCACAATGCAAACTTCTATCCCCACATGAAAGTAAAGCAGCTCATGGGGATATATATTTTTTTATCTTATTTGCCATTTCAGTTGTTTTTGGCTCTTTGGTCTACATTTTTTTCATGCCTCGTGATGCTCAGTCTGAGAACCCAAACGGTTTGTCATTTTTTGTTTTTTCTTAATAGCAAGGATACATTTAGGATAGATTTTATTGTTAGTTCTGTTTTTAGACTATATGTATATATGAGCATTCTAAAGCATAGAAATATGTAAAAACATGCAATATATATATATATATATATATATATATATATATATATATATATATATATATATCAAATACTTCTAGATACGCACACATACAGATACAGATATATTGGCTAAAATTGCTGACTTGCTCCAATGGGGTCTTGAGCTTGACTCCAAATTTCTTGTGATGTTGACAAAGGTACGCCCTGGATTCTCTAATCTTCAGGCAATGTCCAGAAGTTACTAAATTACTTTTTTTCGTACAAATTAGTAGCTTGATTCATTCATTCTTCACCGTACAGCAACAGTATTAAGAAGAAGAATTGAATTTCCTATATTCCTCACCATGTTGAGTCTGTATAGATCTATATAGACATACAGAATCATCCCAGGCGCTGGTGCTCATCACCTCTCTTGGCATATCTAGGGCATTTGTAGAGCAGCTCCTTCTCTTCAGAATGTGATCACTGACAACATGATCTTTCCAGAGACGCTTTGCCCTGACTCCTCCTCATACTGTACATTCACTAGAGTTTAAACGTGTTTGCTCTCACATTCTGTAAGATTTCACAAGGAAAGTCTTCTTTACCCTTTCAGGTCAGCTCTATGTTAGTCACTTCACTTTTCCTTTAGTTCCTCAATGTCTACAAATTTCTCACTGCTGCATCAAGTGTGGTTGGCTCTTAAAGTAACTGTAATTCTAGAACAGAAACACATTTATGTTTAAAGTGATGTTCAGTTTTAGCATTTTGGAGCTACACTGGGGATGGGGAACATACAGATGCCCTGAGTGAGTAGGTCCTACTATTACTCACTTTATTGAAGGGATGGGAGGGCCGTAGGTTTGGACACTTGACCAATAAGATTAATGGAGTGATAGAAACTTGCTAGAAATGTTTCTGTTAGAGTCCTTTAGGGTCCTTTTTTTTACACATTTCTTGCGGTATATTTTTAGCTTGCAAAACCCACGAATTTCATCCATTTTTTAAAAAACCTCTTTGTTTGTGGTCTTTAGTTATTTTACACAAATTAATTTTATTCAGGCTTTTCCCCTCCCTATAGAACAGTTTATAAGAAAATACCACAAAAAAACATGCTTTGTTTTATACAAAAAAAAAATCCATGGACTCAAAAACATACCCAAAGTGAGGAAGACAGCACCAAAAAAACGTTTGTGGTGCATTTCATCTATTGACCTACAGCTACACCCATTTTTTTGTTAAAGAAAAAAACAGCCAAAAAAGCCGCCATTTTTCCTGAGAAATGATACTTGCATTATACATGCATGTAATGTTCCAAGTGAGTTCAGGAAAAGATGAACAGTAATTTCAATAGACTGACTACTTTAAAAATGAATATTTTCTTACAAATTAGGAGAAATAAGCATTGAAGCTCTGTTTTCCTTTTTTATTGCAGGATTTGTGCAGATTCCATCATATTTGCCCGCAAAACAGCACGGCCTACAGCGCTATCTTTTCTGGTAAAACAATGGATACCATGACAGAACCCGACAGACCCCGTTATAAGTCAATGCAGGCAGAGTGCTTTCTGTTATGTGACAAATTTCGCATGGCTTGAATTCCCTTTTTTCTGCTTCTATGACAGAACAGAAAAGTTTTAAGGGGCTTTCCTGGGAATTACTTAAAGGGGTTGTCCCGCGAAACAAAGTGGGGGTAAGCACTTCTGTATGGCCATATTAATGCACTTTGTAATATACATTGTGCATTAATTATGAGCCATACAGAAGTTATTCACTTACCTGTTCCGTTGCTAGCGTCCCCGTCTCCATGGTGCCGTCTAATCTTCAGCGTCTAATCGCGCGATTAGACGCGCTTGCGCAGTCCGGTCTTCTCCTTTGCTGAATGGGGCCGCTCGTGCTGGAGAGCGGCTCCTCGTAGCTCCGCCCCGCCACGTGTGCCGATTCCAGCCAATCAGGAGGCTGGAATCGGCAATGGACCGCACAGAAGCCCTGCGGTCCACCGAGGGTGAAGATCCCGGCGGCCATCTTCACAAGGTAAGTATGAAGACGCCGGACCGTGGGGATTCGGGTAAGTACTATCTGTTTTTTTTTTTTATCCCTGCATCGGGTTTGTCTCACGCCGAACGGGGGGGGGGCTATTGAAAAAAAAAAAAACCCGTTTCGGTGCGGGACAACCCCTTTAAGATAAATTATCCTCAGGATAGGTCATCAATAGTTGATAGTTGATCAGCCGGGGTCTGCCACTGATTAGCTGAGCAGGCACCTGCTTTTCCGACCCCCATGTAGTGGCCAGCGCTTGTAGCTGCAGACACAGCTTTCATTAAAGTCAATGAGAACTGCACCTGCAGCTACAAGTGCTGGCCACAACGCAGCGGTCAGTGCAGCAGCTTCTACCCTGTACCCTTGCATGTAGCTGAGTTGATAGCGGACACCAGCTCAGCTGATCAACTATTGATGACCTATCCTGAGGATAGGTCATCAATAGTATTTTTCTGGAAAACCCTTGCTAATACAGACATGAACACAGCCTAACTTAAATTGATCCTAATTTTTGTTTAAGAATGCAGGATATTTTTGCCTTGTATAATTAAACAGTTTTGAAGAGTTAAAAATTATTGATAAGATATAATTATTGCATATGAGAGTATAAGAATTATTGACTACAGTTGAAATCAGATAACCACAATATGGCCCCCTACAGAAGCTGTATATTTAGTGTCAAGAACCAGAATGGATTTTCTGTTTTACCCTCATGGGAGCTGATTCCTTTCTTTGCACGAACTATAGAGTCTGGATGGACCTCTGATGGTGGGTGGATACAGACAGTATATTATCGCCAACCCTATGAGGCTGTATAGAGAAAAATAATGTTCTTTTGGGGGGTTATTCATAGATTTTCTGTAGTTCCTCAAGCTGAATAATAAAAATGTAAGGCATGAAAAGTATTTTTTTGTTAGTTAGTTCTTTTGTGAGCGGGAAAACAAGTGATTCTTAATAGAGTCAAGCCAAACTCTTCACATGTAGAGCATATGACCCAGGTAAAGCTATCCCATTTTGAACATGAGAAGACTGAACCCTTTGGAAAATGCAATGTCAGAATAATAAAAGGAAAGAAGAATGAGGATTGGAAAAAATGATAGTTAAATACAATCACAGACTTTGGAAACTTCAAAAACATTCACTTGGTGAGTGTGGTCTCTCTTGCCAAGTGTCTGGTCATGTATTGCAGGGTTGAGGGCTACTCCTCCACAAGACGCTCAGCATTGTGTATGATGGCTGGTTTTGGATGTTCTCATAGTGATGCAACCAGTTAACCCTATTCTGCTGTTTAACTTTCTTTCCTTACAGATCAAGAACATGTCATTGAAAATGCCGAAACCAAAAAGGAAATGAGATAGGTATAGAGAAATAATAGTTTAGATAATCACCAAGAAAAACATTTTTCGGCCTACTCAAAAACTGTCTCTCCCAAGGACTTGGGGATACAATCAGGATCATGTTTGGATATGTTTGGAAAAAGCAGTGACACAATCCCAAAAAATACTGATGAGCCAAATAAAAAAAGTTATTGTCTTCATGTTGTTAAACTTGTCCTCGGCGAGCCATATACAATGACTAGAAGTCCTAGTAGGACTTTTTCCTATCAGGTAAGGGACCAGTGTATTAAAATAATGACTACAGTGCTTGTTTTCAAAATGCTTGCTCCCTGGAACACTCGTCTCATGTCATTATCATGAACACAGTCTTCATTCTTGGAGTGAGCCAGAAGTGGTAAAAAGGTCAATTTGATGGTTAGCTCCTGCAGAGGTTTCATATGTATATGAGCCCACCAAGTCATTTTCTGTTACGGCTTCAGATAATGCTTGCCATTGTTTAGCAGCATTGAAATAAGTTTGAAGACTTTATGGGCAACTATTAGGTTTCATGGTGAAAACAGAACTGGATAAGTCTTACTTTATTGGTTTCACAACTACTGAAACTGCTTTGCACCTCTTTACAAGAACAGTCTTGCTGTGACTGGTGACAAGTAGAACATTTTATGTCAACTCAGTTCCGCTATTGCAGTCAGCTGTTTGGATTGCCGACTTCTATGCATTTGAAATTGGGTACCAAGAACTTTTAGGATACTTGACAAAGAAATAGCTGACAACATATTTAGCATACAGGAACCCAATATCATACACAGATAGATTTTATTTCACAATCGAAAGAACAAAGGAGCACATTGTATACCCTGATCCTACTATGTTATGTCACTTTTTTTGATGAATTTTTTTATATTTTTGCAGCAAGGAAACCCTCATAAATGACATGCGCTATTACACCATGTTGCAAGAAAGTATTTATTTATCCCAGAGCTTCATTCACTGTGTTGCTGTTAACTATTGGAAAAAGCCAGCAATCTTGGAAACAGGCAGATCCCTAACAACACAAATGCACTTTAAAGGCTCATTCAGACGAGCGTGTTTATGTGCGCACAATCGTGCACACATAACCATGTGTCTATTAGAACCATTGGTTCCCTATGGTGTGTTCACATGTCCGTGTTTTACAGGCATGCAAAGGCGCATACCTGCAAAACATAAGACATGCGTGCACCATAGGTCCGTGGTGCGTGTTAATATTCCCTGTGGGAAATCCCCTCATCACTGAACCCTGTGTCAGCACTGTCAAAGTGTTCAGTAATAATGGCACTCTCTGCGGGGCATAAAGAACCCCCTGCCACAGCTGTCACAGCTGTGGCAGAGCATCGCAAAGCTCTCCCATTGATTTCAATGGGGCCGCCGCTGCTGCCAGCGGCCCCTCATTGAAAGCAATGGGTTGCCGGCAACCCTTGCAGTGATTTTCGGGGGAAGAGCTTTTAAATATAAGCCCTTTCCTGAAAATTATACATAGCTTGTGTAAAAAAAAAATATATATATATAATCACTTTTCCGCCGCTGTCGGGGCTCAGAGCATCTAGCCGCTTGGTCACTCTGCATTGCTCTGAAGCTCTTTCTGCAGCAAGGATTTAAAATCCCCACCTGCTGAAAGGGCTGTGTCTGATTGGCTGAGCGCTCAGCCAATCACATGCAGCACTCAGCCATTCATTGAATGACAGCTGAGCGCTGCCTGTGATTGGTCACAGTGCTCAGCCAATTACAGGCAGTGCTCAGCCATTCATTGAATGACAGCTGAGTGCTTTCTGTGATTTGTCACAGCACTTAGCCAATCACAGACAGCGCTCAGCCATTCATTGAATGACAGCTGAGCGCTGTCCGTGATTGGTCACAGTGCTCAGCCAATCACAGGCAGTGCTCAGCCATTCCTTGAATTATGAATGGCTGAGCACTGCCTGTGATTGGCTGAGCACTGTGACCAATCACGGGCAGTGCTCAGCTGTTATTCAATAAATGGCTAAGCGCTGTCTGTGATTGGCGGGGATTTTAAATTCCATCCTGCTGAAAGAGCTTCAGAGAAGTGCAGAGGGATCAAGCGGCTAGATGCGCCTGAGCCTCGACAGCAGCAGAGAGGTGAGTATACATATTTTCAATTTTTTTACGCATTCTAGAGATGATTTTCAGGGAACAGCTTATATTTAAAGCCCTTTCCCGAAAATCATTGCAGGGGGTGCTGGAAGCCCAATTGCTTGAAAGCAATTGGCACAGAGCTTCGTTCACGCATTTTTTTTTGCACATCCGTGCAACGCTGCATTTTGCGCAGCACGGATGCATGCAAAACAATGCTCATGTGAATGAGGCCTTAAAGTAGTGGTCAATACCCAATGACTTGGGAGCCACATGTGGATTCCAACCCCCTACTGTGTCGCTCGCCATTGCAATGTTAAGGTATGACTATATCCACTGTCAACTGACATTATTGTATACATAATCTAACCATCAAACACTGCAAGTTTTACTAGTGTCAAATGTGAACATGAAAAATGTAGCAACAAAATTTTGAAATGTCAGGATTTCTTGTTTCTCCGCAATTAAAATGTCTCCTGTCATTCTTTTTAGTTGAATATGGCTTTTTACCATCACTTAAAGTTGAATGTGGGTCACAGGGTATAAAAGGTTAGAGACCTCTGTCCTAAAGTGTAGTGGAACAGTTTATTTTTCCTACATAGCGCTGGGAGGAGGGAGGCTTGTGCACTGTCACAGAGGTCTGCAAATTCAACTGTGGGTTTTTTCAATTATTGCCAATTCTAAGCTTTGCCTATTCCCCTAATGCCATTAAAACAGCTCTGACTCATCGAGGCATGGAGTCTTTATGACTTCTGAAGGCATCCTGTTGTATTTGACACCAAGACATTAAGAAGATCCTTTAAGACCGTGGGGCATCCATGGATAAGACTTATTTTTCCAACTCATACCATAGATGTTCAATTGATATTTGAGGAATTTGTAGGCCTAGTCAACACCTTGAACGGTTTGCCAAGTTCCTCAAACTGTACCTGAACAAGTTTTGCAGTGTGGAGGGTACACTCTCCGGCTGAAAGAGGCTACAGCCATTAGCCAATACTATGAAGGGTGTACTTGTATCTGTACAACGTTTATGTAGCTGGCACATGTTAGTAACATTCATAAGAATACCTGGATCCAGAGATTTTTCAGAACATTCTGTAGGAGTGCAATATAGAAAATGGCCTTTAGGGAGCTTGAGAGCAGGCTGGTTGAGGAAATGTCAGCCAGGGAAAGGATGTAGTTTAATAATTTAATTAGAAAACACCTGTATGGGAGAAATCTCCTGTGTTACTGAATTCTGAATCCCTGAGAGATCCATTATGGTCCATTGGAGACCAAGCGTTGGTCTAGTGTGGAGCTCCTGCTGCTAACTGGGAGAACCAGAAGTCTGACTATGGTGGATGGCCCTTAGACTGGCACCCTGGATGGGTATGAGGTGATGGACTTTATGCTCTGTATTTGAGGCACTTGACCTGTATGATAGAGAGGGTAAAACCTATGTTCTTTAGCAGCCAAACTGCCAGGGACTTGCATATGTGAGTAAAAGAAATGAAAAAGGAGGGTGGAGCAAGACCCAGTGAGGGTGGTGGAATATTTATGGAGTACAAAGAGCTTTCAATGATTGAGTATTTTGAATGGTGGAAGTGCTGCCAACCAGATGAAGCTCCACCAGTGTGGGCGTGAGTGTAGCGAAAAGGATGTGAAAAGAACTGGTATGGAGGCGCAACCCTCTAAGCTACTAGAAGATGTAGAGTAGTAGCTTAGAGAGTTGCGCCTCCATACCAGTTCTTTTCACATCCTTTTCGAGGGATTTGCATATGTCCATGTACACTGTGACAAATAACTTCAGTGCAAAGATTGTGTTATGATTTCTGATGATTGACCACAATATAGGATGGATTTACTATGTTTCAACCAAACTTCTGGCCTGGATGTAGTTTGCTGGTGTGCAACCATCCATCTGGTGGAGGAAAGATGGTGAGGCGATGAGCAACCCTCAAGTTGTCCTAATTTTCACTAAGTCTTCCAATATACCATCTTCCCTTAGAACCTTCTAATGCCATCTCTGTGGGATAGCATCAGCTAGGCTAGATTTTTCTCCCCACATACATCAATGAGTTATGGGTACCCATGAGCCTATTGTCAGTTTACTGGTTGTCCTTCCTTGGCCTACTTTTCTTAGGTACTAACCGTTGCATACAGAGGCGTAACTTGAAGCTCCCGGGCCCCGATGCATAACTTGTAACAGGGCCCCCAACTATAATGCTTTACTCATAGTACTGGGTTCCCTATGTGGAGAAGAGAGGCCTTATGGGCCCCCTAAAGCTCCTGGGCCTGGGTGCAACCGCATCCCCTGCATCCTCTATAGTTACGCCCCTGGTTGCATACCAGGAACACCCCACAAGACCTACTGTTTTGAAGATGGTCTGACCAACTCACATAGCCTTTATAATTTGGCCCGTGGCAAAGTTGCTGAGCTCCTTACACTTGTCTATTTTTCCTGCACATCAACATCAAGAATTGAGTGTTCACCCGCTGACTCATAATCCTATTCCATGAAAGATCCATGTTAGTATCACAATATACTGAATGCTAATCACAAACCTTTGAATGTTAATGTTGTGAATTTGTCTTAAGAGATCTACTTGGGATCTACTGGCCAAAGAATATATGTATAAATAGCCAGTTGATCCTAAGCAGATCTTTTAAGGCAAATATTGAAATGAACTGGTTCTAAATCACATTCGTCTACTCAGTCCTTCTTCCTTATCTATATTGCATGAAGTCAATCAGCCTTCATCACCACAGCACCGCATGCTGGTTGATGAAGTGAACTCTGCATCCATCATTCATCACTCTCTCATCACTCTATGGTGTTGAAGCAATTACATAAGGGAACAGGCAATGCTCATCCTCTTAGTACAGTACGCCCAACTCTGTAGGTAAGAATTACCATAATATGATTTTACTACTTTATGTCCCTCTGTGCAAAGGGAATACATATTGAAATGCTGGAAAACTGTGCGTATCAAAGGATTTGTTGCTTAATAGATATTTAGCAAGGACATCTAAGGTAAATATGCAACAAATGATCTGATAATATACTTCAGTTAGAACAAGGATAGCTTTAGTGTTAGCAAAATATTATTTCTATAGACTCATTTATAGTTAGAACGACCATAGGTGATTAAGTGAAATTTTTTGAATTTTTGGATTCGAATGTTTCACTGTTCATCATCTGAAGTAGCTCAATCACCTGATACCTTGAAAATGACATTTTCTTTCTATAATTGTATAAAAAGCAATTTCTATATAGAAACAGCTAAAATAATTATGTAAAATAGTTATTAATTAAAAATAATTAGTTTTACACATTAATTTGTTACACATTTGGATTGAAAATTAATAGAACTGCATAACAATGCTTAATAGGTAATTAGACATCATGCAGAGCCATGTGCTTAGAGCCTGTATGGGGCGCACGGAGTCCTCCTCTATAGTATAGAGCAGTTAGCACTCGATGCCACCACATGGTGCCATTTTGCATAGTTCTTCTCCCCTAGAGCCAATGAGTAAGGATAACTCTTTAGTAAAGGCATCCAAAAGAAAGTGTACGGTATGCTTACATCTGTGTTCCAAAAGAGCACTGTAGACTTCTGGCGGTACTATTTTATGTCTACTTACAACTTGCGGGTCTCTAAGGAGCCATAAGGTAACATACATGATACCTTACATTTATATAGACAGATATTTAAAAATTGAAGCTCTACAAAGAAGAATTGCACCAGACAAAGATATAATATCTACATCATTACTAACCCGAGAAATAGCTATAACATGTACAGACATTGATGAACCAATGCATATTAAAACTGGGGGCTGTCACTTTAAACATTATACTAAAGATGTAGTAAAGAGCAGAAATAAGCCCATATTCAACCTCATTCAACGTAATTCAAAACTCAAACTGCAGGGATAAAAATCTGCTTTACGTTGTGGGGGCACCAGACTACCTATAAAACCCAAATATCCCAGAAACATACAACATGGAGACTTTTCTATGGTTAAGGGGGGTAAGCCACCGCTATGTATTTTCAACACAACAAAAAACTATTGAACGTATAAACATCTTCTGATGAAACCTTAAGGCATGGTTCACATGGGGCGGAATTGCCATGCGGAAAGTCTGCACGGAAATTCCGCCCGTGGCTCCTAATCCCAGGATTAGCCAGCAAAGTGGATGAGAGTTTGCAAAAATCTCGTCCAGAAGCTGCGGCCAATCCATACGAAAACTGACATGTGGCGTAGAATTCCATTCCGCAGCATGTCAATTCTTTTCTCGCTTCCGCAGCGGCCGCTCTCCTCTCTATGGGGAGAGAAAGCCAATGGCGAAACAGGTCCAAAACTGGGTTTTGAAGCTGTGCTTATCCCGCAGAGATATCGCGGTTTTTCGGTGCGGCCATTCCGCAAGAATTCTGCTGAAATTCCGGCCCGTGTGACCCCAGCTTTATGGTCTCTAAGCCCAATCTCCTTTAATGGCTCTTTAACCGTTCCCGGATGCTGCCACTACTCCAAGGCAGCGGGCATGTCGACCTACCGAGGCATGGAAAATACTGCCAAGCTGCGACAACTGTAAAGGGAAGAAATACAGGGTTTGTAGCGCCGGGTCTTACAGTCAGGTAGGTTGATCCAGGGATTAGTCCAATTGCCATTAGGGAGTCGGGAAGGAATTTTCCCCCAAATGGGCTAATTGGCTTCTGCTTATTGGGTTTTTTGCCTTCCTCTGGATCAACTAGGGGGTGGAAATAGGCTGAACTAGATGGACATTGTCTTCATTCAGCCTAACATACTATGTTACTATGTTATAGCTAAAACCAACCAAAGGTAAACACTAACATACGATAATCAAAAACACAAGAGAGGGTGGGTGTTGCTCTCGCCATGAAAATGGCAGGATGTGAGTCGCATCCCTCAAGCCCCTTATTATATAACCTCACGAGCCACTCCCCTATTTATCATTATTATATCAACCCCCATGCAGTTTCTCCATAATCTTCCGCCTCTCCCCTTCAGTTCCTGGTCTTCTCATTAGTCATTTTATGGCCTTCTAGAATACAAACAATGTAAAATACTACATATGCAGATACACAAAAATAGTAGCCAGAATGATTAAGGAGTGATACACAATACAGAATAAAGCTACTGCTGCAATGTGTGCAGTCAACGTATTTGTGTTTCATCTCCATGTACACAACAGGGTTACTTATGTGAAACTGGAATGTTTTAACCGGTCTTGCATTTATTCCTTAAGCAATTTGCAAAGGCCACTTACCACATCCTATACAGTTGTGATGGTTGTCTTGGTCAATTACCAACATGTCAGAGTGCTGCTGTTATAACTCCAGCTGTGAGCTGTTAATAACAAATGTACCCACAGGACAGTCTTGCCATATGGCGGTTGGCCACTTAGTGCCATAATATGCATTACAAAACACATTCCTGTCAGCAGTATTTGGGCAAAGGTCATAGGATTTATTCGAGGGCTTTAATGAATTCTTTCTTTGCAGGCGTTGTAATATCATATATATATATTTTTAAGGGGTTTTGATGTAAATATCCCAGTCTGGGAGACATTTGTTAAGATTTGGAATTAGTAAAATGTAATTACCAAATCAACAAAATTTCATTTTGCATATTTTATTCCCATTTACTATGAAGATTAGAGCCACAGTTTTGCTCGTTTGACCAGTTCTTTTGAATACTAATTGTTTAGTGTAAAAGGGCTTTTAGGCCTTCGATATATTTGCCATGTGTCTAAGTTACACCTGAGAGGCTCAGGTGCAACTCACATTGGACACCTATCCGCGTGCTTTCTGATATTTGGATTGCCCACATATTGACATGCATTTCCATGTCCTAATTCTCATCTGCAACACGGACAAGAATAGGACATGCAATGAGTTTTTTTTTTCACGAGAACCAATGAAACGACAGTTTGCATAGCCTTATAGGCTATAATTAGAGATGCCCGAGCACCAAAATGCTCGGGTGCCCGTTACTCGGGACGAAAATTTCGCGATGCTCGAGGGTTCGTTTCGAGTAACGAACCCCATTGAAGTCAATGGGCGACTCGAGCATTTTTGTATTTCGCCGATGCTCGCTAAGGTTTCCATTTGTGAAAATCTGGGCAATTCAAGAAAGTGATGGGAACGACACAGCAACGGATAGGGCAGGCGAGGGGCTACATGTTGGGCTGCAACTCAAGTTCCCAGGTCCCACTATTAAGCCACAATAGCGGCAAGAGTCCCCCCCCCTCCCAACAATTTTTACTTCTAAAAAGCCCTGATTAGCAATGCATACCTTAGCTAAGCACCACACTACCTCCAACAAAGCACAATCACTGCCTGCATGACACTCCGCTGCCACTTCTCCTGGGTTACATGCTGCCCAACCCCCCCCCCCCCTGCACGACTCAGTGTCCACAGCGCACACCAAATTGTCCCTGCGCAGCCTTCAGCTGCCCTCATGCCACACCACCCTCATGTCTATTTATAAGTGTGTCTGCCATGAGGAGGAACCGCAGGCACACACTGCAGAGGGTTGGCACGGCTAGGCAGCGACCCTCTTTAAAAGGGGCGGGGCGATAGCCCACAATGCTGTACAGAAGCAATGAGAAATCCAATCCTGTGACACCTCCATCAGGAGCTGCACACGTGGGCATAGCAATGGGGAACCTATGTGCCACACACTATTCATTCTGTCAAGGTGTCTGCATGCCCCAGTCAGACCACGTTTTTTTATAAATAGTCACAGGCAGGTACAACTCCGCAATGGGAATTCCGTGTGCACCCACAGCATGGGTGGCTCCCTGGAACCCACCGGCTGTACATAAATGTATCCCATTGCAGTGCCCATCACAGCTGAGGTAACGTCAGATTAAATGCAGGTGGGCTTTGGCCCACACTGCATGCCCCAACCTGACCGGGGTTTTTAATTCATAGACACAGGCAGGTACAACTCCCTATTGTGAAGTCCCTGTGCACCCACAGCATGGGTATCTCCCTGGAACCCACCGGCTGTACATAAATGTATCCCATTGCAGTGCCCTGGACAGCAGAGCTAACGTCAGATTAAATGCAGGTGGGCTTCGGCCCACACTGCATGCCCCAACCTGACCGGGGTTTTTAATTCATAGACACAGGCAGGTACAACTCCCTATTGTGAAGTCCCTGTGGACCCACAGCATGGGTGGCTCCCTGGAACCCACCGGCGGTACATAAATATATCCCATTGCAGTGCCCGCAACAGCTGAGGTAATGTCATGTTTAATGCAGGTGGGCTTCGGCCCACACTGCATGCCCCAGTCAGACTGGGGTTCTTTACAAGTGGACACATGCAGTTACAACTCCGTGTGGACCGACAGCATGGGTGGGTGCCAGGAAGCCACTGGCGGTACATAAATATATCCCATTGCAGTGCCCAGCACAGCTGAGGTAATGTCATGTTTAATGCAGGTGGGCTTCGGCCCACACTGCATGCCCCAGTCAGACTGGGGTTCTTTACAAGTGAACACATGCAGTTACAACTCCGTGTGGACCGACAGCATGGGTGGCTCCCTGGAACCCACCGGTGGTACATAAATATATCCCATTGCAGTGCCCAGCACAGCTGATGTAACGTCAGCTTTAATGCAGGTGGGCAAAAAATTAATTGGATTACACTGTAGGCGAGGGCCCCAAAAAATTGGTGTACCAACAGTACTAATGTACGTCAGAAAAATTGCCCATGCCCAACCAAGAGGGCAGGTGAAACCCATTAATCGCTTTGGTTAATGTGACTTAATTTGTAACTAGGCCTGGAGGCAGCCCAGTTAAAATAAAAATTGGTTCAGGTGCAAGTTTCAACGCTTTAATGAGCATTGAAACGTATAAAAATTGTTTAAAAAATTATATGACTGAGCCTTGAGGGCCTAAGAAAAATTGCCCGTTCGGCGTGATTACGTGAGGTTTCAGGAGGAGGAGCAAAAGGAGGAGGATGAATATAATACACAAATTGATGAAGCTAAAAGGTCCCCGTTTTTTATGGTGATAGAAAAAGATTCTTCCGCTGGTGGAGAAGACAAGTCTGGGGAAATCCAGGCTTTGTTCATCTTTATGAGTGTAAGCCTGTCGGCACTGTCGGTTGACAGGCGGGTACGCTTATCCGTGATGATTCCCCCAGCCGCACTAAACACCCTCTCTGACAAGACGCTAGCCGCAGGACAAGCAAGTACCTCCAGGGCATAGAGCGCGAGTTCAGGCCACGTGTCCAGCTTCGACACCCAGTAGTTGTAGGGGTCAAGGGCGTCACGGAGGACGGTCGTGCGATCGGCTACGTACTCCCTCACCATCCTTTTACAGTGCTCCCGCCGACTCAGCCTTGACTGGGGAGCGGTGACACAGTCTTGCTGGGGAGCCAGAAAGCTGTCAAAGGCCTTAGAGAGTGTTCCCCTGCCTGTGCTGTACATGCTGCCTGATCTCCGCGCCTCCCCTGCTACCTGGCCCTCAGTACTGCACCTTCTGCCACTAGCGCTGTCGGATGGGAATTTTACCATCAACTTGTCCGCCAGGGTCCTGTGGTATAGCATCACTCTCGAACCCCTTTCCTCTTCGGGTATGAGAGTGGAAAGGTTCTCCTTATACCGTGGGTCAAGCAGTGTGTACACCCAGTACTCCGTAGTGGCCAGAATGCGTGTAACACGAGGGTCACGAGAAAGGCATCCTAACATGAAGTCAGCCATGTGTGCCAGAGTACCGGTACGCAACACATGGTTGTCCTCACTAGGAAGATCACTTTTAGGATCCTCCTCCTCCTCCTCAGGCCATACACGCTGAAAGGATGACAGGCAAGCAGCATGGGTACCCTCAGCAGTGGGCCAAGCTGTCTCTTCCCCCTCCTCTTCATGTTCCTCCACCTCCTCCTCCTCCTCCTCCTCAACGCGCTGAGATATAGACAGGAGGGTGCTCTGACTATCCAGCGACATACTGTCTTCCCCCGCCTCCATTTCCGAGCGCAAAGCGTCTGCCTTTATGCTTTGCAGGGAACTTCTCAAGTGGCATAGCAGAGGAATGGTGACGCTAATGATTGCAGCATCGCCGCTCACCATCTGGGTAGACTCCTCAAAGTTTCCAAGGACCTGCCAGATGTCTGCCAACCAGGCCCACTCTTCTGTAAAGAATTGAGGAGGCTGACTCCCACTGCGCCGCCCATGTTGGAGTTGGTATTCCACTATAGCTCTATGCTGCTCATAGAGCCTGGCAAACATGTGGAGCGTAGAGTTCCACCGTGTGGGCACGTCGCATAGCAGTCGGTGCACTGGCAGATTAAATCGATGTTGCAGGGTGCGCAGGGTGGCAGCGTCCGTGTGGGACTTGCAGAAATGTGCGCTGAGCCGGCGCACCTTTCCGAGCAGGTCTAACAAGCGTGGGTAGCTTTTCAGAAAGCGCTGAACCACCAAATTAAAGACGTGGGCCAGGCATGGCACGTGCGTGAGGCTGCCGAGCTGCAGAGCCGCCACCAGGTTACGGCCGTTGTCACACACGACCATGCCCGGTTGGAGGCTCAGCGGCGCAAGCCAGCGGTCGGTCTGCTCTGTCAGACCCTGCAGCAGTTCGTGGGCCATGTGCCTCTTCTCTCCTAAACTGAGTAGTTTCAGCACGGCCTGCTGACACTTGCCCACCGCTGTGCTGCCACGCCGCGCGACACCGACTGCTGGCGACGTGCTGCTGCTGACACATCTTGATTGCGAGACAGAGGTTGCGTAGGAGGAGGAGGAGGAGGGTGGTTTAGTGGAGGAAGCATACACCTCCGCAGATACCACCACCGAGCTGGGGCCCGCAATTCTGGGGGTGGGTAGGACGTGAGCGGTCCCAGGCTCTGACTCGGTCCCAGCCTCCACTAAATTCACCCAATGTGCCGTCAGGGAGACATAGTGGCCCTGCCCGCCTGTGCTTGTCCACGTGTCTGTTGTTAAGTGGACCTTGGCAGTAACCGCATTGGTGAGGGCGCGTACAATGTTGCGGGAGACATGGTCGTGCAGGGCTGGGACGGCACATCGGGAAAAGTAGTGGCGACTGGGAACCGAGTAGCGCGGGGCCGCCGCCGCCATCATGCTTTTGAAAGCCTCCGTTTCCACAAGCCTATACAGCAGCATCTCCAGGCTGATAAATTTGGCTATGTGCACGTTTAACGCTTGAGCATGCGGGTGCGTGGCTGCGTACTTGCGATTGCGCTCAAACACTTGCGCTAGCGACGGCTGGACGGTGCGCTGAGAGACATTGCTGGATGGGGCCGAGGACAGCGGAGGTGATGGTGTGGGTGCAGGCCAGGAGACGGTAGTGCCTGTGTCCTGAGAGGGGTGTTGGATCTCAGTGGCAGGTTGGGGCACAGGGGGAGAGGCAGTGGTGCAAACCGGAGGCGCTGAATGGCCTTCGTCCCACCTTGTGGGGTGCTTGGCCATCATATGTCTGCGCATGCTGGTGGTGGTGAGGCTGGTGGTGGTGGCTCCCCGGCTGATCTTGGCGCGACAAAGGTTGCACACCACTGTTCGTCGGTCGTCTGCACTCTCAGTGAAAAACTGTTAGACCTTTGAGCACCTCGGCCTCTGCAGGGTGGCATGGCGCGAGGGGGCGCTTTGGGAAATAGTTGGTGGATTATTCGGTCTGGCCCTGCCTCTACCCCTGGCCACCGCACTGGCTCTTCCAACCTGCCCTGCTGCTACACTTGCCTCCCCTTCTGAAGACCTGTCCTCAGTAGGCTTAGCAAACCAGGTGAGGTCAGTCACCTCATCGTCCTGCTGCTCTTCCTCCGAATCCTCTGTGCGCCTTCGGACTTACTGCAATTACTACTACCTGAGTGATAGACAACTGTGTCTCATTGTCGTCGTCCTCCTCACCCACTGAAAGCTCTTGAGACAGTTGCCGGAAGTCCCCAGCCTCATCCCCCGGACCCCGGGAACTTTCCAAAGGTTGGGCATCGGTCACGACAAACTCCTCTGGTGGGATAGAAACCATTGCTGCCCATTCTGGGCAGGGGCCCGAGAACAGTTCCTGGGAGTCTGCCTGCTCCTCAGAATGTGTCATTGTAATGGAGTGAGGAGGCTGGGAGGAAGGAGGAGCAGCAGCCAGAGGATTCAGAGTTGCAACAGTGGACGGCGCAGAACTCTGGGTGGTCGATAGATTGCTGGATGCACTTTCTGCCATCCACGACAGGACCTGCTCACGCTGCTCATTTTCTAATAAAGGTCTACCGCGTGGACCCATTAATTGTGAGATGAATGTGGGGACGCCAGAAACGTGCCTCTCTCCTAATCCCGCAGCAGTCGGCTGCGATACACCTGGATCAGGAGCTCGGCCTGTGCCCATACCCTGACTTGGGCCTCCGCGTCCTCGCCTGCGTCCACGTCCTCTAGGCCTACCCCTACCCCTCAGCATGGTGTATTACCAGTAGTGCAGAAACAGAACACTGTAATTAAATGTGCCGCTTATTGGCCTGTGGTTGGAGGCTGACTTCGCTTACGGAACGCACAGCAGAGCCAGGAAAGAATTTTGCGCAAGCCTGTAGTGAGACGTAGGTGCGTATGACTGAGCTAGTGGAATTCACAGCGCAGAAGCAGTCAAGTGTCCAAAGGCCACTAGTAGGCCTTAAGTGTTTTGCTTCTATTTTTTTAAAGGCTGAGCTGAGACAGCAGACAGATACTGTAGGCAACGTATATATGTATACTGTTTCCCTCTGGATGGGATGACGGCGGTGATGTAACGGGCAACGCAGAGCCAGGAAAAATTTTGCGCAAGCCTGCTGTAACACTTAGCTGCGTATTAATTAGGACTACTACCCCCAGCAGAGACGCAGTACACTGAGGACGGTCACAGGCAGCCCAAATAGATTTTTTTTCCCCAAATTTTTTGGAAAAAGCCCACTGCCTATATAGACAGTATATCTCTTTCACCTTTTTCACTGTCCCTGCCTCACCACTACTGGCCCTATACTATGTAAGATTACTGCAGACTGTTTCCCTCTGGACAGGATGACAGCGGTGATGTAACGGGCAATGCAGAGCCAGGAAACACTTTTGTGCAAGCCTGCTGTAACACTTAGCTGCGTATTAATTAGGACTACTACCCCCAGCAGAGACGCAGTACACTGAGGACGGTCACAGGCAGCCCAAATAGATTTTTTTTCCCCAAATTTTTTGGAAAAAGCCCACTGCCTATATAGATAGTATATCTCTTTCACCTTTTTCACTGTCCCTGCCTCACCACTACTGGCCCTATACTATGTAAAATTACTGCACTCTGTTTCCCTCTGGACAGGATGACAGCGGTGATGTAAGGGGCAACGCAGAGCCAGGAAAAACTTTTGCGCAAGCCTGCTGTAACGCTTAGCTGCATATTAATTAGGACTACTACCCTCAGCAGAGACGCAGTACACTGAGGACGGTCACAGGCAGCCCAAATAGATTTTTTTTCCCCAAATTTGTTTGAAAAAGCCCACTGCCTATATAGACAGTATATCTCTTTCACCTTTCCCACTGTCCCTGCCTTACCACTACTGGCCCTATACTATGTAAAATTACTGCAGACTGAGGACGCAATGCTCTGCACGGCCGATATACAAAAAAAAAAAAGTGCAACACTGCTCACAGCAGCCTCAACAGTACTGCACACGGTCAGATGTGGCCCTAAGAAGGACCGTTGGGGTTCTTGAAGCCTAAAATAACTCCTAACACTCTCCCTATAGCAGCTCCAGCATCAGCAGCACTGTCCCTGATCTCTGTCAGAATGCATCTGTGGCGAGCCGCGGGAGGGACCGATTTAAATATTCGGGTGGCACCTGATCTCGCCAGCCACTCACTGCAGGAGGGTGGCATAGGGCTTGAACGTCGCAGGGGGAAGTTGTAATGCCTTCCCTGTCTTTCTATTGGCCAGAAAAGCGCGCTAACGTCTCAGAGATGAAAGTGAAAGTAACTCGAACATCGCGTGGTGCTCGCCTCGAGTAACGAGCATCTCGAACACGCTAATACTCGAACGAGTATCAAGCTCGGACGAGTACGTTTCGCTCATCTCTAGCTATAATGTGTTTTTAACACAGACCAAAATACACCAGTGTGCCGGAAGCCTTAGGTGAAGAAATGTCTAACTATTGTTCTGCTCAGTGAAGGTTTACAAAGCCAAAAGTCCCGGCATGTCATGGCAGGCTGCAACTTAATTATGGTATGCTAAACCTTCACAGCCAGTGAAGACTCACGGGCAGATGCATTTTTATTTAATGTGCTTTGTATTTGCAGAGTGGACTTATTTACAAGATTGGGAAAATAAGAATATTGTACTTTTGTAATGATTAGTAGGGACTCTAGATAAACTTTTAACAGCACCCTGTGGCCCCTTCATTATCAGAGAGTCAGGTTAGATCCGATTACAAAGTAGCTCATTTCTTTGGGAAAACTCATGGAAAAATCTGTTTGACCATGAGCACAGTTTCCTGGCCTTTCCAACAGTGAATGTATACCTGGGTAATTGTTTAGGAAATGCTGCACTACCGGGTTTATCACATGGGCCAGGCAAGGTATGTATGTGAGATTGCCGAAGGAAAGGGCTACCAGCAGGTTGACCCTATAGTGACACACAACCTTGCCTGTGGTCAAGATTGTGTGTGTTCAACCAAGTGTCAGCCTTAGCCTGCAGAGCCATCAACAACTCTTCGACTGTGTGGTTGTGCTCCCCTTGACATTTGAGTTTTAGGAGAGCATTTCGGCATTGACCACATGCTGCGCAGTATGGAGGTTGGATTTTACCATATATGAATGTTGGTGCCAATGTAGAGGGTGTTGAAAGGTGGTATGAAGATGTGCAGGAGGAGAAGGGAAGGGGAGTTAGGAAGGGCCAGACAAGGATAGTCTTGGGTGTACCATGAATTATGGACCACCACTTTCGGCTTCAAGCCACACCTGCAAGACATGGACCCAGTGTGCTGTTAAGGATTTGTAACATCCCTGGCCACGTGTCCATGGTTAGATGCACCCTGCCACTGAGAGCATTCTTCAACGCGAAGTACATCACTCACATGGTGGTGAGGTCAGGGACAGCTTTCTGAGCAAAGAAATGGCAGCTGGGCACCTGGTATTATGGGTTAACATGGAGCATCATGTTGCAGAAGGCATTCAGGCTCTGTACTTATGGAAGGTTAGAGTGGTAGTTTTGCCTTGATGCTGACCTGGGACATGCTGAAATATAGGTGTATGTCAATGTTGGTGAAGGTGGTGATCAACTTATGCTCTCCATTTCCTACTCCTGGCTGTGAAGTCTGCAGCCCAGTCATCCATTGCAGAGGAGAGCCCTGAAGTAGGCATGCTAGTGGCCCTACACAAAATGCTTTTCTGTTCTCTGAGGCTACTGCATGAGGGAGGGTGATGGAGGAGGAGGCAGAAACAGCAGTGGAAGAGGGAGCAAGATAATGCTGTCTCTTTGCCCTCTGGCAAAGGTGTGTTCTCCAAGACGGTAAGTAGTGGAAATTCATGTTCATACACGTTGTATTGGGCTTTTTTACATTCGTGCAGTGTTTTAAATGCTTACCACAAGTCTTATAGATGACCACTCTTCTGTCAACATCTGTGGTTTCAAAGAATGCCCAGGCTGCACAAGTCCTGTGCGCAGATCTAGCTGTTGGCCTGATGTTGATGCTGCTGCGACTAGTAGGAGCTGATGGTGACGATAAGGCCCTTATGTTTGTGACTATGAACGACATCTGAAGCCGCTGACACACACTGTGTGTATTGGCTCTTTCCCTTTTTTGTGTTTATTTTATATTAACAAAGAAACCACTGCCACCCAAGTCTGCCGCAATCTATGGCCAGCACATTATGTGAGAACAGGAGGCCACACAGTATAGATTGTATACTTGTGCACTGTCCCTGTTTGGCATAGCATAATTGAATTTCCCTCACACTACTATTAGCTGAGGAAGATCTACAAATAATTCACAGTGGCCAGCTGGCAACTTTGAGCGGCATATGAAGCCGCTGACATGCACTGTGTGTATTTGCTGTTTCCCTGTTTGAGTTTCTTTTTGTTTTATATTAATTTAAAAAAATGTCCAGCTAAATAAGGTTCAATCCCTGCTCAGCACGATATGTGAGAACAGAAGGCTACACAGTACAGCTTGTTTAGTTTTCAACTGTCTCCATTTGGCACAGTGTAATTAAATTCCCATCACCCCATTGCTAGTTGCATAAGGCCTGCAAATAATCTGCAGTGGCGCACTGACGACTTTGAATGATGTTGAGGCCACAAACATTGAACTGCAATCTACCACATGCGAAAGTGCAGCTTGTTTGTCTGCATTGCTGCCATGCACGTTGACAGCAGCAGAAATATACCCTTTTCCAATGTCCAAACCATGTTTTGTATAATCATATAAACATGCTGCGGCTTATTTCTCTGCTCCCTCCAACCCCTTTAAGTTCTCTGCTTTCACACTCAGCAGGAATAAATCCACTCAAGAATATCTGTCCCTAGCAACAGACCAGGTTTTGTATAAGTATATAATCGTGATGCAGCTTCTTTCTCTGGTCCCTCCAATATAACCCTGGTATACAAGCTTTCAAACCAGCAGCAATATATCCTCTGTAGAATATGTGTCCCTAAACAGACCATGTGCTCAGCTATAAAATGGCTGCTGTTTACACTGTGCTTTTGGTATGCAAATGTCCAGTGAAACTGCTGCCCATATGCAAGATGACGGACACCATCAAGGTGCCCTGGCTTCTGATTGGCTGCACTCTGAACTCTATAGCACGAATTTTGGGAAATTCAATTTTCACCCAAAATTTGGTCAGACTTGATTTGGTGAAAATCAGATCAAATTTATCACCTGGCCAATTCAAGTTGAGTACACTGGGGTTCACCCACAAATATTTAAGTGCTCAGTCAGACGAGCATTTTTTTTGCTCACCTATGTGCACAAAAAAAAGTGCTCCATGCATTATTAAAATGTGCATGACTGTAGTTTCATGCCCATTGCTTTCAGTGGGGCCAGCGCTGCTGCCGCCAGCCCCATTGAAAGCAATGGGATACAGGCAACTCCCGCAGTGATTTTCAGGGAAGGGCTTGAAATATAAGCCCTTCCCTGAAAATATCCCTAGGTGTAGAAGAAAAAAAAAATTACTCACCTAGCAGCACTGTCTGGGCTCCAGCATGTCTTCTCTCTTGCATGCCAACGCTGATCTAAAGCACTTTCTTCTGCCTGGGAATTTAAAAATCTCCACCTCTTGAAAGTGCTGGTCTGATTGGCTGAGCGCTCAGCCAATCACAGGCAGCGCTCAGCCATTCATTGAATGACAGCTGAGCGCTGCCTGTAATTGGTCACAGCACTCAGCCAATTACAGGCAGCGCTCAGCCATTCATTGAATTCATTATTCCAAAAGTCCTCTCCAGACGAGGAGTACCATTACCTTCTTTGGCAGATTGAGAAATCGCCTTGCTGGGAGATCTACTGCTTCTCTGGATTAGGGGTGCCCTCCGGTGGTAGGCACCCCTGTAAAGTAAGTTTGTTATAATTTCCACTACTGAGTACCATCTGGAGTGCTGGAGTTTTTTATGGTTTTGTGACCTTCACCTTACATACTTTCATGCTTTGCTTCCAGCTATAACTATATATATGCTGGCGTCCCCATTGATGCTGTCCACCATTGAATGTCCGTAGGACCAGCATATCCCAGTACCTTTACCTATACATACAAGGATTCTCAAAGTATTTGCGCTCCCTTTAGGGAAACCCGGATACGTGAGGGTGAGTCATTGTATATTTTTTCTACCTCTCTATTGAAAAACACCACCTCAAATACTCATACCCAACTCTGGAGTGCTGCCTATACTTAATATTGTTGTATAATATATTGGAAATTTAAAAAGTTCTAAATGGGAAAAAAATTGGAAAAATATAATTGCACCATTTTTGGGAGGGTTTTGCTTTTTCAGGGTTCACTGTATGATAAAAATGACCTGTAAACTTTATTCTGGGGTTTAGTATGATTATGGTTATGCCAAATCTATAGTCTTTTTATTATGCTTTAATGCTATTAAAAAAAATAGTGTGATGGGGCACTGAGGGGCTAGCTCCTTGGACATTGTTGTCAGCCTTGACCATGGCATTTAAAGGGGTATTCTTTGCATTTACTATTGATGACCTACCTTCAGGATCAGTCACCAAGAGCTGATTGGGGGGAATGTTCCTTGGGATCTCCGATTATCAGCTGATCCTCCATCCCGCTGTCAGTGCAGACATGTAATAGATGGCTTTGCTTCCATTGAAATCAATGACAGTGATACATTCCATTACACTTCCAGCTCTTCATTGCGGTCAGAACAAGAAGTGTAATAGAATGATTTCAATGGGAGTGAAGCCATCTATACTTCTGGCCCTGACCTCTTATGATGACATCCAACCCCACTACACTGCAAGTGGTCCGGAGAATCAGCTGATCAGCAGGGATCCCAAGTGACAGACCCCTGCCAATTAACTACTGATTACCAATCGTGAGAAAAGGTCACCATTAGTAAATGCCTATAATACCCCTTCAAGCAGTTAAATGGTTGCGATGTGAAATAGCTCCAACCATGGCCAGTGCTAGTAGTCGTAAGCTGTCAAAATCAGCTAATAGCTGCCAGGCATGGAACAAGCTCAGCTCCTACGTCTGCTCCATGTTTTTACTTTGTGATCCATGACTGGTATACCCATTAACTCCTTACAGGCCCGGTCTTTTTCTTTATCTATTTTCGCTCCCCCCCCCCCCCCCCCCCCCACACACACACACACACTTTAAAAAAATCATAACTCCATTAACGTAGATATTTGAGGGCTTATTTTTTGTGGGATAAGTTGTATTTTTCAATTGTAGTGTTTAATAAACCATATAATGTTCTGAAAAACTTTTTAAAAATTTAAAGTGGGGAGTGAGGCCTCATGTCCACGGGGAAAATAAGAATTAAAATCTGCAGCGTTTTTCCTGCACATGGATCCGCGTCCCATAGGAATGCATTGACCACCCGCGGGTAGATAAATACCCGCGGATGGTAATTAAAAGCGAATTAAAAAATTTCTGGAGCATGAAAAAAAATGGACATGCTCCATTTTAGTGCGGATCACGCGTGCGGAAGCTCATAGAGCACATAGCTCAATTGATCTCCCGCATGAAAAATAAAAGACAATTACAGTGCATCCGCAGCCCAAATCCGCATTACAAATCCGCAGCGGATCTGATTTTCCCCGTGGACATGAGGCCTTAAATGGGAAAAAAAACTTTAATTTTGCCATCTTTAGGAAGTCTTGTTTCTATGGTGTACACACTGCAGCAAAAATGACATGGTAATTTTATTCTATGGGTCAGTAAGATTACTACAATACAAATTTATATAGCTTTTTGTTGCTGTACTACTTGTAAATAGTGATGAGCGAGCATACTCGCTAAGGGCAATTGCTCGAGCGAGCGTAGTCCTTAGCGAGTACCTGCCCGCTCGAGAGAAAAGGTTAGGGTGCCGGCGGCGGGCAGGGAGCTGCGGGGGTGAGCGGGGAGGAATGGAGGGGAGATCTCTCTCTCCCTCTCTCCCCCCTGCTGACTGCCGCAACTCACCGCTCCCCCGCGCTGACACCCGAACCTTTTCTCTTGAGCGGGCAGGTACTCGCTAAGGGCAATGCTTGCTCGAGCAATTGCCCTTAGCGAGTATGCTTGCTTATCTCTACTTGTAAAATATAGAGTATCTTTGGAAAAAAATAAAATTATTTTCTGCTGCCATCTTCTGACAACCATAACTTTTTTTTCTAAAAAACATTTGAAAAAGAGTTTTTTTAAAAATCTTATTACCTTTTTTTCTAATACTTGGTAAAACTTTTTTTAAACTGATATTAACATTTTTATAAATAGAGGACAGGAACTTGCGATGGTTTGATCGCTCCTGCAGTATAATGTATTACCAAAGCATTACGTTATACCTTGATCCGATAGGCATGGCTTAATAGGCAATCTTCAATGGCAGTCCTGTGGGCTTTCAGAAGCCCCTGCATGCCATGGCAAGTGAACGGCACCCCGCAATCTCATTGTGGGGGGCTGTTCGGGAACCTGAGTAAGTGCTGATCAGAACTGTTGCAGGTGGGCATCAGCTGTAAGAAACAGCCAGCAACGGCATTATATTTCATGGGATCGACCCCGAGTCCATATGCACCCCAAACCTCCATGATGTAAATGTACATCCTGCAGCTTTAAGAGGTTAAAGTTTGTAAAAAGCTAAAAAGAGCTAAGATGCAATCCCAGACATTGTACTTGGACAAGAGTAGTGCTATTTCTGGAAAAAGGCAAGTCTTTTCTCAACCACTTCTGCAAAGTTGCAATCCAACAGTAGAAGAAGAACTGGTTTCCTTAATGTGAGATGATGTACAGTACGCACTATAATTAAGTGAGCCATTATAATGACAATTTTGTATCCATCATACTTACAATTATTAGAAGGCTTAAGGTTTTACATGATAGTACTTCTTAATGTCAAGGCCATTTAATTCTTCCCCTTTTGTTTTTGTTGAATGCAGAGCTGTTTTATGATTATTCGCAGACAAATCCAAATGTATGTCATTGCATATGAGTAATTGGTCAAGTGACAAGTCCCCTGCATGATTTCACCATTACCTGCTTTCTCTGAAAGGAGCTTTGGGAACTCCTGTCTAAAACACATTTCCACTCTAAAGCTTGCCCAGATTTTCGAGGCGGTGATGAATATTTTCTGTTGCCCACCCATATGTTAATGTGTTGTTGCTCTGCGACAATTTCAATGATGTCAGCTTGCAAACTGTTTTCCTCTTCGATGGCACCTAGTTACAAATACAAATTTCTCTAAAACATTAAATTAACTGTTTGTTTAGTCCCTAATTATTTTGGAGTGTGACAGAAGCCAGTGCCCATAAAATATGTTGACACAAAGGGAGACGGTAAAAAAAAGGAAAAGTTAAACCCCCTGCTTAAGCCAGACCAGGCTTCTGATGTAATGCTTCGAGCACTTGACAGAACTTTGGCTACGGTAAGAGCTGGCTCTGTTCACATGACAGGATGGCTGGCAATTCTTAACAGTGCTAGCAGGATGTACTAATATTTACAGGAAAAGACGGTCTCTGGCTTTGCTGAAATAACATCACTTTCCTAGTTTGACTGCTTCTGCATGGCAGACTTTTAACAAACAGCTACCAGGGGAGGAGAGAAACGATTGAGCTTTCATCAAACACTAATGTTTGCCTTCAATTTTGTGAAAAAGTCAAAATTATATTACACAGGCTTAAAGAAAGTAAAGTAAAAAAATAATGACATCATCGTGATGGAATATTGGTATGAAATATTAAATGCAAAACTAGGGAAAGGAGGTAGAATAAAAGAAATTGGCCATTTTCCCCCTAATAGCCTATCTTTCTAAGTGTATTTTTAAGAGCTTAACAAGTCAAACTGTTAAGTGTTTTATTGGAGTCTGCTAAGTTATCAGTTAACAAGGTTTTATGGGCAAACTTAGCAAATAAAAGTAAGCGGTAAAGTATTTTGACAGATGACGTTTTGTTTTGAGGAAACAGCCGGAGAATATTAAAGGTTTAATACCCACTAATAATATTTTTGTTTCCTTCATAAGTCCAAGGGAAAAATTACAAGTTCTGCTTTCTTCACTTAGCACTTTCGGTAACTTCTCCATAGATGTAAATGAAGAAGTCGATGCCTTAATGTGCACACTTCTCAACTTTAGAATATGGAGAACACGGTGAACGGGAAGGTCCTTTTACATGGGCCAATTGTCAGGCCAAAATGAACACTTGTTCGCCCAACAATTGGACCATGTAAAAGTGTCAGCGATCGGCCGATGAACACTCGTTCGTTAGCTTATCATTCAGTTTCAGCAACCATAAAAATGTTTGCTGATAAGCTGTAAATCATTCCTGTGTGAACAAGGAAATGTATAGCTAGTAGAGATGAGCGAGCATACTTGCTAAGGGCAATTGCTTGATCGAGCATTGCCCTTAGAGAGTACCTGCCTGCTCGGGAGCAAAGATTTGGCTGCCGGCGGCGGGCGGGGAGCGGTGGGGGAGAGCGGGGAGGAACGGAGGGGAGATCTCTCTCTCCCGCCCGCTCCCCCCTGCTCATGGCCGCAAGTCACCTGTCACCTGCGCCTGCAGCTGAACCTTCTCTGCCGAGTGGGGAGATACTCGCTAAGGACAATGCTCAATCGAGTAATTGTCCTTAGCGAGTATGCTCGCTCATCTCTAATAGCTAGCCTATTGGGATGAATGATTGTGTTTTCGATCATTCGTCCCCACAAGCTGAGTCTGTGTGAAAGAAGAAGAAACAAGCACTGACTAACATGCATTTCGATTACTGTTTGTCCGATCGGACAAAGAACTCGGTCAGTCTAAAAGGACCATTAGTTCAATATATTTGTCAACATTTTTGAGTATAGTCATTGTCAAGCATACATTTTTCGAATGATATGATAACTTTAAGGCCTTAGTCAGACGGGCGTTTTTAGCCGCAATTTGCGCATGCGCATGCGTCCGGCGATTTTATAAAACCATTGCTTTGCAATGGTATCGGACACATGAGCGCTTTTTATGCGCTCGTCCGATAAATTATAGAACAGAAATCGCAGATCGCACATATCTGCGATCTGCGATTCCTGTTCTCTTCTCTATATGCGCTCAATGGGGCCGGCGGCAGCAGCGCCGACCCCATTGAGAACATATAGAAGACAAATCATTCTTCTCTGCCACAGCTGTAACAGCTGTGACAGAGAAGAACGATGTTTGCCCATTGAATTCAATGGAGCCGGCAATACAGCCGCTCCATTGAAAGCAATGGGCTGCCGGCGTGCGCGGGGTGAATTGTCGGGAAGGGCTTAAATATATAAGCCCTTCCCTGCAATTCATCCTAAAATGTGTTAAAATAAAAAAAAAATTGTATACTCACCTTTCCGCTGCAGCCGGAGTCCAGCCGCGGCCGCTGTCAGTTCTCCTGAACTGCTTCTCGGCACTATTCAGCCGGCGGGGCTTTAAAATCCCCGCCTGCTGAATGATCTGCCTCTGATTGGTCACAGCCCTGACCAATCAGAGGCAGGTTTCACTCACACACCCATTCATGAATTCATGAATGGGTGAGTGACTGCTGCCTCTCAGCGCTGAGCCAATCAGGGGCAGGTCTGACTCACATCCATTCATGAATTCATGAATGGTTGTGAGTGAGACATGCCTCTGATTGGCTCAGCGCTGAGCCAATCAGGGGGCAGGTCTGACTCACACCCCCTTCACACCCACTGCAGGACGGCCGCGCGGAGCTCCGGCTGCCGGGAGAAGGTGAGTATATATATATTTTTTATTTTTACACATTTTAGGATGAATTGCAGGGAAGGGCTTATATATTTAAGCCCTTCCCGACAATTCATCCCGGGCTCGCCCGCAGCGCATTGCTTTAAATGGAGCCGGCTCTATTGCCGTCTCCATTGAATGCAATGCGCTGGACAGCTCCGGCCCGTTTCTAATGAAACACGGCTAGGAGCAGATTTTCAGGCAATTTGCGGGCGACTTGCGCGCACCGGTCACGCGATTTGCGGATGCGCATCTGTCATGCGATCCGCAAATCGCGTGAAAAAACGCCCGTGTGACTAATGCCTAAATGTGATTATTGTATTGCCTTTTACTTATACAGCACCAACATGATAAAAGGTCACATGGGGATGTGTTTATCCAGGGTATATGATCATCCATTCAGAATTGTGCTCAAGACAAAAACAATGATAGCCTAAGGTAGCCAGTTAGCTTCCCATCATACTGAAGTGAAACTGCAGGTGCAAAGTCAAGTTTCATCAGATATTTAGAATCTTCAATAAAGAACTGCTTGACACTTCTATCATATTGTAGCTCAAAGCTGAAATCATGCCACCAATAGACAAGAAAACACATTCACAGTGGTAGGGAAGAGGGTATCGTATCAATCAAAATTCATGTGCTGGTCCAAAAAATACACCTGTTGGCAATGACAATCACAGAAACTTTTCCAATTAGAAATGTGTTACTTGATCTGGTGGATTTTGAAATTTAGCTAAAATGAGTCATTCTGTGAAATCATTTGCAAACTGCTATTGACTTAAAATTTTGGAAATAAAATCACATGGGTGACCAGGCCAAGCCTGCTCCGCAGAGCATTTGTGATAGTTATGGTGTCTCTGCATAAGTCTAACCCGCCTTTGTATTTGCTGCTATATAATTACAAAACATTTTGCTGCCACTACTAGAGTACAGCCATACATATAAATATGTCTCAAATAGTGTGAGTCTTAAGCCATAGTGTCTGGGACATTATTGGAACTACTCTTATGGATGGTTTGCATAATGCTTTGTTTGTGCAGTCCAAATAATTTGTGTTTTAGTAGGTGCTCAGTCTACTGTACAACATGTTTTTTATGCTAAACCTGATATACAGATCGGTCCTCTCTTAACTTGGCTCTTAGCATATCCCATGATATGTGGCACAAGATGATCAGTTTAAAAAAATGATTTTGTCATACTCTGTCACGAGATATCTATCCTGTATGTGTCTATGTGTGGTTAGCCAGTGGTTGTATTGGGAATTGCAGCCTGTCAAGAGTTTTGCTGCCATAGTATAATATTGTATTTAATTGGTCCCATGATAAATTCAAGTCTTCAAATTCAAGCTAAGATAAGGGTGGACACATCTGTATCATGAGGGGCAGGGCAGGGGCTATTACCAAATTTTTGGAATGCTTGCTATGAGGTAATGAAAGCAATCTTTCCTCTGATTCATTAACAGTGTTTTATAAGGTAGATAGGGGTATACTCCGACTAGTAGCATGTCCTATATCCAGTGGGAAGCTTTTGTGTAACATCACACTCCAGGTACAATAGCCCCAATGGATTTGTATTTCGATATATTTCTGAAATTACTTTTTCCTTCATTTCCCTGATGAAAGAAAAAGTAATCTCCAGCAGTTCATTAGAGATGAATAGAGCGGTAGTATAAATGCCTGATGGCGTCTTTATTAATATGGGGAGACACAGACCCCCCATTCTCATAATTGGTGATGGTTCCAGTGGTCGGACCTCCACTGACCAAACAGTGGATAGAGGATAAATTATAATCTTGGGATGAACCCATTAAGGGCAGACATGCTGCATGCACCCCCGATAGACCTACCGGCCTCGCTCATGCCCTCCATATATTTTTTTCGACTGCATACTTAAACATTGATTAGATGTCAGCTTTTTTGGATGGTTGTGGGTGAATGAAAACAGAAATCAAGCCTCAAACACTTAAAGTTGGAGCTAATTCAACCATATCGGAACTGGAATAAAATCACTAGCGAAAAAAGCCCCCATTCTCGGTCCTGTCAAGCTTGACTTCCAAAAAAAATGATGATTAGTACATTTGATTCGTTGTTAATAATTTTGATGTTGAATTACCCAACTGATTTGTCTCCAGCCATTATTGCAGTTAGATCAGGCTGAATTATATTACAATTTTGAGAACCAGCTGGAGTACAAATGATATCTCTCATGAGAAATGATAATTTGACTGCCTTTGTGAATGTCCTAGAGTTAAGGTTAATGCTTCAGAATCATAATTCTAGTATTATCTGAAACAATAGCACCAAGAATAATCTTTGTTAAGAAAAGAACATAAAGCGCCCTTTTGGATTATTTGAGAAATTTTGTTCTATTACAGCTGACAGTATTAAAAAACATGAACTTTAATAAGAAAATCTGTTTCGTTTTGGAAGCCAGCCAGTGTATGGGAGAGGAACATAAGGAGAAATGGGAAAGGTGTTAGAGTTTCAGCAAGTAAAGATAATACTGTACATTGTTTTATGAACACTTATGCAATATTCTAAGATGTATTTTCTCTATCAAGAGCTCGAATTTTGAATCCCTGTTTGCTTTTAGTCATGCTTTATTTCCAGAGGGTAAGTAAAAAATGAAGTCATGTGATTGGCACACAAGAGCTCAGCCATGAGAACTGTACTTACTTTAATCCTTTCCAATCCACTGTCTGACGTCTTTAGACATTCTGATTGAAGACTATGCAGCTTCTGATGCTGGAAGACGTCCGGCAGGGTATTCTTACTGTATATTGCTGGCCGCTCTGTTGTAGAGGGCCTCTCCAGCATGTCCAATACCGTAGTACTGGCTCTAGCCAGCAGGTGGCGCCATTGTATAATGGCAGTAAGAGAAAGCCCCCTAGGAAACCCTGAGTCCAAAATTGGATTGCAAAGGGTTAATCCCTTTTTGACCAAGCCTGTTTGTACCTTAACCCCTTAAGGACGCTGCACTTTTTTTTTCATTTTGGCTTTTTCTCCCCACTTTTGAAAATTCCTAACTCTTTAATTTATCCAGCAACGTAGCTGTCTAATGGCGTATTTTTTACAGGATGAGTTGAATTTTTCAATGGTATTATATAATGTAGCATATAATGTACTGAAAAACGTAAAACAAGTTCTAAGTGGAACGGAATAGAAAAAAACACAATTCAGCCATCTTTGGAGGGGGTGGAGGAATTTGGTTTCTATGGTGCAGCACAATGGCACAGTAATATTATTCTGTGGGTCAATACAATTACTACGATACTAAATTTCTATGGGATTTTTTGCTGTAACCTAAAAAAGTAAAAATCTTTTGAAAAAAATACAATTATTTTCTGCCGCCATCTTCTGACAGCCATAACTTTTTAATCTTCCTATTAACATAGTTGTGTGCGGGCTTGTTTTTTGTGGGACATCCTGTAGTTTTCATTGGTACCATTTTGGATTACATAGGATTTTTTGATCGCTTTTTATTACATTTTTTTCTTGGAGATGGATGACCAAAAAAGCACAATTCTGTATTTTTTTTTAACAACACACCTGTGGTGTAAATAATGCATTACTTTGATAAATGGGACACAGATGTTTTTTTTATTTACATTTTTTATTATAAATATAGGGGGGGGAAAGTTTTTTTTAACTAGCTTTTATGTTTTAATAGTTAATAAAACTTTTTAAAATAGATTTGTACATTTTTTTAGTCCCCATAGGGACATGACCTTGCGATGGTTTGATTGCTCCTGCAGTATTATGTAATACCATAGCATTACATTTTAGAGCACTATGCAGGCAATCGATCAAGCTACACCACAAGCATGGTTTGATAAGTGATCTGCAATAGCAGTCCTAGAGACTTTCAGAAGGCCCCTGGCTGCCATGGCAAGGAAATGCCACTTTACCAATTAATCACTGGGGGCTGTTCAGAACACCCCAAGCTCTGATCGGGGCATTTAAGTGCCACTGTTAGAATTGATGACGACATTTAAAGGGTTAACAGCCACAATTAGCGTAAATGCTGATCGGAGCTGTTGCCGACCAGTAACAGCTGTAAGAAGCAGTCGAAAAAACTGCATATACTATTATGTAACTGTACGTCATGGAGAATCAAGGGGTTTATGAACAAGCCAAACTTTAGAAATCAGTTTTTTTAATTGAAATGTAATATATAATTTTTAATATATAAAATGGTATTGATGGTTACATTATTTATTATTGTTTATGCAGCAGAAAATCCACGCCGAAATCTGTATCAAATTCCACATTACATCATTGGTGGCGATTTTTACTCAG
This sequence comes from Eleutherodactylus coqui, assembly GCA_035609135.1. Classification (NCBI taxonomy): domain Eukaryota; kingdom Metazoa; phylum Chordata; class Amphibia; order Anura; family Eleutherodactylidae; genus Eleutherodactylus; species Eleutherodactylus coqui. The sequence goes on along the minus strand of CM069416.1, from coordinate 63,341,547 downwards.
ATTTTGATGTGGATTGGCAACCGACTTCACTTAATTCGCGAAAGCAACTCTTAAGCCTTGTTCCAAGCCATCCAGCAATTTCTCTTGGTGTACAACAGACTTCATGAATATTTCTCTTCGAATATTAAAAGACACAATCGACCACACAATTATGCATCGTGCTACAGTACATCTTGATGAACACTGTCATATTTAAACTGTATCATTTCATCATTTAGCTATATTCTAAGTCCTTTCACATATATGTATCTCTTGCCAAAATAATATGATACATTTAGGTGACATTTTAATACTCCATACAGCTTCCACATGACTTTCATTAACGAGCTTTCCCACTTACTTTAATTAAGTTAGAACTATCATATTAACGATGCAGGCTAAGATGGGAATTGACATGGCTTCACTACTGTCACAATGCCAATTAAGCTCTGAATCATGTTTGACAGTTGGATTGACAGTCTAGTTGCTATGGATAGCAGCTACAACCTTGTAAAGACAGTTACCAGGCAGTCTTACAACCATTGTGTCTTACATTACTCAGGTCTACATCTCAAGACAAAATTCGCACTGAACTTTGATAAGTGGTCGGGCTTTGAAGTTTCTCACTGTCATGTAAATGAGATGGTTAAAAAAATAATTGTACAGTTAGTGGGACATGTCTTTAACACCTTAGTGATGGCCCCATTGCCTTTTTACATCCTAGCTAAGTGGGCTTTAATCCTAGAGGACGTAAAAACACGCATCCTCTTTGGTTTAAAGCCCTCTTAGCTGAGGACGTGACAGTTCCATGCTGTCGGTGCCCGCAGGTAGCCGACAGCATGGAGCTGTCATCCTGGGCTGCGGGCAGTCCCCCCCACCCCCGGCAATGCAATGGGCGCTATCCAATGGATAGCGCCAATTTCAATAAAGTGAAAAAAAAGTTTTAAAAAGTTGAAGATTCAGCTGCCCTGATGGATCGGATCCACAAGGCCAGCTGAAATTACTCACCCGCCGTTTCCAAGGTGTCCCGCGGTGAAGGGGTCCTCTGGGACCTGTCGCCGCTCTTCTGCGCATGCATGCCAGACGAATGACGTCACACGCATGCACAGAAGGCCGGGAGCCCCGGAAAATTTAAAATCTTCTGGCTCGCGGCTCCTGAAGGTAGGCGGGAACCAGGAGATGTCCCTGGGGACTACAGTGAGCGGTCCCCGGGCCCATGATCGCCGCTATCCCATGGATAGTGGCAATCGTGGAAAAGTTGAAAAAAATTGAAAAAAAAGTTAGTTTCACCTCCCCTCATGGATCAGATCCATGAGGGGAGGTGAAAATACTCACCCCGGGTCCTCCGTGATGTCCTGGTCTTCCGGGACCTGAAGTCCCCTTCTGCTCATGCGCGCCCGATGTAAATCCTCGGGCGCGTGCACAGAGGGGCTCAGGACCTGTGAAATTTAAAATCCCTCTGCTCCTGGCTACCATGTGTAGCCAGGAGCAGAGGGATGTCACTGGGGACATGATCAATGTTATCCAATGGATAGCAGTGATCACTTAAAGTAAAAAAAAGGTGGAAAAAAAAAGGTTTAAAAAAAAAGTTTGAAAAAGTAAAAAAAAAAGTTTAAAAAGCTTACGTTTCATCTCCGTGATGAACGGAGTGATATGATCCGTGAGGGAGAATGAAATTGCATACCTAAGGCCCCCGGATTTACCCGCAGACCCTAACCCAGCTTCTGCGCACTTTTACCAAACGCCTCTGTATTTGAACCCCGACGCGTTCCTCCTCCGTTGACCTTCCCGAGATTCTGCGCATGCGACTGCCGGCAAAATGCCGGACACATGCGCAGGAGGCAGGGAGCCCAGGAAACTTAAAATCTTCTTGCTCCCGGCGACCAACGGTCGCCAAGAGCCTGAAGCAGTGAGCAGTCCCCGGTCACATGATAAAAAGGTAGCGATCTACCTTAGGCTGGTTATCGATTCCGCATGCGTCTGATCCATGGTAATACGCCAATCAATCGCCTTGGATTACACAATTCCACTCTCATTAGCGGGTTGGAATTATGTAATCCACTCACAGAAAACAACACAGCAGGTTCTATTTTACCGTGGCTATACGCAGCATGGAGCCTATTATTCTCCATGGTCGCAGATATATCCACAGCCCATACGCAAATACATTGTGTACCGCCTGCTTTTACCCGTGTCATCGCTAAGCGATGGCACGGGAAATACAAACAAAAAAAAACGTGTACTGCGCATGACCGCCTGTGTGAGTAGGCAGTTATGCGCAGTACATTACACGTCCGTATGCAGCACCACGGCTGGTTCACAGCTAGGATCCACTGTGGTCCTCTGCAAGCGGATTCCACATACGGCCGTGTGAGCCCGGCGTTATTCAGACCGCTACCTGTAATACGTAATTTATAAGGAGCCCCGGGGACACTCGCCTTCGTGCAGTTCCAGGAGCAGCTTGTTGAGCGCCTTCTGTGTGAGGCCGCCATACCTCAGCAAGCTTACGGAGACTCACAGAGCGCCATTTTTTACACCCCATCCCTGCCGCTGAGGTCAAGAAATACCCCCCAAAAAGAATGAGAGGAGGGAGGATACCAGATTTTATTGCCACATGTGCCTATCCCAACCAGGCCCCCGTAATTACCGCTGTCTTCGAAAAAAAACACACAGTTTACATTATTACTTTTTGGGAACGCCAAAAAGGGCGCAGAGTGTGTGTGTGTGGGGGGGGGGGGGGATAATTTTGTGTATATTTCTGAACACAGGACAAATGGGGGATCCATTTTGGGGTGAACGTCTTCACAATTGCCAAAAAAATGAGAATCGTAATTTTTTCCTTCTGTTTTGCTTAGATTTATTCAAATACTGTGAGGTCAAAATATGCAGTACACCCCTAGATGAATTCGTTAAGGGGTCTAGTTTTCAAAATAGGGTCATTTGTGGGCATTCTATATCGTTTTGGCTGCTCAAAGGCTCTACAAGTGGGCAATGGGGCCTGGAATTAATTCAGTTGTACCCTGAAATCCAACGGGTGTTCCTTCCATTATAGGCCTAGCCATGTGTCCTGTAAGCAGATTAGGGCCACAATGGGTATGTTTCTGAACACGGAACAAACAGGGGTATCCATTGTGGTGTGAAAGTCTTCATTTATATGTGTTCTGTATAAAAAACCTGTTTTTAAATTGACACAATTGCCAATCGTAATTTTTTCCTACGGCTTTGCTTAGATTCATTCAAAAATTGTAGGGTAAAAATTCTCAGTACACCCCTAGATGAATTCGTTAAGGAGTCTAGTTTTCAAAATGGGGTATTTGTGGGGGTTCTCTGTCGTTTTGGCCGCTCAAGGGCTCTACAAGTGGGCAATGGGGCCTAAATCACCTGCATGCAAAATTTCTGTTCTGAAAGCCACCGACTACTCCTTTCATTTTGGGCCCCAATGTGCATCCAGACATAAGATTAGGGCCACAATGGGTATATTTCTGAAAACAGGACAAACAGGGGTATCCATTTTGGGGTGCAAGTCTTCAATCATGTGTATGCTGTACAAAAAAACTGTTTTTAAATTGTCAGAATTGCCAAAAAAACTTCTGCTTTGCTTGAATTCATTCAAAAACTGTGGTGTCTACATGGTCGGTACACACCTAGATAAATTCGTTAAGGGGTCTAGTTTTCAAAATGGGGTCATTTGTGGGGGTTTTCTATGGTTTTGGCCGCTCAAGAGCTCTACAAGTGTGCTATGGGGCATAAAAGGCCTTTAAGCAAAATTTCTGTTCTGAAAGACACAGACTACCTCTTTCATTTTGGGCCCCGTTGTGCATCCAGACATACGATTAGGGCCACAAGGGGTATGTTTCTGAACACAGGACAAACAGGAGTATCCATTTTGGGGTGTCAATTCTCATTTTTATGTGCACTATAGAAAAGAAATATGTCTTTAAAATGACATATTTGCAAAAATATGAAATTTTATTTTTTCTCCTCTAAATTGCATTAATTCCTGAATAAAAAAACTGTGGGTCAAAATACTCATGATCCCCCTCAGTAAATGCATTAAGGGGTGTAGTTTTTAAAATGGGGTCATTTGTGGGGGTATTTATCATTCTGACACCTATGAGCCTTTCCAATCTTGGCTTGGTGCAGGAAAACAAAGTGTTCCTCAAAATGCTGAAAAGTAATGTTAAATTTGTACGTCTCCTAAATGGTTAAAAAAAACAAAAGTTTTTCAAACATGCATCTAAAATAAAGTAAACAGATGGAAATATATATCTTAGCAAAGACTTGTACAGTATGTTTGCACATATTTGAGATGTTGAAAATGTGAAAATATGACAATTTTTTCAAAACTTTCCCAGCATTGGCACTTTTAATAAATATACACAAGTTCTAGCGGTCTATTTTATATGCAAAGCCTTTACAGAGTTATTCTATGTTAACTGACACATGTCAGATTTCCAAACTTTGGCTCCATCACTAAGGAGCAAACAGGCTTTGTCACTAAGGGGTTAAAGAGTAAATGCACCTAAACTTAAAAATAAAAGAATATTCATTAAAATGTTTTTGTTTGTTTTTTTAGTTCCCCAAGGGGCTGTCATCGTTGTCTGATTTGCATAGTTATGTATTAATACAGCCCAGCTACTTATATCAAGGAAAACAGTGATGAAATTCAGCATTCCCCGCTGTTATTGTTCTTCACTGAGCCCTTCAAACTACTGAATGAGAAATTTTTTTCCTAAAAAACAGTGACAGAGTCAGATGTGACTATGCTGGATCTCCTGACTGTAACATGGAAGGAACAATTTAGTCATTCGTAAATTTCACAAACAAAATAATGACTCTACTGAGTAAAAATACAATAAAGTAGACTTTGCAGAGGATTTTGTCAGAATTTTCCTGATGATTACCAGCTTACCTTCCAGGTCGGTTCTACACAGGAACAGGTAGAGCATGACTTCAGACTTGAATCCTGCAACAAGGGTGGTTCCATATACAGGTTTTTCGAAGAAACTGCAGATGGTTCTTTGGATGGGCCACACGGGAAGAATTTGTCAACCAACGATGATGTAGTTACACACCTTTGATAGAAGTCATGCGGATTTCGGGGTATCACATTATAAGGCACCACTAATGCTTTCCAAGACCACATTATCTTGAGTATAAGCTTTTTTTCTGACAACCAACAAAATCACAGGATACTAAATGAAATGGTATAAAAGTTTTAGCCATGGATATCGCAATGCTATACAGTGCGGTAAAGCATTTCCAGTAATTGGTAAGTCGTTCTGTATATCGACTAAACTGTGCTGTAGGTCTCTATTCACGGTCCTATTAGGAACCCCAAATTCTCCCCTATTCTTTTTCTTTTTGGCATCATCGACAAGAAATTGCCTTATACTTTTCCCCTCTCTTCCTCCACCCTTGACAACTCATGTCATCATGTCACACCGCTCTGTGTGGGAAGAAAGCACCTCAGTCTTCCTAATGGTTGCACCGACTGCAACACTGCTCACCGCCAAGCAGACATAGAAAATAGCGGACTACTTGAAGAGACTAAACACCTTAAAAATTTCCACCACATTAAAGTAACATAAAACTTTATGGAAATACATTATAGAGAGAGATTTACCTTGCTGTGCAGATCCCTACACATTTTTTGAAAAAAAAGTTACAATTTTTGTAGCAGTTTTGGAAGTGCATCTACCATAAAAAATATCTGTCCTAGGTTATTGCACCTTATGAAATGGCAAGAGATGACCGTGATAGACTTGTATTTCAGACTGATGAATCATATTTCACTTCCTGTCAGGCTGGCCAAAGAGTTTAGCAAATACAAGAAAAACCTTGCAAAGTGTCAATCATATTATTTTCTATTGAGCTACATAGTAAACATTATGATTAAATGCTTATTGTATTGAACAAGTCCCACCCCATTAATGTTCTTCCTTACCTGTGAAGTTTGAAGGAGGAGTAATATTTGTCACCTGCTCTTTTAACTCTTTGCAATCCAATTTTGGATTCAGGGTTTTCTAGAGTGCTTTCTCTTTCTGCCATTATACAATGGCGCCATCTGCTGGCTAGAGCCAGTACTGTGGTATGTGACCTGCTGGAGAGGCCCCCGACAACAGAGCGGCCAGTAATCTACAGTAAGAATACCCTGCTGGACATCTTCCGACATCGGAGCTGTACAGTCTTCAATCACAATGTCTTTAGACATCAGACAGTGGACTGGAAAGGGTTAATAGTTTGGGTTGGATCATTTGATACCAATGAAAGGATAGAATATGGCCATTCTGCAAAAAACTGTGACCTCAACCATATTAAACACCTTCAGAATGGATTAAAAAAACTATGGACTAGACCATAGGGCTCAAGGCTATTGTCCAACTTGCCAAATGTTCTTGAGGCTAAATGGATGTAATCTTTACACCTTTATTTCAAAATATGGTAAACTGGAAAGCTTCCCAGAATGGTGTGAAGAGGCTGTCATGGCAGCAAAGGAAAAGAGAGACATTTCCGTTATTTCTTATGGTTTTGAAGTAGTGTAAACATATATATATGACATGTCCAAACCCACATACTTTTAGTTATGTACTATATGAATGTATGTCCTAGCAGACGCGTAATCACAGCCCAGTTGTTGAAAAGTAAAAATATGGTGATGAATCGGCTTTACGCTTTCCAAATTATGTCCTTAGAAAGTGGAAATGTATTTTTATACTACTTCTATACGAACGTCTAGAACATTAACTCTTTGATTGCCATTCCTTAAAGTTCTTTTTTTTTAAACATATTTACTCTAGTAATTATATGGAAATGTAATCAGCTGTGGAACTCTTGCACAAACTTCTAAAAGCGAGAGCATTGCCATATTCCAGACCACCTCGAAAATATATGATCTGTTATAGAATGTTTTAAAACAATATGACTTTTGATTGGGCAAGCCAGGAAAAATTAACATTTTGCGTATGCTAGAAGTTTGAGAAAATCCTCTGCCCCTAATGCATACAGTTTAACATTACCTCTGCCAAAGAAAAGGTATCGAATGTTAAGTCATAAATCTTAACAAGGCAACATGATTCATTTCCTTTTTAATCAACGAAAATATAAGAAACCAACCTCAGTATCAAACAACTACATGAAAGGTCTTTGCTTGATATAGATAGGATGAGATTAACCTAAAGATAACCACAAATCAATAGATGAGGGTTACATTACATTAAAGTATGATACACTTCCAGCAAAAGAGCCATCTATCAATGCAAAATAATGGCCAATTCTCCCCACTGGATTTGTCATATCTTGTTCCTTGGTGAATGTTGTAATTCTTTTTCCTCATTTGATCTATTTTGGATTGCTGCTACTTATTATGTGTGTAATTTATACTGCAGCATTTAATTATAATGTGTAACAACACAGAATCGCAGATACAATGCAACAGCATTCATGGCTTTGTCCTGGCACGTTGCACAGTGGAACTTTCTGTAAAAGAACTAGAAAAAGACTATATTTATTAATAGAATGGGAAGATCTAACCACCGTGAACAGCTGGCAAGAAATAAGTGGACAGAGCAAACATTTGAAAGTTTATATAAGATTAATTCAGATTAAAGGGGTTCAGAAAGGGGTTCTCTAGGACCTTAACATTATTAACTTATTCTTAGCATAAGCTACAAATGTTTGTTCAGTGGGGAGTCCAACCTCTGGGAGCCCCACTGGTCAGCACTATGAAGGAGCTGCGGCACTTGCATTGTACCGATTGGTGAAGGGCCCTAAGGTCTAGCACCATTGCATAATGACATAGCAGAGGTTAATACCAAAATGTGAAGGCCCATTTACACGGAGCGATGATCGCTCAAAAATTGCTTAAAAGCGATCGTTTGAGCGATAATCGTTGCGTCCAAATGCGCACCCATCGTGCACTTTCTGTGCACTGCTAGCTGATCGTTAAATTCAGTCCAACCTAAAAATCGACATTCAGCCTTATTAGCAGTTCTCTGTGGGGAGTGCTGATAGCATTGTTTCCCGCTGGAGAAAAAAAGAACTGAAAGCAGATAAGCGCCCTCGGGCTATCAACTGCTTTCAGCTAAGGCTTCATTTGCACACTTACTTGCTCTTAAGTAGCTGAGTATCTACTTAAAAGTTTATGCAAAATAATCGCTAAAACCTGTCACTCAAACGGTCATTTGAGCGATCTTTGAGCAATGATCGGCTCGTGTAAATGGGCCTTAACTCGGCATAGGTTTAACAGTATTTTACATGATGGTATAAGTACAATGAAGGTATAATGCAAATAATTCCACTGGTGAGAAAAAGAAGAAGAGAGAGTGAGACTGGATGTTGCATTTTTTCAAAAACTACTCAATCTCTTTAGAGGAGCACTTTGCTGTGGAACTACTTGTGACCCTCATTCATTCAATGAGCGAGAGTAGTTAGATGCTCTAAAAGAGTCTCTCACAGTCAGACCTGGCACCTTCATGTATAACATAGTCGGCCAATCAATTAAATTGCTGCCTTTTAACTCTACGTTTCCCCAGTAGCAAGCACTCTATGAAACATATGACCCAATGTGGATTTCTCTGGTGATAAGAACTAATTTCCAGAGTTTAGAGAAGTCTGACCAGTAGTGAGCAACTACATGTTGTGTCAGTTTCTATTTAAAGAGTAGCTGTACTTTTATCTAACATTTGACATGTCATAGAGACATGTCAAAAGCTTTGATCGGTGGGGGTCTTGCTGTTGAGACCCCTGCTGATTGCTAGAAAGAGGGGGCTGCAGCGCTCACTAGAGCGCTGTCTTCCTTTGCTTTTGGGTTCTTTCCAGTAGCTGAAGATGGCCACACAGAGGTCTATAGAAAGCTTCTGCAGATCTCATAAAGGTAATAAGTAGAGATGAGCAAGCATATTCGCTAAGGGCAATTGCTCGATCGAGCATTGCCCTTAGCGAGTACCTGCCCGCTCCGGAGCAAAGATTCGGCTGCTGGCAGCGGACGGGGAGCGGCGGGGGAGAGCGGGGAGGACCGGAGGGGAGATCTCTCTCTCCCTCTCTCCCCTCCCGCTCCCCCCTGCTCACTGCCGCAAATCACCTGTCACCCGCGCCGGCACCCGAACCTTTTCTTCCAATCAGGGAGATACTCGCTAAGGACAATGCTCGATCGAGTAATTGTCCTTAGTGAGTATGCTCGCTCATCTCTAGTAATAAGTTTCTGTCAATAACTAAAGACAAATTACCTTTCCCAACAGACCTGACAGAACAACAAAGGCACAGGTCGGAGGATACCTGAAAATAGTAACCATAATATAATAAATTTCAGCTTTTCTTTCAATAGGGAGTATTATCGAGGCACTACAAAATACTATATAGTTCATGAAGGCAAAGTTTACACAGCTTAGAGATGCCCTTAACCTTATTGACTGGGACATTGTCCCAGAAATAAAGTACAAACAATAAGTGGTATGTTTTTAAAACTATTTTAAATACTCACTATGAGCAGTTCATAACTTACAGGAATAACAGAGTTGGGAACGAGAGAAAACCAATGTAGCTCAATAAAGATATAAAGGGGGCAATAAACAACAAAAAGACAACATTTAAACTACTAAAATAAGAAGGCAGCGAAGAAGCACTAAAAACCTATAAGCAAAAATTAAATTATGCAAGCAGCAAAGAGAGAGAGAGAGACCCATTGCCAGAGAGAGTAAAACAAACCCTAAACTGTTCAACTACATAAACACTGTAGCAAAAAGGTTAATACTGAAAGTGTTAAGCCTTTAAAAATAATGTAGGAAAAATTGTAGAGGGTAATGAAAAAGTAAATGTATTAAATAGTTTTTTCCCCAGTGTATTCAATCAGGAAAATAAAATGTCAAGTGAAATGCAGAGTTATAAAGTAAACTCTCTATTTAGCCCGCCTGCAGACGGCCAGGTCGGATCCCGCTGCGAACATTCTCACAGCGGGAAGTGGACCCATGCCGCTGCAGAGGCCTGTGGCTCACCCGCTCTCGGCGCTTTCTGTTTTCTGCTATGCGCAGAGCGGATCCCAGCCCGGCACTACTGAAATAGAACATGCCACGATTTGTTTTCCGCATGTGTTTTCACACGGACAAATCGTGGCTGTGTGCATAGGATTGCGTTTTTCAATGCAAGCCTGTGCATGCGGGCATGGGTGGCAATTCTGCAAGAAATCCCGCTGCAGAATTTCCGCCCGTGTGCAGGGGGCCTAAATGTCATCAGTCTAACCCAGGAAGAAGTGCAGAGCCTCCTTAAAAAGATTAAAATAGACAAATCACCAGGTCCTGATGTTGTACACCTCCGGGTTCTAAGGGTATTAAGTAATGCAATAGGCAGACCATTGTTTTTAATATATTTCAGGACTCTACAATGTCGGGGTCTGTTCCCCTGAATTGGCGCATTGCAAATGTGGTACCAATATTCAAAAAGAGGTTGATAAATGAACTTGGAAACTACAGGCCGGTAAGTCTAAATTCTATTGTGGGTAAAATGTTTGAGGGGTTTCTAAGAGACGCTATCCAGGAATACCTCAATGAAAATAGCTGTGTAACTCCATAGTAAAATGGGTTTATGAGGGGTCACTCCTGTCAAACCAATCTGATCAAATTCTACAAGGAGATAAGTTCTAGACTGGACCAGGGAAAGTCATTGGATTTTGTATATCTTGATTTTTCCAAAGTGTTTGATACTGACACACATATTGGGATGATTTATACACTCATTATAAAAAAAAACAAGCCCCTAGAAGGAGTTGTCTGAATCAAATTAAACTTTATATGTGTGATTGAAACATTGATATAAGCAATATTACAATATCAGAGCAAAAAGATAATTTATTACAGAAAACTGAAAACTTGAATGGAGGCTCTAATATCTGGTTGGGTTACTTCTAGCTTGGATGCAAGATGTGATACGGGTGGGCATGAAGGCATACAGGTTCTAGTGTCCTGCAGCATATCGGTTCATATATACTGTAACTGAGCCTCAAGATCATACAAACTCGTAGACTGTTAAAATTGGCATCCCAGATGGCCCCATACATGTTCTATTGGCAATAAATCTGGTGACCAGGTCACGGACATGTGGCAATGTTGTGGCAGAATTCCTGTGATACCTTGCTGTGTGGGGCCAAGTAGAGCCTCTTGGAAGCCCTGCCATGAGAGATAACACATGTGGCTGCAGGATGTCCTGAACATATCGCTGAGCTGTAATTGTCCGTCATACCACTACTAGGGGTGATCGACTGTCATATGTGATGGCCACCCAGACCATCGCATCAGCAGTGAGAGATGTGTGCCACTCCACAGCAAAGACAGGATTGAGGTGCTTACCCTTAGGTCTCCAGACATGAACATGGCTGTCATCAGTGCCCAAGATAAGCCTGGTTCCACTCTGTAGCAGTCCAGTTTCGTCATTCACAACAGCACAGCAAACGGAGGTGACAGTGCGTGTCAAAGGCAGTACATATGATGGGCACCGTGAGACCAAATGTCCTTTAGTCAAACACCTGGAAATAGTTACCACAGGCACAGGTGCCACCTGTTTTTAGATGGCTGATAATGAAACAGTTAGAGCTATCATGCTTGTCGGATAATCAGATGATCCTCTCTATTGGTCAGTCAATGGCATCTTAAGCCCAGTTACTTTGTGTGCATGTACTTATGCATCCACTATCCTAATACTTCCTACCAGTCTAGTCATATGAACATACAGCTTCTCACATTCCAATAATGCGCCCCCTCTCAAACTCTGTTACCTTAGTGAAATCCCTTTGCTTGCAACATAGAGGCATGCCTAGCAAGCTCTACACAAGTAGAAAAAGAGGTACACTGTAGCAATTTCAGACATTAAGTTGGAGCCTCAGGTGTAATAGCCGCAGGTCTGGAGACTAGTCAAGGAAGAGCAGGAGTCAGCAGCAGGAGGTCTCGGTTTGCAATGCAGAGGGATGAAGCAGGTAGCAAAATTGGAAGGAAAGCCAGAAGTCAGTAACGGGAGGTTTCGGTTTGCACTGCAAAGGTATGAGGCAGGTAGTGAAGTCGGAAGGAAAGACAGAAGACAGTATCAGGAGGTCTTGCAGAAATGGTAGAGAAACAGGCAAGTGGAGCTTGAACAAAACTGTGCTGTGGAAAAGAATAATCATGCAAGGAAGAAGAGATCAGGTCAAGATTTATATGGCAAGCCTAACCAGAGATAGGGCGGAGCTAGAACAAAGACTGGTTAGCAGGATCTAGGAACAAGGTTAAAGTATGCAAGGAAACTGTCCAAAAGCCTGGATGGCAAAACAGGAAGAGCCACCGATGTGAGAGCAGGAGTTCATGGGTTCAAACCCTGACATACATGCACCTCAATCCTGCCTTTGCTGTGGAGTGGCACACTGCCCCAACTGCTGGTGCGATGGTCTGGAGGGCCATCACAGTCAATCGCCCATAGTAGTGGTATGATGGAGAATGACAGCTCAGCGATATGTTCATAGACTCTGAGAGCCTTGTCATAGGTTAATAGTGGAACCATTTTAGGGCCTCAGGTGGTAAGACCATTCACCTAATCACGCCACAACTCAAATTATTTGCATATCTGCCTGTGATGTAAGTGCATGTTGAGTTTTGCAGCAAAATGATAACTCCTTCTACTGTGTTTCCCCAAAAATAGGTCCTACCCTGATAGTAAGACCTATCGGGTTTTCGGGAAAGACTTTGAATATAAGGCCTTCTTCCAAAAATAGGACCTAGCTAAACTGTCCTCCCCCCCCCCCCCCCCCAAATCAATACTCACCTGGTCCACGGCATCCCGATGGTCTCCGGTGGCGCTGCGGTATACTTTGTCCTCCTCATCTCACAGCTGAGCTTCTGCTGGTGATGGGGCTTTGAATACGTCGACTCCAGCAAAGCAAGCACTGTGATTGGCTAATCGAGCACCAGCAGCCAATCACAGCTGGTGCTCGATGAGCCAATCACAGCCATTCAGTGATGTCATTCACTGCATGGCTGTGATTAGCTCATCGAGCGCCAGCTGTGATTGGCTGCTGGTGCTCAAATAGCCAATCACAGTGCTCGCTTTGCTGGAGGCAGGGTATTCAAAGCCCCGTCTCCAGCAGAAGCTCAGCTGTGGGACGACGCAACGAGAGGCATCAGGACGCCGCGGACCGGGTGAGTGTAAGCCGCCCACCCCCCCCCCCACCCCACCCCCCCCCCGCCCAAAAAAAATAAGACACTGTGCCCTTTTTGGGGGGAAAAAAATACGGTAGGTCCCTGATTTATGTTGACAAAGACTGGCTCAGTGATAGAAAGCAGAAGCTGGTTATTAATGGCACATACACTGATTGGGTCACCATTACTAGTCGGGTTCTTTTTAATATATGTATTAATGACCCAAAGGAAGGATTGCACAGTAAAATATTAATGTTTGCAGATAATACAAGCCTATGTAAAGTAATTAACACAAGAGAGGACACAATGTGGTTGAAAATGGATCTGGTTAAATTAAGGTGAAAATATTCACCCTCCTTCCTCCATGTCCTCCGGCCGCTCTCGGGATTCACTGCTGGCTTCTGCGCATGCGCCAATGTGGCGCGCATGCGCAGAAGGCCAGTGAGCCCGACAAATTCAAAATGTCCCTGCACCCGGCTGTCACAGATAGCTGAGTGCAGGGAGATATGACTGGGGACCGCTGTATGCGGTTCCCAGTCACATGATCACTGTTATCCATCGGATAACGGTGATCATATAACGTTTTTTTTTTAAAATTTATAAAGTTAAAGTTTCATCTCCACTTACGGATCATATCCATAAGGGGAGATGAAATTATGTATCCAAGGTCCCCGGATTTGTTCCCTGGTGGGATGTTGATCCGTGGACCTTACCCCAGCTTCGGCGCATGCGCCCGTCAGCATGATGGTGGACACATGCGCAAAAGTAAAAGATTGACCAGGAAGTTTAAAATCTCCCTGCTCCTGGCTACCAAAGGTAGCCAAAAGCCTGGAGATGTCACGGGGGGCGATCACGTAAAAGTTCTTTAAAAAGTGGAAGTTTCATCTCCCCTTACTGATGCGATCAGTGAGGGGAGATGAAACATCTTCTCGGAGGCTTCCGCATTTGAATCCAGATGCTATTATCCTCCATGGACCCTTCCGGCTTCTGCGCATGTGCCCGCCGGCAAAATGCCGGACACATTCGCAGGAACTGGGGAGCCCAGGAAATTTTAAATATCCTTGCTCTCGGCGACCAGCCTCATTGAGCAGTCCCCGGTCATGTGATAAAGTAGTGATATAACATTAGGCCGATCACACATGACCGGAGACGAATTACGGGTTCTGCATGCGTTTAATCAGCAGTAATCCATGGATCAATTACATGTATTGGATTGCGCAATTCCCCCCAATTAGCGGGTCGGAATTACGTAATCCACTCGCAGAAAAGAGAACACAGTATGTTACATTTTACCGCGGATATCTGCTACCCAGAGCCCATTGTGCGCCATGGTCGTGGATATACCCGCAGCCCATATGCAAATACATTGTGTACAGGTCATCTCTAAGCGACGGCACAGGAAATATAAACAAAAAACGGTGTACTGCGCATGACCGCCTGTGTGAGTATGCAGGTATGCGTAGATTACGCGGCCATATGCAGCGCCATGGCTGGGCTCACAGCTGGGATCCACTGCAGGCCTCCGCAAGCGGATTCCACATACGGCTGTGTGAGCCTGGCGTTATTCAGACCGCTACCTGTAATACGTAATTCACAAGAAGCCCCGGGAACGTTCGCCTTCCTGCAGTTCCAGGAGCAGCTTGTTGAGCGCCTTCTGTGTGAGACCACCGCACCGCAGCAAGATTACAAAGCCTCACAGCGCGCCACTTTTTAAACCCACTGAGGTCACAAAATACCCCCAAAAAAGCATGGGAGGAGGAGGGATAAACGGTTTTCTTGCCCCATGTGCCCATTCCAACCAGCCTCCGTAATTACCCCCGTCTTCGGACATAAAACGCAGTTTACATTATTACTTTTATCTAATATTTAGGGAATTCCAAAAAATGGGGATGGCGGGGGGTGGGTAGGGGGGAATTATTTTTAGGAAGTTTTTTTTTTTCGTACAAGTAGGCAATGGGGCCTGGAATTTATTCAGTTGTGACCTGAAATCCAACAGGCATTCCCTTTATTATGGACCTAGCCATGTGTCCTGTAAGTAGATTGGGGCCACAATGGGTATGTTTCTGAGCACTGGACAAACGGCGGTATCCATTTTGGGGTGAAAGTTTTCATTCATGTGTGTACTGTACAAAAAAAACTGTTTTTAAATTGACACAATTGCCAAAAAAATGAAAATTGTATTTATTTTCCTTCTGCTTTGCATAGATTCATCCAAAAACTGTGGGTCAAAATACACAGTACACCCCTGGATGAATTCGTTAAGGGGTCTAGTTTTCAAAATGGGGTCATTTGTGGGGTTCTCCATTGTTTTGGCCACTCAGGGGGGCCTGGAATTTATTCAGTTGTGTCCTGAAATCCAACAGGTGTTCCCTCTATTACAGGCCAAGCCATGTGTCTTGTAAGCAGATTAGGGCCACAACAAGCAGATTTCTGAGCACCGGACAAAAATGGGGATCCATTTTGGGGTGCAAGTCTTCATTTATATGTGTGCTGTACAAAAAAAACTGTTTTTAATTTGACACAATTGCCCACAAAAATGAAAATCGTAATTATTTCCTTCTGTTTTGCTTAGATTCATTCAAAAACTGTGGGATCAAAATAAGCAGTACACCCCTAGATGAATTCGTTAAGGGGTCTAGTTTTCAAAATGGGATCATTTGTGGGGGTTCTCCATCGTTTTGGCCGCTCACAGGCTCTACAAGTGGGCAATAGGGCCTAAAACACCTTCAAGCAAAATTTCTTTTCTGAAAACCATAGGCTGTTTCTTTTCATTTTGGGCCCCGTTGTGCATACAAACATAAAATTAGGGCCACAATATATTTCTGAACACAGGACAAACAGGGGGATCCATTTTGGGGTGCAAGTCTTCATTCATATGTGTGCTGTACAAAAAAAATGTTTTTAAAATGACACATTTGTCAAAAAAAATGAAATTCGTAATTTTTTCATTCTGCTTTGCTTAGATTCATTCAAAAACTGTGGGATCAAAATACGCAGTACACCCCTAGATGAATTTTTTAAGGGGTCTAGTTTTCAAAATAGGTTTATTTGTGGGAGTTTTCCATCGTTTTGGCCGCTCAAGGGCTCTACAAGTGGGCAATGGGGCCTAAATCACCTTCAAGCAAAATGTTGGTTTTTTTGCCTTCCTCTGGATCAACATTGCAGGAAAGTAGGCCGAACTGGATGGATACAAGTCTTTTTTTCAACCTAAAATATTATGTTCCTGTTATGTGACATCTGTGAGGCCAACTTCACCTGCTGGGAGGAGACAAAAAGCAGTGAAGACAGTCAAGGGGTACAGTGCTTTGTCGAGAGCTACAAACTCTTGGTTCTAGCGATCAGCAGACGTCTCAGCAGCAGGACCCCTACTGATCAAAACTTTTGACATGTCTCCATCACGTGAAAAGCTAGTTAAATGTGCAGTTACTCTTTAAAAATGGGTTATCTTCATGAGATAACTCCTTCAAAGGTCTCACCCACAAAGTGAAGTCTCCAATCGCTTAGTATTCAGTGAGAACATTGAAGAAAAACTAATTATTGTCAAATGTTCAATTACTTGCAAATTGGTGACATTTTAGCTTCATCTTCCATTATTAATGGCTGATATCATTTACATATCATTTTTGGCCTTGCTTTATGCAGTGTCTATCTAATTATGCTGCTTCACTTCCTGAAATACGAATTTGCTTTATATCTTTTAGCCTGACATTCTTGAATCTCTGCACTTTTTTACTGACAGTATTGCATCTTCTTCGTGATGGACATTACCTTACCACAGTTACACTGTTTTATCACATCATCAATGATCTTAATTGTTATGAGTTATGGGCCATCTGCTGAATGGCTTGAAACAGTTCATTTACCCAAAATCCCCTTACTTAGATAGTAAATGATCTCTAGCAAAAGCTCAGTCATATTCTTTGTTCATTATTCAGCAATTAGTCTGCTTTTGATCCAAAAGAACATATTCTTTTCATTCATTTTTGGCATATGAAATGTAAATTATAACTTTCTCTTGGTTCTTTACAAACTTCTTTGACCACCCTTTCTGCTTTTGTTTAACATGCCTTTACCCCCTGTTAATCCGCTGAAGGAAACCAGTTCCCTGTTTGATAGGTTCTTGCTTTTTCCAATTCTATGTAAAATTTTTATTTTGCACATGAAGAAACCTATAAAGATCAATATATACAGTATATTAGCTGTTAATTATTTATTTTTATATCATAATAATGATCTTTATTTGTATAGCGCCAACATATTCCGCATCGCTTACATAGACAGGGGGGGATACAGAAAGACAATACAAAAATTACAGAACCACGGTTACATAGTAATCAGGTGATGGAAACAATAGGGGTGAGGGTCCTGCTCCAACGAGCCTGCATACTACAAGTAATAGGGGGATACAGAGGGAAAAGGGCTGGAGATGTGCGCGGTATGGCGAGATGGAGAGTGAGGGATTCTATACACATAGAAAATGGTCAGACATTTAGCCGTGTGACGGCAGAAACAGTATGACTGCAGGAGCGGTTTATGATGGCTAGCAGGGATTGCAGTCACTAGGGCAGAGAGCATGTTATCAGGCGGAGTACAGAGGGGTTTGTTTAGGGAATGTGGTATGCCTCCCTGAAGAGGTGCGTTTTTAGAGCACGCCTGAAGTTCTGCGAGTCCTGGATTACTCGGGTAGCCTTTAGTAGTGCGTTCCAGAGGACCGGTGCTGCTCTGGAGAAGTCTTGGAGGCGGGAATGAGAAGTTCGAATTAAAGGGGCGCTCAGTCTGGTTTCGTTAGCAGAGCGGAGAGCCCGGGCTGGTTGATGGATTGAGATGAGGGAGGCGATATAGCACCAACATATTCACTTGAGCTTTAAAGAGAATGTGTTTTCATGGGCTTTTGCCTCTATGGATTCAACTTTTCTTCATCAGACACAGGGATGTAGCTGTAGGTGGTTCACAAGTAACAGTTGCCCCCGTGCCCTGGAGCATGAGAATGACCAAAGACCCCTCGGCTGCATAAAATGGCACCAATATTATAAAAGGAGCATGGTGGTGGGGACCTTGTTACACATTTTGCATTGGGACTCGGAAATTTTTAAAGGGCCGCTCCGGTAAAAACAAATTTTTCCATGCCTGCCCCCTTACCTGATTGCCTGTCACATTCTAGTGGTTTACTCTAGGTATTCCAGGCACTTCCATGCAGTTAGCCACCATCTTGAGAGTTAGATTTTTTTACTTTCAGTTTCACATCTATGCAATGAGGCAATGAGTCCCGAATTAGCTAAGGTTATCACATTCTACCTGCAGGAGGGATAGTTTAATTATCATTACCTTTTATATTTACCTAAATAAAATACAGACGATAAGTATACAGACAGAAGGATGAGCCTAGATCTCCTCTATTATAACTGTGTGATCATCATCAGTAACTGTGATAGGAGTGCATATTTCCCCTTTAACAGAGTTGCTTTGGTAGATCCATGTAGTAGCATCAGACAGACTGTCAAATTGACTAGAAAATGAATCCATAGCCCCAAGTAAATTTGAGCTGGTCAGAACTGAGATCACATGACCATCTGAGAAGGAGGCCATGAGTTTCAGACAGATGAACCCCAAAAAATATCACTGGAATGGCCCTTTAAATTGAACATCTGATTGGTTGGACCCAATTACCAACAGATTATTGTTGATTTACTTTAGAGGATATTGACCAATCAGTGTAGAAGTGTGTTTTAGGCCACTTTCAGATGAGCGTATTTTTACTTCAGATTAGTGTTTGCCCAGTAGAAAATAAAACCAATGACAGCAAATACAGATCAAAGAATGATGAAATACCGATGACATATGGTTACACTGTCATCTGTAACACCTCTATATTACAGATTTGTTACGATACGCTCATATGAAACTGGCCTTAGTGCTAGAATTAGAGATGAGCGAGCACGCTCGGTAAGGTGAGTTACTTGAACGAGACTTGCTCATCTTCTCCTCCGAGCGTACTAGGGGGGCAGCGGGGGTGAGCGGCGGGCGGTAGCGGGGGGGAGAGAGATCTCTCTCACTCTCCCCCCCCCCCTGCCCGAGCACGCTCGGAGGAGAAGGCAGTTACTCGAGATGAGCGAGGCTCGCTCGAGTAACTCACCTTACTGAGCATGTTTGCTCATCTTTAGCTAGAATGAAATACAAGAAAGAACTCCTGACTTCCATGATGATAGTTTTGTCACGTCTTGGTACTACATTTTGTCACTTGGTCATGATGACAACTTGGTTCATATATGTACTAGTTGGTTATAGCATCTCTACCTTTTAGATTAAAGCTAGCTGCAGATGATTAATAGCTACATTTATGCTACTAAAATCCACTGTAAGTTTTAAATGTTGATTGATCATTGATCACAATCGTGGAATTGTGATGTGTATTTCACATTTTTAAGATACTAGTTGATTCTACAATAAAACTACATAAAATTTTCAGTGGTTCTTCTTCTATACTAGTCAATGTAATAGTCACAACATGTGTTTGGCAAGCAGTGAAGTTTACTTTTCCATAAGGCCACCCTCACACATGCATTCGGGCATTTTACCGCAATTTTGAGCAGCATATTTAAATGCATGGTTCAGTGTTTGACAGCGCTTTTCAATGCATCCCATCATTGTGATTTGTGATGGGGTGCACTTAAAAATCCAAAAACAAAGAAAAATAGAACAAAACGCACTTAATAATTGTGGTGGTTGAAGCGCTGGTCGGCGAAGGCCCCATTGAAATCAATGGTGGTGTTGTACCGTTGTTAGCACGGTGCTTGGGACACCATGCTAATTGCTGTATAAAGCATTGAGTCTGAGAGCGGCCTTAGGGGAACACTGATGTAGCATGAAGTATAAATATAAAATCTCTCTGCTCGATCACAGAAAACAGACTGTGTATCAATATGATGCACAACAGTTGTTCTTTTGTCTGTAGTGGCCCAGAATTAGTGGGGCCCCTCCATAATATTATGTGTCCGTCTTGTGCTATTGTCTTGACAATGTCTTGTCTGTGGTATGCATTTAATTTATGTGGATTGATGTTTGCAGGACTGAATGGGTTAATCACTGGTATGTTCTGTCTTGTCTGCAAAATGTAACATTTTGTATGTATCATTTGTGGTCATGTGATCATGCTATGTATATGTGTTTGCAAGAATGCAGAGTCGAGGGAGTCTGGCCTAAGACTAGGCTAAGTAAGTCCAGCAGTTTGTCAGTCAGTGAGTGAGTCACGTCGGTCGGTGAGTGGAGTTATGGAGGAAGCCGAGCGACTTCTTTGCGTTCAGCCTGGGCCTAACAAACCTAGGAATCCTCGACGCTTCTGGTGAGTGTTAGGAGTGAAAAAACCCACTGCCTAGCGAGAAGAGGAAAACAGCAGAGTGAGTGTTGACCAGTAGAGAGAAAGAGTTTGCCGGGAGAGGACCTTCACAGATAACTTGGACTGTGGAATATTCTGATGCTCCGAGAATCCTCCCTGTAACACCACTTTGGATTGTTGTAACTGTACCAGAACTGTTTGCTGGAATTTATATTCAAAAATGAAACCGACCGTTCCTAGTTCTTGTTCAGAAAGTTACTCTGTGTGTGGACTACTTTATTGCATCTGGAAGATCCGCCACAGAGGGCGGAACAGTGGTGTCATGAGTGACAATTGGACTTAAGGTAATCCCCGGTTACTACCCCTGTGATCTCCCCCAGTGATAACGTGGTCGAGTTCCGAGCTACCCCCAGGGAAGGAGATGATAAAGCCCTGTGACAAGGACTTTCTCTACCCCGCTGTCTCCTCGGCTGTGGGCCCGCTCCTTGGACACTGCATGTCCACCAAATGTACCAAGTACTGAAAGACACACAAGGAGGCAAACAAAAAGTGGTAGTGTAATGCTGAGAAACTTTGGATCCTGACATTCATATGGATGTTACATGTATCACCTACCTAAACATTGCTGCAGACCAAATACACCCCTTGTTGACAACTGTGTTTTCTAATGTCAGTGGCCTATTTCAGCAGGATAATAAAATTATTCAGGAATGGTATAAGGCACATGACAAATAATTCAAGCTGTTCACTTGGTCTTCAAATTCTCCAGATCTCAATCTGTTTGAACATTTGTGGGATATGCTGGAAACAACAAATCTGATCCATGAATGCACCTCATAGCTTAGAGAAGTTCTCTGTTAATGTCTTGGTGCAGATACCAAAGAATACCTTTAGAGGTCTTATTGAGTCCATATTTTTAATGTTATGGTAGATTGGTGTAAAGGCAGAGACAGAGAGTTTTACCATCCAGCACATGATATGTATTTGCTCACTTTACAAGATAGATAGATAGATATGAGATAGATAGATAGATAGATAGATAGATAGATAGATAGATATGAGATAGATACATAGATAGATAGATATGAGATAGATACATAGATAGATAGATATGAGATAGATAGACAGATAGATAGATAGATAGATAGATAGATAGATAGATAGATATGAGATAGATAGATAGATAGATAGATAGATAGATATGAGATAGATAGACAGACAGATAGATAGGATAGATATGAGATAGATAGATATGGGATAGATAGATAGATAGATAGATAGATAGGTCAATTGATCTATCTATTCTAAGGCTGTAGAACAACAGAAGAAAACTGTTCGTCAAATTATAAAAATCTTGTCAAGTGTTGGATAAAGTTGTGGACAATCAATACAATATGGTAAAATAGTTAGCTAAATGGTTGGTTGGGGTATATTGTATGAATACAACCTAAGTTCATCAAGTACATACCCCAGATGATTTAGAGGAAGGCAAACGCTGTCCAACATCGACAATTTTGCTATTGATTAGAAATACTGCTTCCTCACCTCCACAGGGAACTGGATAGATCCCAGTAACAATGAACTAGTTTAATGGGGTTGTACCAAAATTAACTTCATCTATCCATGGGATAGGTGACAAAAGCCTGATTGTTCGGGTTGCACTACTAAGACCCCCACTGATTCTGAGAATGGGAGTCCTGTGTCCCTCTCCTCCTCCCTGTAGACACACTGCAACCCCCACAGCGAGGAGGAGAGTGAATGGAATTGCAGAAGAGCAAATGCGATACCATTCCATTCATTTCAATATGGCTGACGGAATGGCTAAGTACAAGTCCTGGACTATCTGCACCAGTCTGGCTGAACATGAATGGAGTAGTACATGAGCAACCACAGATCTATTTAATCTCCTCATCACGGCATCGGGTGCAGTGAGCCCTAAGATAGAAAGAGGTGGGACACGGACCCCCATTCTTGGGATCGGAGGGAGTCTCAGTAGTGAGACTCCCATTGATCACATGTTTATCATCTATGCTATGGATAGGTCCTAAAAGTCGAGTTTGGTAGAAACTAGAGATGAGCGAACGTACTCGTCCAAGCTTGATACTCGTTCGAGTATTAGCGTGTTCGAGATGCTCGTTACTCGTAACGAGTACCACGCGATGTTCGGGTTACTTTCACTTTCATCTCTGAGACGTTAGCGCGCTTTTCTGGCCAATTGAAAGACAGGGAAGGCATTACAACTTCCCCCTGCGACGTTCAAGCCCTATACCACCCCCCTGCAGTGAGTGGCTGGCGAGATCAGGTGTCACCCGAGTATAAAAATCGGCCCCTCCCGCGGCTCGCCTCAGATGCGTTGTGACATAGCTGAGGGACAGTGGTATCGTGTTGGAGCTGCTATAGGGAGAGTGTTAGGAGTTAGTGTAGGCTTCAAGAACCCCAACGGTCCTTCTTAGGGCCACATCTAACCGTGTGCAGTACTGTGGAGGCTGCTTTTAGCAGTGTTGCACTTTTTTTTTTTTTGGTATATCGGCCGTGCAGCGCATTGCGCCCTGCAGTAATAGTCCAGGGACAGAAGTGTGGAGGCAGGGAGAGCGTTAGGAGTTATTGTAGGCTTCAAGAACCCCAACGGTCCTTCTTAGGGCCACATCTAACCGTGTGCAGTACTGTGGAGGCTGCTTTTAGCAGTGTTGCACTTTTTTTTTTTTTTGGTATATCGGCCGTGCAGAGCATTGCGCCCTGCAGTAATACTACAGGGACAGAAGTGTGTAGGCAGGGCCAGAAGACATATTTTATTGATTGAATATACGCAGTGGTCCTTTTCAAAAAAATATAGGAAAAAAATCTATTTGGCCTGCCTGTCACTGTGCTCAGTGTTCTGGATCCGTGTCTGCTGGGGGTAGTAGTTCTCCAAAATCATACGCAGCCAGCTAAGTGTTACAGCAGGCTTGCGCCAAATTATTTCCTGGCTCTGAAATCACCGCTCTGTTGCAGTTAATAACAGTGCAACACTGCAGTTCCGTGACACACACATCAGGGACAGAATTGTGTAGGCAGGGCCAGAAGACATATATTATTGATTGAATATATGCAGTGGTCCTTTTCAAAAAAATATTGGAAAAAAATCTATTTGGCCTGCCTGTCACTGTGCTCAGTGTTCTGGGTCTGTGTGTGCTGGGGGTATAGTTCTCCAAATAAATACGCAGCCAGCTAAGTGTTACAGCAGGCTTGCGTCAAATTATTTCATGGCTCTGAAATCACCGCTCTGTTGCAGTTAATAACAGTGCAACACTGCAGTTCTGTGACACACTGCAGGGACAGAATTGTGTAGGCAGGGCCAAAAGACATATATTATAGATTGAATATACGCAGTGTGGTCCTTTTCAAAAAAATATTTGAAAAAAATCTATTTAGCCTGCCTGTCACTCTGCTGCTCAGTGTTCTGGGTCCGTGTCTGCTGGGGGTATTAGTTCTCCAAATAAATACGCAGCCAGCTAAGTGTTACAGCAGGCGTGCGCCAAATTATTTACTGGGGTTCCGTAAACGAAGTCAGCCTCCAACCACAAGCCAATAAGCGGCACATTTAATTACAGCGTTCTGTTTCTGCACTACTGCTAATACACCATGCTGAGGGGTAGGGGTAGGCCTATAGGACGTGGACGCGGGCGAGGACGCGGAGGCCCAAGTCAGGGTGTGGGCACAGGCCGAGCCAGTGCGGTGGCCAGGGGTAGAGGCAGGGCCAGACCGAATAATCCAACAACTGGTTCCCAAAGCGCCCCCTCGCGCCATGCCACCCTGCAGAGGTCAAGGTGCTCTACGGTGGGGCAGTTTTTCACAGAGACGCCTGACGATCGACGAACAGTGGTGTGCAACCTTTGTCGCGCCAAGATCAGCTGGGGAGGCACCACCACCAGCATGCGCAGGCATATGATGGCCAAGCACCCCACAAGGTGGGACGATGCCCGTTCACCGCCTCCGGTTTGCACCATTGCCTCTCCCCCTGTGCCCCAACTTGCCACTGAGATCCAACCCCCCTCTGAGGACACAGGCAGTACCGTCTCCTGGCCTGCACCCACACCCTCACCTCCGCTGTCCTCGGCCCCATCCAGCAATGTCTCTCAGCGTAGCGTCCAGACATCGCTAGCGCCACTGTTTGAGCTCAAGCGCAAGTACGACGCCACGCACCCGCACGCTCAAGCGCTAAACGTGCACATTGCAAAATTGATCAGCCTAAAGATGCTGCCGTATAGGCTTGTGGAAACGGAGGCTTTCAAAAGCATGATGGCGGCGGCGGCCCCGCGCTACTCGGTTCCCAGTCGGCACTACTTTTCCCGATGTGCCGTCCCAGGCCTGCACGACCACGTCTCCCGCAACAGTGTACGCGCACTCACCAACGCGGTTACTGCCAAGGTCCACTTAACAACAGACACGTGGACAAGCACAGGCGGGCAGGGCCACTATATCTCCCTGACGGCACATTGGGTGAATTTAGTGGAGGCTGGGACAGAGTCAGAGCCTGGGACCGCTCACGTCCTACCCACCCCCCGAATTGCGTGCCCCAGCTCGGTGGTGGTATCTGCGGGGGTGTCACGCGGCGTGGCAGCACAGCGGTGGGCAAGCGTCAGCAGGCTGTGCTGAAACTACTCAGCTTAGGAGAGAAGAGCCACACGGCCCACGAACTGCTGCAGGGTCTGACAGAGCAGACCAACCGCTGGCTTGCGCCGCTGAGGCTCCAACCGGGCATGGTCGTGTGTGACAACGGCCGTGACCTGGTGGCGGCTCTGCAGCTCGGCAGCCTCACGCACGTGCCATGCCTGGCCCATGTCTTTAATTTGGTGGTTCAGCGCTTTCTGAAAAGCTACCCCCACTTGTCATACCTGCTCGGAAAGGTGCGCCAGCTCTGCGCACATTTCCGCAAATCCCACACGCACGCTGCCACCCTGCGGACACTGCAACATCGGTTTAATCTGCCAGTGCACCGACTGCTGTGCGACGTGCCCACACAGTGGAACTCTACGCTCCACATGTTGGCCAGACTCTATGAGCAGCATAGAGCTATAGTGGAATACCAACTCCAACTTGCGCGGCGCAGTGGGAGTCAGCCTCCTCAATTATTTACAGAAGAGTGGGCCTGGTTGGCAGCCATCTGCCAGGTCCTTGGAAAATTTGAGGAGTCTACCCAGATGGTGAGCGGGGATGCTGCAATCATTAGCGTCACCATTCCTCTGCTATGCCTCTTGAGAAGTTCCCTGCAAAGCATAAAGGCAGACGCTCTGGAATCAGAAACGGAGGCGGGGGAAGACAGTATGTCGCTGAATAGTCAGAGCAACCTCATGTCTATATCTCAGCGCGTTGAGGAGGAGGGGGAGGAGCATGAGGAGGAGGGGGAAGAGACAGCTTGGCCCACTGCTGAGGGGACAGATGCTGCTTGCCTGTCATCCTTTCAGCGTGTATGGCCAGAGGAGGAGGAGGGGGAGGAGCATGAGGAGGAGGGGGAAGAGACAGCTTGGCCCACTGCTGAGGGTACAGATGCAGCTTGCCTGTCATCCTTTCAGCGTGTATGGCCAGAGGAGGAGGAGGAGGAGGATCCTGAAAGTGATCTTCCGAGTGAGGACAGCCATGTGTTGCGTACAGGTACCCTGGCACACATGGCTGACTTCATGTTAGGATGCCTTTCTCGTGACCCTCGCGTTACACGCATTCTGGCCACTACGGATTACTGGGTGTACACACTGCTCGATCCACGGTATAAGGAGAGCCTTTCCACTCTCATTCCCGAAGAGGAAAGGGGTTCGAGAGTAATGCTATACCACAGGGCGCTGGTGGACAAACTGATGGTAAACTTCCCATCCGACAGCGCTAGTGGCCGAAGGCGCATTTCCACGGCCCAGGTAGCAGGGGAGGCGCAGAGATCAGGCAGCATGTACAGCGCAGGCAGGGGAACACTCTCTGAGGCCTTTGACAGCTTTATGGCTCCCCAGCAAGACTGTGTCACCGGTCCCCAGTCAAGGCTGAGTTGGCAGGAGCACTGTAAAAGGATGGTGAGGGAGTACGTAGCCGATTGCACGACCGTCCTCGTTGACGCCTCTGCCCCCTACAACTACTGGGTGTTGAAGCTGGACACGTGGCCTAAACTCGCGCTGTATGCCCTGGAGGTGCTTGCTTGTCCTGCGGCTAGCGTCTTGTCAGAGAGTGTGTTTAGTGTGGCTGGGGGAATCATCACGGATAAGCGTACCCACCTGTCCACCGACAGTGCCGACAGGCTAACACTCATCAAGATTAACAAAGCCTGGATTTCCCCAGACTTCTCTTCTCCACCAGCGGACAGCAGCGATACGTAAGCAATACGTAGGCTGCACCCGCGGATGGAAGCATCGTTCTCTATCACCATCAAAAACGGGGACCTTTTTGCTTCATCAATCTGTGTATAATATTCCTCCTCCTCCTGCTCCTCCTCCTGAAACCTCACATAATCACGCCGAACGGGCAATTTTTCTTAGGCCCACAAGGCTCAGTCATATAATTTTTCTAAACAATTTTTATACGTTTCAATGCTCATTAAAGCGTTGAAACTTTCACCTCAACCAATTTTTATTTTAACTGGGCTGCCTCCAGGCCTAGTTACCAATTAAGCCACATTAACCAAAGCCATTAATGGGTTTCACCTGCCCTCTCGGTTGGGCATAGGCAATTTTTCTGATGTACATTAGTACTGTTGGTACACCAATTTTTGTGGGCCCTCGCCATAAGTGTAATCCAATTAATTTTTTGCCCACCTGCATTACAGCTGACATAACATCAGCTGTGATGGGCAATGCAATGGGATATTTTTATGTACCGCCGGTGGCTTCCTGGCACCCACCCATGCTGTGGGTCCACAGGGAGTTGTAACTACATGTGTCCACTTCTAAAGAACCCCAGTCTGACTGGGGCATGCAGTGTGGGCCGAAGCCCACCTGCATTAAACATGACATTATTACCTCAGCTGTGATGGGCAATGCTATGGGATATTTTTATGTACCGCCGGTGGGTTCCAGGGAGCCACCCATGCTGTGGGTCCACAGGGAGTTGTAAATGCATCTGTGTCCACTTCTAAAGAACCCCAGTCTGACTGGGGCATGCAGTGTGGGCCGAAGCCCACCTGCATTTCATCTGACGTTAGCTCTGCTGTCCAGGGCACTGCAATGGGATACATTTATGTACAGCGGGTAGGTTCCAGGGAGCCACCCATGCTGTGGGTGCACACGGAATTCCCATTGCGGAGTTGTACCTGCCTGTGACTATTTATAAAAAAACGCCGTCTGAATGGGGCATACAGACACCTTGACAGAATGAATAGTGTGTGGCACATGGGTTCCCCATTGCTATGCCCACGTGTGCAGCTCCTGATGGCGGTGGCACAGGATTATATTTCTCATTGCTTCTGTACAGCATTGTGGGCTATCGCCCCGCCCCTTTTAAAGAGGGTCGCTGCTTAGCCGTGCCAACCCTCTGCAGTGTGTGCCTGCGGTTCCTCTGGCAGACGCACTTATAAATAGACATGAGTGTGGCGTGGCATGAGGGCAGCTGAAGGCTGCGCAGGGACACTTTGGTGTGCGCTGTGGACACTGGGTCGTGTGGGGGGGGTTGGGTAGCATGTAACCCAGGAGAAGTGGCAGCGGAGTGTCATGCAGGCAGTGATTGTGCTTTGTTGGAGGTAGTGTGGTGCTTAGCTAAGGTATGCATTGCTAATGAGGGCTTTTCAGAAGTAAAAGTTGTTGGGGGGGGGGCCCACTCTTGCCGCTATTGTGGCTTAATAGTGGGACCTGTGAACTTGAGATGCAGCCCAACATGTAGCCCCTCGCCTGCCCTATCCGTTGCTGTGTCGTTTCCATCACTTTCTTGGGTTTTGCAGATTTTCCCACATGAAAACCTTAGCGAGCATCGGCGATATACAAAAATGCTCGGGTCGCCCATTGACTTCAATGGGGTTCGTTATTCGAAACGAAGCCTCGAGCATCACGAAAAGTTCGTCTCGAGTAACGAGCACCCGAGCATTTTGGTGCTCGCTCATCTCTAGTAGAAACCCTTTAATACTAAAAATGTTGTCAATTGTGTTTCTCAATGCTGATGTCTAAACCTTTCCTGCAGTAATTCTATCCACACTTGCAGTTATTACTAAATCCTAGCATCATTATTTTGATACCTGGTCCATAATGTACTCAAACTTTACCCTTTATCATTGAGAGTTAATATTTTGGAGCTACATTGGTGTAGATATGTACAAACACACACATTGAAGATGGTCCATGGAAAGAGGAACATATTTCTTCTCAATATAAAGTCTCATTTCTGACTTTATTAATATTGATGGGTTGGATGTGAAAACATAATTGCATCTAAGAAGTACATTTTTGCTTCTAATCATAACTGTTCTCTGCCCATTCCTTTGCAATCCCCCTCTGAATATTGAAATCTATAACATTGGAGATAAAGCTCAGATTTAATGGTTGGGAAAATGGACAGAAGCATTGCTTGATTCTGTTTTGGCACTCTCTTCACTCTATTTGGAAAATCACTGAGCAGTGCAGGAATGATAATGGGATAAAAACAAGATTGGGTATTTGCCTGCAATTACTTTCTGAGCATTAAACACTGAATTATTTCCCCAGACATGCAATTAATTAGCCAAGCTGGAGAAACTCAGAGTTCAACAGATTGAAGCAAAATTGAAAGACTGTTTTTGTAAAGCAGATAGAATTATTATTTCCTTCCTTATACTAATGCTATCGGCCAGAGGGCATCTATAAACCAAAGCTTGGTCAGTACGTTCTAGGGCCGGCTTGACACATGGGGTCACATTTACTAATGCTGTCTAAACATTACACAGTCTTAAAATGTGTCAGGTCTATCACAGCAGATGGTAAATCTGCCAAGTTGTAAGACTGTCTAGTCTAAGTTTATACCACCTATTAGTAACCAACGTTTATGCCAAAAATTGCACCAAAATTTTGGTGCAATTTGTCCCAATTTTTGGCCCAATTTGCACCACATCTCCTTTTCCCAAAGCTGCACTTCTTTTTTTCATGCAAGTCAGAAAAGGGATTCCACAACTATATACGAACAACATTAGTGAACAGGATTTTAACAAACCCTAACAGCGAAAATATCGTCAGCAGATTTGAGTCATGTTGTGGATTCCCATTCATTTTAATGTAATAAATGAAATCTGAGGCTGAATTGTCAACAAAATATCATTGCAGATTTTAGTGCAGATTATAAAAATAAATAAATCTTGTAATTTGTATACCACCAACGCAATCCGCAGTGTTGTCAAGTAATTTATTTATTACCCCCACCAAGCTGGGTATTCATTTTACCAATCTCGGAAGAATGAAAGGCTGAGTCAACCTTGAGCCGGATACCTGAACCAAGCAGGGATGGAACTCGCAACCTTCAGGTCGTGGGCGAGAGCTTAGGACTACATTTCTGCTGCCTTAGCAATTTGCGCCGCACAAGGCTATTTTTTGTGCAGAAATAACTATACTGTGGATATTTTTACACTGTGTTTGAACTTAGTCTTAGGCTTATTCACACGAATCCATTGATTTCAATAGGTTCGTTCAAATGTGTGTTTTTTTTGTGCGCCCATTTTAATCACGCAGCATGTCCTATTTACGAGCGTATTACGCATGAACATAGTACATATTGAACTAATTAAACTAATTGACCCTTGGAATCAACGAGAGCATGCTTGTTTTTTTGCATGCACAAATATGCAGGGCATGCATGTGCAAAACATGCAGTGAAATATAGGCATACGCTCTCCAAAATGCAATGCCCATCGCACAAATATTCAGTAAAAATGTACACATAAAATACATTTATGCCCGTGTGAAGCTGGCCCAATACATTAAATGTCTGACCATACAGTATATTGTATGAGGACTAAGATGAAAGAATAACAATATACGCAGACCGCTATTTTAGTGAGTAACAGTGTTTCCTTGCATTATTGCGGCCCTGGGTTCGAATGTGTCCAAGGTCAGCATCTGAATGTTCCCTCTGTGTTTCCATGGGTTTCCTCTCCAAGTACTCTGGTTACCTCCCACACTCCAAAAACACACTGATTGGTTCCAAACATCGACGCCAACATTGGCTTCCTGTGAGCCGCAGTGTGTATAAGCATATTTACAGTAAGATAAAGAATTTAGATTGTGAGCCGATTAGGGACAGCGCCTCATGTGATTAATGACCTAATGAGACAGTGATGCGGGATATGTTGGCAATGTATATGCCATGAAAAAAAATACATACAAATTACTGGTTATTTATATAACACTCATATAGTTTAACCACTTCATGTCCACATAATGCAAATTCACATCAGGCAGTCATGAAGTGTGTATGGAGCGGGCTCGGAAGCTAAGCTGTATTTGACAGCTAAGAGTAACTTCCACGATCCACGTTAGCTGTGAGTGCAGCAGTTAACTCCTTAGATGCCGAGGGCAAAGCTGACCGCATGTTTAAACCCTTAACATGCTCATGGAGGTTCAAGGTTTGTATTCGATGCAGTTTCTTACAGCCGAAACCCTCCTGCAACAGATCCTATGAGCAACTCCGGTGATCGGAGCTGTTAGCCCTTTAAATGCCGCTGTCGATTCTGACAGTGGCATTTAAAAGTCCCGACCGATAGTTTGGGGTCCTTCATGGCCCCCAGCGATGGGATCGCAAACTGCCGTTCCGTTGCCATGGCAGTCGAGGGCTTGCTGCCATTGCAGATTGTCTATCAAGCCCTTCCTATGGCGTGGCTTGATAGATTGCCAGTCAGATTGCGGTATAATGTAATATTATGGAATTACATTATACTGCAGGAGTGATTAAACCATTAACCTTTCCAATCCACTGTCTGACCTCTGAAGACATTATGATTTGAGGCTGTACAGCTCCAATGTTAGAAGACGCCCATCAGGGTTCTCTTACTGTATATTGCCAGTCTCCCTGCTGTTTGAGCCTATCCAATGTGTCACCTCATGCATTACTGGCTTTAGCCAGCAGATAGCGCCGCTGTATAACAGCAGAAAAAGAGTAAGCCCCCTAGGAAAACCAGGATACAAATTGGATTGGAAAGGGTTAAATGTTAATGTCTCCTATGGGGAAAAGTAAAAATCAATTTTAAAAAAGGTTTACTAATTATTAGAGATGAGCGAACGTACTCGGATAAGCACTACTCGTCCGAGTAATGTGCTTTATCCGAGTATCGCTGTACTTGTCTTGAAAGATTCGGGGAGCGCCGCGGAGCGGGGAGCTGCAGGGGAGAGCCGTGAGGAACGGAGGGGAGATCTTTCTCTCCTTCTCTCCCGCCCGCTCACCCCTGCTCCCCGCCGCAACTCACCTGTCAGCAGCGGCGCTCTCCGAATCTTTAGCCCCGAGCACAGCGATACTCGGATAAGGCACATTACTCGGACGAGTAGTGCTTATCCGAGTACGTTCGCTCATCTTTATTAATTATCAAAAAGTATAAAAGGTTTATATTTATATTAAAAAAATCTAAATAAAAAAAACCAAACCATATTTGGTTTTGCTGCATCTATAAATGTCCAACCTATCAAAGTAGTGCATTATCTACCCCACACGGTGAGTGGCGTAAAAAAAATAAATAAAACAAACAACTCCGGAATTGCGCTTTTTTTGGTCACCCTGTCTCCAAGGAAAAATGTAATAAAAACCGATCAAAAAGTCATATGTTCTCCAAAATTGTACCAATAGAAAACAGCAGGACATCCCACAAGCGATGAACCCTCGAACAACTATGTGATTGGAAGAACAAAAGAGCTATGGCTGTCAGAAGATGGCGGCAGAAAATAATTTTATTTTTCTCCAAAGACATTTTAAAAGTAGTACAGCAAAAAAAAAAAAAAAGATATAAATTTGGTATCATAGTAATAATACTGACCCACACATTTTTGCTGCAGTTTGTACATTCCTCAAAATGTTTTAAAGGTTTTTCAATACATTACATGGTGCATTAAATAGTAGCATTGAAAAATTGAACTCTCCCCGCAAAAAAAACAACAAACCCCCAGAAAGCTATGTTGATGGATAAATAAAAGAGTTAGTATTTTTCAAAAGTGGGGAGGAAAAAAGAAAATGAAAAAAAAAAGGGTTGCATCCTTCATTCAGCGGGAGGGGAGGGCACCTTCCTGCGCCCCATCGGCACCCCCTACACCAAGATTGGAGGAAGCCAATGAGCTAAAATAGCAGCTGTGACCCTACTGAAGGTCCCCAGAGCCGCCCAGCCTCGATGGCTATCAAATCCTACCCATGGCAGGGCTTCACAGACAACATCAAAAATCGCTATATACTGCAATACTTCAGTACTGCTTCAGCACTGCTGCCTGTTTTATCACCCCTATTTCCTCATAGACTGTAAGCTCTTGTTAACAAGGCCCTCCCTCAGCACTGCTGCCTCTTTTATCACCCCTATTTCCTCATAGAATGTAAGCTCTTCTGAACAAGGCCCTCCCTCCTATTGTTCACATAATACTATAAGTAATGTCTTATTTTGTCCATGTACCCCTTGACTTGTAAACTGCTGCAGAATATGTTGGCGCTATATAAATAAAGATTATTATGAAACAGGGTGTTTATGGGTCCATTCAACAGTCCTATAACCACTCCATGTAACACTGCATTCTTTCCTAACCATCCTCTAGGGAAGACTACCTTCATGAAATTGCACGGAATTGAACATGCCATAATTTTTCTTTCTCACATTCCCAAATTCCAGCAAGATCTCATGGATTCCCACTGAATCTGTAATTTAAAAAATCCCATCTGCCTCCATATAACATGTGCAATAGAGAATTAACTTCCATCAACTTCTATCTCTAGTTCAGCTAACAATTGGATCTCCTTATCTCGAATTATTCACTTTAGGCCAAATCACATCTTATTTTTCTAAATCTACAAGTTTTTGCTAAATCTCTAAACCCGCATATTAAAATTCCATCCTAATCTTTGGTCAAACAGGTGGGTAATGCTACAATCCTTACAATGGTCTCCAACACGTAACAGCGCTGTTTGTACTTAATGCTTCAATTATTTATTTTCATGCGGTACATCACCTTGACTGAAATAAATGACTCTGCTATATTGTAAAATAGGTCGACACATCTGTTGGCCCATGAAGGCTCAGGTTCTCAGGGTAGGTTTATTATTTCAAATAATTGTTGCCATGTGCATATGCAAAGTCCCCTTCAGAATTAAGGAGAGTGAAGACAAAGTTAAGTGAAATATTGAGATGGATTGAAGTTAAATTTATGTAACTTTTCATGTTTCAATTTCCATGAAATGTTAAGTTGACATTGGGTCAAAAAAAGGAAAAATGGCAACATAAAGGGGGCTGTAGAAGAGGTTAACAAATAAAAAAGGCGAAGTAAACTAATTTTGAATACATTTAAAGCTGTAAAACAACTTTAAGACTAGAGATGAGCGAGTATACTCGCTAAGGCACATTACTGGAGCGAGTAGTGCCTTAGCCGAGTATCTCCTGGCTCGTCTCTAAAGATCTGGGGGCCGGCGCGGGTGACAGGTGAGTTGCGGAGGGGAGCGGGGGGGAGAGAGAGAGATCTCCCGTACATTCCTCCCCGCTCTCCCCCGCTGCTCCCCGCCCCCTGCTGGCCCCCAAATCTTTAGAGACGAGTGGGGAGATACTCGGCTAAGGCACTACTCGCTCGAGTAATGTGCCTTAGCGAGTATACTCGCTCATCTCTATTTATGACACATAAGCACAAAATGCAAAATATGTGTTTTTTTCTGAAGATCATATAAAACGTTTCGATGATTTTGAAAAAATTAACATGATAATATGATGTTATTCTTCATCTTAGTTTAGACTACTTAGTTTAGTGAGAAATTAAAGATCTTGTCTCATGAAAGTAACTTATCACCTATTCACAAGTGTCGAATCAGTGGAGGCCCAACTGCTGGAATCCTCCAAGTGTCAACAAAAGCTTGGAGTGATGGCATGTATGGGCACTGCCGCTCCATCCATCACTGAGGGTCTGTTGAAGGTAGCTGACTACTTGTACTGAGCTATGTGTGGCAGCCTCATAGAAATAATGGAACAGTACATGCATGACCACCACTACATTCATTTGGGGCACTCAAGATCACCATTCTTATGATTGGTGGGGGTCCCATTATTCAGACTACAATCGATCAGATAAATAAGTTATTTTCGTGGGGCAACCTTTTTTAAGGAAGTATGCCAAAAACAATGGAAGTTACTGTACTATTTGAAGCTATATTAAGTAGAAAATAGTAGCAGACATGTATTAACGAATAAAAAGTAGCAACATTCTCCAAATTCTGCACATGCAAACTTTGAAATGGGCCATGAAAGACTAGAACATCGAGGTTTAGAAGACTCTCATTATAAGACTAGGACATGCAAACTTCTGGTCATAGTGTTGCTAAGCAGTAGTCACCAATATGCTAATAAGTTCTTGGCTTTATCCCGTATCTGATTTTAGGTCAGAATGATAGATTTGAAGATTATAAAGACTGCTTATTAAAGAGTAGGGCCTTTCCTTAAACATTTTGGTTGTTTTTTGTACATTTTGGATAAAAGTTGTAAAAACATTTATATTAGATATGACAGATTTATTTAGGAGACTTTACATGGACTTGTATCACAATCTATTGATGGTGGTAACTTCCAGCTTTAGTTAATGATGGGTTGGCGATATCGCAGAATAGTGTATAATCCAAAAGCATAGAATATCTTCAATGTCTCCACTTTCTTAGCACATAAGTAGCCAATTGGCAACTTTTTAAAAAATAAATATTTTTTTTTCAAAAGGAAAGAAATTAATTAAATTACATGTAATCTAATAAGTAAAGTGCCAAAATGTGCTGTCCGGTTTATGCGGAGGTACCACATTGGCATACATTTACATGACCCGTTTTTCTTCCCTGATATTGACAAGAATAGGACGTCAATGTGCGCCGCCTCATAGGCTATAATGGGGCCATGTGTTGTCCGTGGATTAACTCGGATAGCACACGGCCCCAAATATACTAGTGTGCCGGAGGCCTAAATGTTATGTAGCCTTAAGTCCACAAGCTGACTACAATTATCTGTGTGGCCCGGCACCAGAAGGAAAAGATTAAATACTGCCCAAGCACTTTCAGCTTTTTCCCTTATCCTCTCCCTTCAGGCATGCCTCCCCCACTTAACCATCCTGTCAGATGGATGTAATTACATTCCCAGTGTTTTCATTTTCTAAACTCCCTTTTTAGTTTCTCCATGCTCTCACCTCTATTCCACAAATCAATACCAGCTGCAAGTGTCCATCACGTCAAAGAGAAAACAAACAGATTGTGTAGAATGTCACAAAGAGACCTAAACCAATGGAGGGTTCTGCCGGTCTATGGAATGACAATCAGCATAAACATGTGGAAGCAAAATGCATAGACTCGAAAAGTTTTCTTCCCATTAAACTTCTTGACTCCTAATAGTGGACCTCAACTCCAGGATATCTATGTATGAAAAACATTGAAAGGTATTTTCATGTATTTTTTTCATCAATACACAACTTTTTTGTAGCATTTAGTGAGCAAGTTCCATTGGAAAGATACCTTATGTACTAAGGGCTGTTATGGTAGAGACACGAGGCCGTTCTGATACAGAATTATGAGCGATCAACATAGAATTGGTTTGTAATAACTGAATATTGAACATGATGGTACAAAAAATTTTGTATATATTTAATCTACAATCATCAACCTGTGGAGTAGATTAAGGCCTCCTTCCCACGGAGGGATTTTCGCCGCGTAATTCACGGCGGAAATCCGCTGCGTTGCCCGCAGCTATTAGGTTCTATTGAACCTAATAGCTCAGGGCTCACGGTGCGGAATTCCACCGCGGAATTCCGCACTGTGAAATCACCCGTCCTCACTTGCGGCATGCTCTATTTGCCGCGGGTGTGCGTGCGGATGGCTTCCATTGCAGTCAATGGAAGCCATCCGTTCACGCTATCTTCCGCTGTAGCACAGCAGAAGATAGCGTGAAATCGCCTCTCCGCCTACCGCCGCCACGTCATATGAGACGGCCGGCGCGTCATGTGATGCGGTGGGCGTGTCATGTGACATGGCCGGCATGTCACATGATGGTGCGGCGCATCACGCCGAAGCGTCATGCTGGAGCGAGGTCGCCGGATCTGCAGGTAAATTTGGGGTCTCCATGTCCCTCACAGTGAATAATGGCTTAACAGAACTTTATTTTACTTTACTAACTAAAGGCAGATGGTGAAATATATTTCATTTTCCTAATTTGTTTTATTACCTGATTTTAGTTTTTTTAATTCTATTTTCTGCACATATTTACCTGCCTGAGTGGCAGCTAAGAGTATTTAGAGCAACCTCGTGGGCCAATGGACACAATTGACAGGAGCTGACCCATTGATGTCTATGGGAGAGTGCTGTGGCCATGCTGTGTGATGTGTGCAGAGCTCATTGTTCAGGAAGGGGGAGGAGGTGAGCTGTGATCATCACATATTGTGTATAGTGGATGGTGTGTTATCTATATCCAGAGATCACCTTTTATTTTAACCCTGTCTGTGCTGATAATGAGATGACGGTCGAGACGGTTTCTCTATAGAAAAGGAAGTCAGCCTACTAGTAGGCTTGGTGGTCAGTGTGAAAACTGTAGGTTTTTAGGATTTGAAAAAAAAATGGATAGTAACATTGAAAATGCTAAAAAATTACCATTTTTGTAAAAATATGTTTAATATAAAAACTTTAAAGAAAATGTTTTAACCCTTTGCAATCCAATTTTGGATTTAGGGTTTTCTAAGGGGCTTTCTCTTTCTGCCATTACACAATGGCACCATCTGCTGCCTAGAGCCAGTACTGTGGTTTGGCACATGCTGGAGAGGCCCATGATAACAGAGCGGCCAGTAATATACAGTAAGAATACCCTGCTGGACGTCTTCCGACATCGGAGCCTTCAATCAGAGTGTCTTCAGATGTCAGACAGTGGATTGGAAAGGGTTAATATGGGAGCCATTGCAATGATTGCTCTTTTAAGCCTTCAAGCCTTCATTATATATAGCAAATACAGGAAACGCACCTGTATCGCACTGGTAAGGTAAATTTTCTGAGTTTGGCATTTCCAATCATGGTTTTAGTATAATATCTCTGACGAATGATGCACCTAATAAGGCGCACACCTCTGCATGTATTAGGCACATCTCAGCACCTCCAAGTGCCTACATAAAAATGTACACCAGGTCCGACAATTATACAGAAATCTGTCCGTCCTGGACCTTGACAACCCCTCCCAAATAGCCCTACCCACTTTTTTTTATAAAAGTGGCAATGCCGGCGCAAAAAGCCAACTTTTTTACACAAGAAACTGGTGTAAAATCTTTTATAAATGCCTCCTGTATGTTCAAGAAGTATATAATATATGTCCTTGGTTGGCACATGATCTCAGTGTAGCCCAGCAGACTGCTGCTTTATAGTAGAATGATTAATAACGGCATTTCGTATATGTTACATTTTTCTTCTCATCTGCGTTGGGTACTCGATACGGTCACAGCTTGGTTGTATCTCTTTAACAGATTTTGACAAGTCCTACATTTCTCAGCGCTGTACTAGTTTTCTATACTACTATATTTATAGTAGTTTCAGTATGAGCTGACTCATTCTAATTCTTCCAGTCCCATCCTGGATTAGTGCAGAGCTGCATTAAAGGCACCATGTAGCATACACTTTAAAAGTATATATAATACATGCTTCCTTTGTCTCTGCACTTGACATTGGAGCCTAAAAGCTTATGAGGCACTTTCCGGTAGCTTATATTGTCACCCTTCACTGGTGCCAGTGACAAAGCTCATTACTAAATCTTGATAGTATCAGTGGCAGACATCTGTGTCCACTGTCTACCAAGACCACACAAGCCAATGACACTACTAGATTATATAGACGCACAGAGGGTAGAGATTGTTATTCTTGAGCCATTGGCTAAAATGCTCTCCGGAAGTGCAGAATCTAAGAGGCCGTGACGAGTCAGGGCTTACCAGACATTTGAGTCTCTGCATAAATAATAAATTCCCTACTTTTATTAACAAAGTGTTAAGCCCCATTTACACGCAAAGATGATCGCTCAAAATTTGTTCAAAAGATAAGGAGCAATCATTTTGCATAGCTACTAATGAGCACTAATGCCCATTAGTAGATTATTAGCTTCATTTGCATGTAAATGAGACTCCCTTTGATGTATGCAGATAACAGCAGCTGGTCTGTTATCTGCATACTGCCCCTTTGTTCTGCCATGGGGCAGCAGCTGAATATAATGTTATCAGTAGAGATGAGAGAGCGTACTCGGCCACGACCCTTTTTCGCCCGAGTACCGCGATTTTCGAGTACTTCCGTACTCGGGCGAAAAGATTCGGGGGGCGCCGTGGGTGAGTGGGGGGTTGCAGCGGGGTGTGGGGGGAGAGGGAGAGAGAGAGGGCTCCCCCCTGTTCCCCGCTGCTACCCCCCGCTCCGCCACGCCTCCCCCTGCCCCCCGGTGCCCCCCGAATCTTTTCACCCGAGTACGGAAGTACTCGAAAATCGCGGTGCTCGATCGAGTAATTACTCGAAACGAGTAGGTTCGCTCATTTCTAGTTATCAGCGCTCACGTGGAGAATCACAGCGTGCGGTCCCTGCTATCAGCTGCCCGGCCTTTAAACTCAACATAAAATCATCCTTTGGCCGAAAAGCAAACGAAGGTAGGATTTACACGCAACGATTATAGCTTTAAAAAAAATCAATTAAGCGAGTTTTGAGTAATAATTGTCCCATGTAAATGGGGCTTTGGGTTGCCTTCACATCTGCGTTGGAGCGGTCAGAGGTTTGGTTGCAATACCGGAAGAAATAGTGCTGCATGCAGTGTTTTTGCTTTCAGTAAAATGGCGGGCCGCTGAGCGGAAACCAAAGGGACTCCATTATAGTCAATGGGTCCTTCAGGGCTGTTTGATTCCATCACAAAACAGACCCGGTCGACCAGGAGATTCCCCTTTCCTGTCCCCATAACGGAGCAGGAAAACAGAATCGAAAGTAGCACTAGGCATAGATTATATGCATTTCTTAGTTTTATGTGCCATTTTTACCAGTTTACATGATTCATTATGTGTTGCGCTCATGCTCCTTTGAACATTACAGGTCGTAAATTAATGTGGGCTTATGAGCCTATGATTATTACTATTTTATAGAGTTACGGTATTCCCTTACGGCTAAAGGAATCTCCTGGTGTTATCTCCAGCACTGTAGGTATTAGTTTTCAGGTTTTATAGGAGTAAAGCTTAATCACCGTTTACATAAAAAGTTGTACAACTTTCTATTATACTTTGCATCTCCATTCTTCACTATTTTCTACATATTAGTTTGCGTGAGTGAAGGACAACATGTAAAAGCAAGGAATTTCTAAAAACCCAAATGAATTAATTGAATTAGTGCTACAGGCAAGACACAATTAACATCCTAAAGAGCGTGGTCATGCTACTGCAACATATCTTTAGAGGGATAATTGTTCCATATGCACCAGATGGCCGCAGCACATTCCAAGAGTAATAGGAGAATAAGCCCAACTACCTTCATTTACACCCTAGCATAGGATCGTAAATGGATTCCATTTTAGAAAACATTTGGCTCATATATAGACACCATCTGCCCATTTCCGACATATTTTATAATTACACTGTTTGTCTGTCTAGATTTCGATCAAGAAAGGAGCATTGTGCAAAGTGTGCAAAGGTCAGGACAACATGCAACAGGATAATACCTGCCCTGCGTGTGAAACTGAATACGATGCCTTGTTTGGGATTTAAGAAGAAACTCGAATTCCTGCACACATTGACCTCCCATCTCACTTTCGACTTTAATAAGAGATGAAGAGATATTAATATCAGCAAAACGCTGCCACTTTGTTATAGGCAATAACTAACAGCGAAGGTGTCTGACCTCCTCAGGAGGGTACTTTTTTTTCCGTTTTTGCTCCTTGGATGTAAGGTTGGAAGAAAAAAAGTCAGAGAAATCTTTGGAATAGTCTGGATTTCTGCATTGATTACTAATAAAATGATGTTGATTGCTATTTAAGGCCAGCTTTGCACGCAGAGAATAGAACCCATTCATTTCAATGGGTTTGTTCACATTTGCGTATTTTGTGTGCGCATTTTGATTGCGCAAAACAAAATAGAACGTGCTCTATTTTTCTGTGTATTTGTGCACCGAAGGTCTCCATAGGAGTTAACGGGGGTGTGCATATGTGCGCACCATACGCAAGGACATACGTGAAACACTGCGTAATTGCGCAGTTAAAAAAACCACACCTGGAATGCATTAAGACTAATTAGCCACTTGATGAACGTGAATAGCAGGCGCAAAATAGTACAGTATAATACGCTGGTGTGCCTATAAAAAAAACATTGTTCATTCTGTAAAAACGTTACGCTCTGGCGCACACAAATACGCCTGCGCTCATGTGAAGGTGGCCTAAATCAGAATTATAGACAAACACAATTCAACTAATGGTACAGTTCATGTCTTTTAGTGAGCACACTGAGAACACATCCACAGTGCAGGGAGAAAAAGTAAGTGAACCTATGTGTTAATGCTGTTTCCATTAGCTAATTGGCAAAATATGAGTCAAATAAAGAAATTAGTCTAAAGGCCCTTTTGCATACAACGATTGTCACTCAAATTTCGTTCAAACGAGCGATAATCGTTCAGGGTGAAACGAAAATAGCGCTCATTTGTCATTCGCGGTTGTTTAAGCTGAGCGGGGAGTGAAAAGTGGACGAGAAGCCAGCGACCCGGAGCAGGACTTTAATTTTGAAAGCTCTGCACAAGCGTTGATGACCTTAGCCGTGATGTCAGCACTCGAGTAGTCGCTTACCAGACTGCCGGCCTGTGTCGAAGGGCCTTAAAAGTGTGGGATTACAAAGTTATTGTCCAGTAAAAAAAGCACAGAAAACTTGGTTACTGCCAATTCGGTTCTTCTCTAGAATGATTGGTCAGTATGAACCATTCCCCGATGCTAACAACTTTAAGAAGATGTCAGAAGGTGTGTTTTAGAGATGCATGTAGCTGGCAAAAAATACAAAAGCATCCCTAAACACCTGGGTGTACGTCAATCCATGGTTAGAAGAGTTATCTACTACTGGAGAAAGGTCAGGGCTGTTGCTTCTCTCCCTACCAGGGGCATTGCCAGAGTCTGAAAAGATGAAGGCTAGTGTTCAGTAAAATTTTGAAAAGTTTGATTGCGTCAATTAATTTTGGCAAAAAGTTTGGTCCAAATCAGATTGAACCGAACTGGAACTTCACCAATACCCCTAATCCTATGAGAAAGGCCGCCTGCAGACGGGCGGGTCAGATCCGGCGGCGAGGATTCTCGCCGCGGGACCCGACCCGAGCGCCTGCAGGGACCAGCACGTACTCACCCACGCCCGCGGTCCTGTCTGTTTGATGTGCCAGATTGCCGGGCAGCCGGTGCATGCGCAGACCGGAGCCAGCGGTGGGTGAGTGACGTTTCTGTGCCAGCCCCGCACAGAAATAGAACATGCCGCGGTTGTTTGCTGCGTGAGATTTCGTGCGGCCAAACCGCGGCTGTCTGCATAGGATTGCGTTTGTTAACGCAATCCTATGCAGGCTTTCAGCGGCGGAAATCCCGCCGCGGAATTTCGGCTCGTGTGCAGGCGCCCAAAGAGGAAGAGGAGAAGAAGAAGGAGGTTTGCACCAAACCTTTAGCAATTCTCAACCCAAAACAGGGTTTGACTGTTTCGCTTTGCTCAACACTAATCAAGGCATTTGTCCACCCCACCAACCCCAAGACAGGAAATATTTATTTACATTACTAGTTATCATATAACATTGGTGCCTTTATGCCAGGAGCAAATATTACCACATCGCAGTATTAAATGTCCCCTTCCTACTGAACAAAACGCACTATGCAAAGTCCAATATTACCAATGATACAATACACTATAACCACTACACAGTGACTAAATAATCTAATTATAGTCATACTGAATAAAGACCGAGATTACTAGAGATGAGCGAGTATACTCGCTAAGGCACTACTCGCTCGAGTAATGTGCCTTAGCCGAGTATCTCCCCGCTCGTCCCGAAAGATTTGGGTGCCGCCGCGGGGCGGGGAGCTGCGGGGGAGAGCAGGGAGGAACGGAGGGGAGATCTTTCTCTCCCTCTCTCCCGCCCGCTCTGCCCCGCTCCCCGCCGCGACTCACCTGTCAGCTGCGGCGGCCCCCGAATCTTTCGGGATGAGCGGGGAGATACTCGGCTAAGGCACATTACTCGAGCGAGTAGTGCCTTAGCGAGTATACTCGCTCATCTCTAGAGATTACCAATAATACCACTATATTAGGCGCAAATAATGCCACCACACTATGACCACTACATAGTTAATGAAAAATACTAACATACTGATACTGAATAAAATTCACTGCACAAACGCTAACATAACCGCTGTATAGTGATCACCAGAGGCGTAACCTGAAGCTCCTGGGCCCTGATGTAAAACCTGTAACAGGGCCCCCCAACTATAATGATTTATTCATAGTAGAGGTCTTATGGGC
The DNA here is from genome assembly GCA_035609135.1 of Eleutherodactylus coqui. NCBI lineage: Eukaryota > Metazoa > Chordata > Amphibia > Anura > Eleutherodactylidae > Eleutherodactylus > Eleutherodactylus coqui. The sequence goes on along the minus strand of CM069416.1, from coordinate 63,298,459 downwards.
CCCCTAAGGCTCCTGGGCCCGGGTGCAACCGCATCCTCTGCATTCCCTATAGTTATGCCCCTGGACTGATCACATAGCAGATAATAGTTCTATGCAGGTGCTCTGCAGACTTGATAAATGAATACAGTACCATTAAATCTAGTGTTCACAGGTGAAATCTTTTTGACTTATGTCCCTTACTTTTCCCATTTTTATATTCAGCCCAGACCCCCATAGTGACTTTACAACACAGACATCTTTGGCTCCTTGCTTTTCCAGCACCCCAAAACCCTTTACCAATTAAGACAAAATCTTCATTCTGTTGCTGCTTCTGTGCCTGTTGTGTGGCACGGTGCCTCAAATACTGTACTTCAGAAATCATAGTGTCCTAACTATAATTACCACCAAAAGATGGCACCACACAGATAGCACTCTTGAAAACAATAATGCCAAACAGATAGTGCGCCTTACTGTGCGATTGATGTAATTAGTGCACCACATAGTAAAAGTAGCATCTCTTGTACCCCAAACAGGTATATTGCTCTTCTTAGTACCCCATACAATAACAGTTGCCTTTTATAGCATAATACCTATGATAGTGCTCCCTTGAAAGAAATAATGCCCCCTGTGAGCTCCTAGAAATAGTGCCCTCTTCTGCTCCCAACACACTTCTAAAAGTAATAATGCCCCGTATGTGGGTTTTTGAATACCCCCCTTGAGTGCCTTCTTGTATAATAATGTCTGTGGGGCAGACAAGTACTATTGTACTATTTAATAGTATTCATTAACATATTTTAGATTGTATTGCCATAGGCAGCAGCTACTTCAGCATCCTGATGAGTTTCTGCACAGCTATTTTTGTAAACTTCCTTGTTAGCAGCTTTGCATTTCGTTCCGTGCTGTTTAGATCTCAAAGGAAATCTCATCTCGCATTAGCAGCATTTTAATTTTTGAAACCGGTACTGTACATCCTAGTTTTTCTGCTCCGTGGGACCATCTGTACAACTGTTTGACAGCCATCTGCACTGACCCACACTCCGTTTTTTCTGGCTGCCTCTCTTTTTGTATGATATACTATTGATATATTCAGGGTAATTTGTGCTGTAACACAGACATTTACTCTCCAATGGCTTCAAATTAATGATGTACACAATTCCTACAGATTTACAGTACATTGTGTTTCTGGTTTATTGCATACAGTTGGACTTAAAGTTTTTTTTTCTTATTTTACATTACTTCAGAATAATAAAATTTCCCTTCATTGTCTGCTCACTGTTATAAATGTTCCCCATCTATTTGCCATGTTTCTTTACATTGTTTCCTTTACATAGTGCTCCATCAATGGGACCATGCATGTGCTATATTGAATGTAACAGATCCAATCACATTAGGCCAGATCTGATGCCGGTGTAATGTACTTGAGGGACTACTTCAGGTGTCCACTCTGACGGAACTGGCTCTGTTTGATACTTTTCTCCCTGTACCATAGGCGTACATATAGGGGTTGCTGGGGTCGTGGTTGCGACCCGGCCCCTGAGCCCCCGGGGGCCCTCTTTCACATGGACTGACCGCAGTTACTTTCACTAAGGTCTCTGCGCCGGCCGGCAGCTTCTCCTGCATGCTTCCTCACGGACCTCCGCTCAGACTCCTCCCCTCTGCAGGAGAAGCTGCCGGCCCGCGCGCATATGTTTCTTTTCAGCCCCACTTCTGTAGCCTTGAGTACTTCCAGCAACCTCATTGGTTGTTGGGGACACACCTTCCTTTCAGATGTGCCCGAGGATACATTTACACAGAGCTGTGCACGAGAAGCAGGTGCTGACAGGAGTACAGTACACAGATCTGCGGTGTATTCACAGAGCTGACGAAGCAAGAGAAGCAGTGAATACACCGCAGATATGTGTACTGTACTCCTGTCAGCACCTGCTTCTCGTGCACAGCTCTGTGTAACTGTATCCTCGGGCACATCTGAAGGGAAGGTGTGTTCCCAACAACCAATGAGGTTGCTGGAAGTACTCAAGGCTACAGAAGTGGGGCTGAAACTGCGGTCAGTGTGCGGGACCCTGTGTGATGAGGTGGGGGGTGGGGGAGAACAAGGGGGACCCTGTGTGATGGGGGTGGGGAGCACGAGGGGCACCCTGTGTGATGGGGGGGACACGAGGGGGACCCTGTGTGATGGGGGGTGAACGAAGGGGACCCTGTGTGATGGGGCGGGGGAGAACGAGGGGGACCCTGAGTGATGGGGGGGGGGAGAACGAGGGGCACCCTGTGTGATGGGGGGGTGAACGAAGGGGACCCTGTGTGATGGGGCGGGGGAGAACGAGGGGGACCCTGAGTGATGGGGGGGAGAGAACAAGGGGCACCCTGTGTGATGGGGGGTGAACGAAGGGGACCCTGTGTGATGGGGCGGGGGAGAACGAGGGGGACCCTGAGTGATGGGGGGGGAGAACGAGGGGCACCCTGTGTGATGGGGGGGTGAACGAAGGGGACCCTGTGTGATGGGGCGGGGGAGAACGAGGGGGACCCTGAGTGATGGGGGGGAGAGAACAAGGGGCACCCTGTGTGATGGGGGGTGAACGAGGGGGCCCTGTGTGATGGGGGGGGGGAGAACGAGGGTGATCCTGTGTGATGGGGGGAGAACGAGGGGGATCCTGTGTAATGGGGGGGAAAATGAGGGGGATACTGTGTGATGGGGGAGAGAACGAGAGGGATCCTGTGTGATCGGGGGGGGGAGAATGAGGGGGATCCTGTGTGATGGGGGTGGGGGGTGGGGAACGAGAGGCGTTCTGTGTGATGGGGAGTGGGGGGGAATGAGGGGCGTTCTGTGTGATGGGGAGTGTGTGGGGGGAAAACAAGGGGCGTTCTGTGTGATGGGGAGTGTGTGGGGGGAAAACAAGGGGCGTTCCGTGTAATGGGGAGTGGGGGGGTATAAGGGGCATTCCGTGTGATGGGGAGTGGGGGGGCGACGACGACAAGGGGTGTTCCATGTGATGGGGAGTGTTTAGAGTGTCAATGCATATGGAAACAATGTATTGCGTATGGGCGGTGTATCACATGCAGCCCATACAAGTGTACAGGGCTCACGTTGCATGGTACACAAAGACAGAGAGCATGCTGGGATTTATTTCTCTTGCATATCTACACGCAGTCCATTGACTTTCATTGACTCCGTTCACTGCGCACCACATGTGTGTGTGCAAAGTACGCATAATAGGTGGTGAAAACCTGGCCGTGGACATGAGCCCTAGCATGTTATATAAGTCAGCTTATGTTGTCTCTCTTGTATGTATTGTTATTATGCTGTCTCCAATGTATATGTGTATATATATATATATATATATATATATATATATATATATATATATATACATACATATATATATTTCCTTTCCTGAGGAAGCGAAGCATGCCTGGAGGCTTGTGTTCTGGATGTTTTAAAACTCTGCTAAAACCCCTGATTACTAATGATCTATTGATGGGTCATTTAAAAAAACAGTAATGTAGCTAAAAGGGATGTAGAAGGAGTAACCGTGAAAAGGAGTGGGGGTTGGAGGGGTCTGTAGGAGGGCCCCAAGCTAAACTTTTGCACCCGGGCCCATGAACCTCTAGCTACGCCCCTGCCCTGTACAGAAGCAGCACCAAAAGATGTATATCAATTGCTCACCTTTCTACATAGTAACATAGTATATAAGGCCAAAAAAAAGACATGTGTCCATTCAATTCAGCTTATTACCCCCCAATGTTGATCCAGAGGAAGGCGAAAAAAACACCAATGAGGTAGAAGCCAATTTTCCCCATGTAGGGGAAAAAATCCCTTCCTGACTCCAATCTGGCAATTGGAATAATTCCTGAATCACCGACCCTTTTGAAGTTATTAAAGGGGTTGTCCCGCGGCAGCAAGTGGGTCTATACACTTCTGTATGGCCATAATAATGCACTTTGTAATATACATTGTGCATTAATTATGAGCCATACAGAAGTTATAAAAAGTTTTTTACTTACCTGCTCCGTTGCTAGCGTCCTCGTTCCCATGGAGCCGACTAATTTTCGCCCTCCGATGGCCAAATTAGCCGCGCTTGCGCAGTCCGGGTCTTCTGCAGTCTTCTATGGAGCCGCTCGTGCAGAATGCCTGCTCCGTGTAGCTCCGCCCCGTCACGTGCCGATTCCAGCCAATCAGGAGGCTGGAATCGGCAATGGACCGCACAGAAGAGCTGCGGTCCACGGAGACAGAGGATCCCGGCGGCCATCTTCAGTGGTAAGTATTGAAGTCACCAGGGCGCGGGGATTAAGGTAAGCGCTCCGGTAAGCTTTCTTTACGTCCCTGCATCGGGGTTGTCTCGCGCCGAACGGGGGGGGGGTTGAAAAAAAAAAAAACCGTTTCGGCGCGGGACAACCCCTTTAATGATTATAACATATAATATTGTATTGCTCAAGAAAGACAACCAGGCCCCTCTGGTACTCTTTTATCAAATTCACCAATCACCACATCCTCAGGCAGAGAGTTCCATAGTCTCACTGCTCTTACAGCAAAGAACCTCCTTCTATGTCGGTGTCAAAACCTTCTTTCCTCTGGACGTAGAGAGCATCCCCTTATTACAGTACTGGGTATAACAGATGATGGGAGAGATCCTTGTATTGTCTCCTGATATATTTATACATAGTTATTAGGTCACCCCCTCAGCCGTCTTTTTTCTAAACTAAATAATCCCAATTTTGATAACCTCTCTGGTATTGTAGTTAGAGATGAGCGAGTATACTCGCTAAGGCACATTACTCAATCAAGTAGTGCCTTAGCCGAGTATCTCCCCACTCGTCTCTAAAGATTCGGGGGCCGGCGGGGGGTGGGGAGCGGCGGGGAGGAACGGAGGAGAGATCTCCCTCTCACTCTCTCCGCCCCGCTCCCCCCTGCTCCCCGCCGCCACTCACCTGTCACCTGTGCCGGCCCCCGAATCTTTAGAGACGAGCGGGGAGATACTCGGCTAAGGCACTACTCGCTCGAGTAATGTGACTTAGCGAGTATACTCGCTCATCTCTAATTGTAGTTCATCCATTCCGTTAATTACTTTAGTTGCCCGCCTTTGTACATAGAAATGAACATGACTGTTTAGGTTAATGTGGCAATAGCTTCCAATAGCATCAATCGCATGACTATGGCCGGCAAATGACAACCTTATCCTAAATGGAGTACAACCAAAGGGTGTGATAATAATAATCCGTGTAATAATTGTATATCAATTTTATTTGACTTCTTGTTGTAGTTGGGAATAGGCCTACTTCTGCTTACAAGCAAATTGTAAAATGAAGCTCAAGGATCATAAGAAATGCTAACCTGCTTGACCAGAAATATTTGTGGAACTGCCCTTGATCCTTGAGCCTCATAAGTTATAATTTGCTTGTAAGCAGAAGTAGACGAATTTCCAAATACAACATAAAGTAGAGGCCCTTTTAGACAAAATGATTATCATTTAAACAATCATTCAAACGAGCGAAAATGAATGATAATCGTTCAGTGTAAACGCAGCCAACTGCAAACGATAAATCATTCACTTTTCATTCATCGTTCATCGTATGCAGGCATAAAAATCATCATTGGCTCATTCACTAATCATTCGATTAACCCCTTCCCGCTCCAAGGGGGGGGTTACGTCCTGGCAGCGGGGTACTTCCCGCAACAGGGCGTAAACTTACGTCCTGGGGATAGCGCGAGATCATAAGAGATCTCGCGCTATCCCTCAGCGGGAGCCGGCTGTAGGTCATAGCCGGCCTCCCGCTGCAACAGCGGGGGTGCATCGGAGATGCGTCCCCCGCTGTTAACCCCTTCCTGCTGCGATCTATGTAGAGCACGCTCAATCAGAGGCAGCTCTCAGCTATTGAATGACAGCTGAGAGCTGCCTCTGATTGGTCCCTGCGCTCAGCCAATCAGAGGCAGCACTCACTCACCCATTCATGAATTCGTGAATGGGTGAGTGACAGCTGTCTCTGATTGGTGAGGGCTGTGACCAATCAGAGGCAGCCCATACAGCAGCCGGGGATTTTAAATCCTCGCCTGCTGAATACTACAGAGAGCAGTTTAGGAGAACTGCCGGCCGGACGCGGCTGAATTCCAGCTGCAGAAAAAAGGTGAGTATACTTTTTTTTTTTTTTTACACATTTGCAGGATGCTTTTCAGGGAAGGGCTCATCTGTTAAGCCCTTCCCCGAAAATTCATACAGCGCTTGCCGGCAGCCCATTGCTTTCAATGGAGCCGGCTGTATTGCCTGCTCCATTGAATACAATGGGCGAACATCGTTCTCCTCTGCTACAGCTGTGGCAGAGGATAGCGGGCAGCGCTCCTTTGATCGGGCCCTTTTGCTGAAAGCGCTGCTGGGTGCGGATTTTTCAGCGAATCGTCGGCCCCGGTCACGCGATTTGCGGATGCGCATCCGTTATGCGATCCGCAAATCGCGGGAAAAACGCCTGTGTGACTGAGGCCTCAGGATGAGCTCACGATATATCTGCCGGTATAAACAAAGTGCACGAGCGAGTGAGCGAACTCTGACATTGTTCGCTTGTTCAAATGAGAAATTGGCAGATCTAAATGCACCCTTAGAAACAAGAGGAGGAGAGACACAATTATTTCGAAAGGCTGAGGTCCCTTATCTATATATATATAAAGATGAAAGCCCTCACTGACTCACTGACTCACTGACTCACTGACTCACTGACTCACTGACTGACTCGCCAAAAGTTCTCCAACTTCCCGATGTCGTAGAAACATGAATTTTGGCGCAAGCATAGATTATCTCCAAAATAGGAAAAGTAATTGGGTCCCAACTCGATTATTCACTTCTAGCGCAAATGAATTGGCGTCGAAATTTTACGTACATAATCTAAATTTCTCACTTCCCAATGTCATAGAAACCTAAAATTTGGCACGGGCATTGAATATGTCATAAATAGGAAAAGTTAATGGGTCCCAACTCCATTATTCAATTCTATGCGCAAAAGAATTAGCGTCCAAATTTTACGTACGGAATCTAATTCTCTCACTTCTCGGTGTCATAGAAACTTGAAATTTGGCAGGAGCATTGATTATGTCATAAATAGGAAAAGCTAATGGGTCCTAACTCGATTATTCAATTCTATGCGCAAAAGAATTAGCGTCCAAATTTAACATACAGAATGTATTTTTCTCACTTTCCGATGTCATAGAAACGTGAAATTTGGCACGAGCATTGATTATGTCATAAACAGGAAAAGCTAATGGGTCCCAACTCGATTATTCAATTCTATGCGCAAAAGAATTAGCGTCCAAATTTTACGTACGGAATGTATTTTTCTCACTTTCCGATGTCATAGAAACGTGAAATTTGGCAGGAGCATTGATTATGTCATAAATAGGAAAAGCTAATGGGTCCCAACTCGATTATTCAATTCTCTGCGCAAAAGAATTAGCGTCCAAATTTTACGTACGGAATGTATTTTTCTAACTTTCCGATGTCATAGAAACGTGAAATTTGGCACGAGCATTGATTATGTCATAAATAGGAAAAGCTAATGGGTCCCAACTCCATTATTCAATTCTATGCGCAAAAAACTTAGCGTCCAAATTTTACGTACAGAATGTAATTTTCTCACTTTCCGGTGTCATAGAAACGTGAAATTTGGCACGAGCATTGATTATCTCATAAATAGGAAAAGCTAATGGGTCCCAACTCCATTATTCAATTCTATGCGCAAAAGAATTAGCGTCCAAATTTTACGTACGGAATGTAATTTTCTCACTTTCCGGTGTCATAGAAATGTGAAATTTGGCACGAGCATTGATTATGTCATAAATAGGAAAAGCTAATGGGTCCCAACTCGATTATTCAATTCTATGCGCAAAAAAATTAGCGTCCAAATTTTACGTACGGAATGTAATTTTCTCACTTTCCGGTGTCATAGGAACGTGAAATTTGGCACGAACATTGATTATGTCATAAATAGGAAAAGCTAATGGGTCCCAACTCCATTATTTAATTCTATGCGCAAAAGAATTAGCGTCCAAATTTTACGTACGGAATGTAATTTTCTCACTTTCCAGTGTCACAGAAACGTGAAATTTGGCATGAGCATTGATTATGTCATAAATAGGAAAAGCTAATGGGTCCCAACTCGATTATTCAATTCTATGCGCAAAAAAATAGCGTCCAAATTTTATGTACGGAATGTAATTTTCTCACTTTCCGGTGTTATAGAAACGTGAAATTTGGCACAAGCATTGATTATGTCATAAATAGGAAAAGTTAATGGGTCCCAACTCGATTATTTAATTCTACCGCAAAAGAATTAGCATCGAAATTTTACGTACATAATCTAAATCTCTCACTTTCCAAAGTCAAGGAAACATGAAATTTGCCGTAAGCATTGAATATGTCACAAAAAGGAAAAGTTAATGGGTCCCAACTCGATTATTCAATTCTAGTGCAAAAGAACTAGCGTCCAAATTTTACGTACGGAATCTATTTCTCTTACTTCTTGGTGTCATAGAAACATGAAATTTGGAACGGGCATTGATTATGTCATAAATAGAAAAAGTTAATGGGTCCCACCTCGATTGTTCAATTCTAAGCGCAAAAGAATTGGCGTCCACATTTTACGTATGAAATCTAATTCTCTCACTTCCCTATGTCATAGAAACTTGAAATTTGGCACGGGCATTGATTATGTCATAAATAGGAAAAGTTAATGGGTCCCAACTCGATTATTCAATTTTAAGTGCAAAAAAATTTGTGTCCAAATTTTACGTATGGAATCTAATTCTCTCACTGCCTGATGTCATTTTATATTAAGGAAACGTTGCATAGTTGCCTCCACGTGGTGTTTCCTAGGTAACGCAGAGAACTATGCAAAATGGTGAACATATGTTTTTCCGGTATTTCTAAAGTAACCACGACTTCATAAGATTTTCCGTGTGAACACCAGATAAACACCAGTACCAAATTAACTCAGGCGAAGCCGGGTATAAGTTATAATTTAAAGTGTAGCTATCATTTTATTGTATTTATTGCTGTATGGAACAAGCCATTCTAAGCACATTGCTATATATTTAATCAGCCCATTCTGTATGCTTTTAGTAGAAAAGCCATCTTGAAATGTCTCCCCTATCCCTATTTTAGCTTATACAGCTGACAAGTGTTGATAAGTAAAATCCATCTTCATCTTCAGCCAGCAGCATAGCTGAATAGTGATAGAGAATAAGGGGAATGTCTGCTCTTCGCTATGGCCACATTCTCAACTGCATTGCAGGCACATCACTCTGCATATTACAGTTTGATTTTAACTATTCTTATTATTTCTACAATTAAAGGGTATTCTGGAAATGTAAAAAATAAATTGGCAGGCTTGGAATTGTGTAAGAGAAAGAAAAAAATCATGCTCCTCTGTTCTATCAGATCCCCTTCCAGTACTTGAACCCTGATCCCTAATGACTTCTGCTCTAAACGTAGACCAGGTGAATCGTGGAGCTACAACCCTGGATCACAGAGGCTGAAGAGGGTAAGTACTAGAGATGAGCGAGTATACTCGCTCAGTCACATTACTCGAGCGAGTAGTGCCTTACCCGAGTATCTCCCCGCTCGTCTCTAAAGATTCGGGGGCCGGCGCGGGTGACAGATGAGTTGCGGCGGGGAGCGGGGGGAGTGGGGGGGAGAGAGGGAGAGAGAGATCTCCCCTCCGTTCCTCCCCGCTCCCCACCCCCCGCGCAGGCCCCCGAATCTTTAGAGACAAGCGGGGAGATACTTGGCTAAGGCACTACTCGCTCGAGTAATGTGCCTTAGCGAGTACGCTCGCTCATCTCTAGTAAGTACACTTTTTAAGTGATGTTGCTCTAAATTTTAAAAGTTATTTTCTAATCGGACAACCGCCTTAATCTTTTTGTACCCTATATCCCCGTATCCTGTTCTCTCAATAGACGATATTAAATTAGTTGCAATCTTCATGCTGACCCAATTAGGGAGATAGCTGAGATGAGAAGGCAAATGTACAAGACTGCTGTGGCAAAGGAGCCATCTGCTTCACTACAGTTCGCTTTGGGTGCTGACAGGTAAATTTCCTTTTACAAAGCTACATATGCCCAATAAGAGAAAATATAGAATGGTAAAAGGCTAAAATATAGATCTATATTTCAGTGTCCATTGGCTTCTAAGCATTTATCTCCACTCCATAGGATCAAAGGATAGTTGTAAGTGAACCTTCCACATCTTCAATAGCTACACTATTGTGTTCTGTCATGTTAAAGACATGAGACACTGCACTACTATAGCATATTATGGACTAAAAATTCAGCACAGTCAGGCAGGTACTACTGTCAGGGCCCCAGTCAAAGAGCGAGCCAAACGTATCTTTGGGATGCCTTTCACTCACTGCCCACCAGTCCCTACATGTCAGCTATGAAGTTTCACCTAGAAAATGAAAGGGCTTCATTCGGTAAAAATGGGCAAATCTGGTTTCCAATATGATGCCCTTCATTTTGTATATCTGTAAATGTTTCCAATTAGTATTCTATCCCCACTAGATCTACCTAATAAATGGATAGAGCTTGAGGGGCAACATAATGTCCTTCTTCAAGATATGCACAATAGGGTACACAATAGAGTTAGGACATAATAGAGAAGTCATGAGCCACAACTATTTGACCAAACGGAGCCCAAATATTTCAGATGGTAGATGATGAATCAAGCCCATTTAGTTTATAGAAACAAAAATTTGCATAGGTTTTGAAAAACTGACTGGAAACACAGGTCTATAAACACTTACTACTTGGACATTCAAACATTCACCCACAGCCCAAGGGGACAGGTGGTACTCAATAGGTTATTTCCCAATTTACAGCTGACACTGAAGCAGATTAGGCTAGATTTACATGTGTTCACAGTTTATGTTTGGTGGGACCATTTCAAACTGTTCTGTCAAATATATGTGTATACAGTTGTATTGAAAAGCACAGTCAATTGCCCGTTCAATATTGTTGGGTCTGCAGGATCTTGACATATAGTTTCCAAATGTATGCCAAATGGACAACCTTTATGCAAAGGTTTACCCATTAACCCCTTCCCAACATTTGTCATACATGTATGACATAGGCTCAGGAACTGCGATCCAATCCTTTTAATGCCTCAGAAGCCTCGGTCAATAGTAACCATGGCATGAATATGGTTAGAAAAAGGGATGGGGCTCCCTATATCACCGCATCAGACTCCTGTGAAGTTATTGCAGGGTGCCAATGATTTGCTATAGTAGTTGCAGGCCTAACAATGGCCCTCATGTCTACCATCTTAGTACAACTATTAGGTCCTGCAAGAGGCTGCCTTCCAGCATTACTCATTAGGCTAGCAGGCATAACACACTGCAATACCATAAAAGCCATGAAAATATCGCAGGGTCAAGTCACCTTGTGGTGCTAAGAAAAAGTCTAAAACAAGTTTAATGTTAAAAAATACATATGAAGAAAACAAAAGAATAAAAACAAAAAATCCCTTTTTCAGGCAAAAAAAGCATATAAAGAAGAAAAATAAAAGTACACATGATTGTTAGTGCAGTGTTTTTTTTATTCATACTGTTTCCTAAAGAAACAGAATAAAAAGTGATCAAAAAGTTTTAATCCAATATAGTACCAATGGAAATGTCTACTCATCTTGCAAAAATAAGCAGGGTAAGTATAAGCTTGTTTATTATTTTTAAGCATTTCTTGCAGAGGCGTACCTGGAAGCTCCTGGGCCCCAATGCAAACCTGTAACAGGGCCCCCAACTATAACGCTTTATTCATAGTACTGGGCTCCCTATATGGAGAAGAGAGGCCTTATGGGCCCCCTAAGGGTCCTGGGCCCTGGTGCAACCGCATCCCCTGCATCCCCTATAGTTACGCCATTGATTCCTTGGGTATATGAGAAAAATATTGCTACGGGACCAGGCATCTAACCCTCTGAGTTAGTCGCTTGTCATCTGCTTTTTTCTATTTGGGTTTTCAAGAATTGTCCAATGGTGAGGGAGACAGGATATATTTTTTTCAATAATTCGATGTGAAATATACAAAATATGAAACAAATTAATGCATGTGTAACCGGGGTAAAGGAATACATGTGTGCATGTAATTCAATAAGACAAACTTTTGGTAAGATTTTTAGAACTTGTTACAACCATCTTCTGTATCATCCCCTCTAGTGCTAACATCTGCAGTCAACAACTTGATATCAACATGTCCCAAGAGGCTACACTTAAATGCATGTGTTGTATGGGTAAAAGAAGGTTTCTTGTTTTCTCAGTTGAACTTGGATAGAAATCTGCGCAGCATTTAGATAGATTCAAATACTCTATGAATCCCAGGGTCTCACTTATTTCAGCAGCTTCTCAATCTGCGGTCAATGAACAACTGGTTTGGTATAAAGATATCCATGGTTGTCACTGAAAACTCTACTGCTCATCTGAGGAATCCCTTTCTCTGGATTTGTGATATCCCAACGCCTTCTGAAGAATGACTTCTACAAACAGGTGCTGTTGTTCTAGAAATATACTGGACATATGTAGATAAATCCCACGGAGCAATGGCTAAGGCATTTAGCTGGAGCAGCAATCTGAAGTAAGGTGAAAAAAAAAGTTAAAAATACCATTCAAAACGAATTCGGAAACTTGCATGAATCCTAAAATCTTGGTAGTCTCCAAAAACTTTATTTCTGTTTTTTAGTCTCTTACCAGGCGGTGAAAATAGCATTTTAACTTAATTCTGTGGGTTGTTACAATTGTAGGGATACCAAAGATGTAATTTTTCCGAAGTCTTATTGAAACAGATGAGTGAACCCACACCTAAGGTCAGTTGAGCAGACCAAATTTTTAAAGGAAAGTCAACTAAGGGTACAGTTTTGGCTTGGTTATCACGGCCCTAATTCATTGTGTGCCGCTTGTGTGAGACATGTGCTCGAGCATGCAGCAAGAACGCAATGACATACGTACTTCCTGCATGCCACCAATCACCATACACTATCTTGATGTGAACGTGCATAATATTCACCAAGATAGAACATGCCATTTTTTTGTGGACATTTTGTGTAATTCATGTGAGCGACCACATGGTAGCGGATAGGACATTGGTATAGTATATTACTTGTGCAAAACCTGTGACCATACGCTCATCTGAGCCTGGCTCCAGTTGACGATATTAGCATGTTGATTGGTGCTCATTAGTTCCATGTCAATGGAGCAATCATTGTCACTATATGTGAATGAATGACTGTGAGTATGATAGTTTATTCACATGCAGTGACATTATTGTCAGTAGCACACCCCCTGTACATGGGGAGTTGTGCTGCCGGCAAATAACAGTTTTAATGTCCTTATAAAAAATGCAATCGTTGGGATGTTTACAAAGGTTGATGATCGGGAATGAACATTTCTTCGAGTATTCATTTGGTTAATCATCATTTCATGCAAAAGGGCCTTAGGGCTCAGTCACAAGGGCGCATCGGCGCCCATGTGACTGCAGCCAGCAGATGGCTGTACCTGAAGACGGACGTCTCTCTGCAGCGCCGGGAGAAAGAACATGTGACCAGCTTCATTGCCGGTCATGTGTTCTTTCATCAGCGCTGGAGAGAGAAGTCCGTCTTCAGGTACAGCCGTCTTCTAACTGTCAGTCACACGGGCGCATTGGCCGATGCACCCGTGTGACTGAGCCCTTAGAGCAAGATGTTATGGGGAGTATATAAAACAAAAGGGAAGCGTCGGGAGGGAAAAAGATCAATAGTATACATCATATTTTTATAAATGAAAGGAAGAATCACAATTGAAATGTGACAATGCCAACATCCTAAAAATATTCCAATTTTAAAGAAGATTCAATGCAATAATGTAGGGTCGTCTTTTGACCCACTAGGAAACCGTAATGGCTTGGACCATGGTACTCCAAAGTATTTGTGCCTCTGGTGTGGGCTAATACAAAGTAGTTCCTGGCAGACCTGGGGGTCTATAAGTCTCCTGGTAGCCATGATAACTCATCAGCACTGCCCTTATACATTGCGGGTGTCGGCAAGCTGACAGAGAAGGCCTCCCTTTGTCAAATACCTTAGATGCCACAATCACTACTGACTATGCTATCTAAGGTGTGAAATAGCCAGGCTTAGAGGCCTCTCAGATCCCAGTGCATTACAGCGGGAGGCTGGCTGTCAATCACCATCTCGCTCCTGTGGTGATTGCATGGGTACAGCTTTTAGAGACCTGTGATCACTATGGAATACATATACAGCATAATTCTTTATCAGAGCCATTCCATGCGGTATGCCAAATGGTTAATTGATCTTGATGTTACACCTCACGCTCTGATTCTCTACACTTTTGTAGAGATCAGCATGGCCTCCCGATATTTTCGAGAAGTTCTGAGAGTGTATATTGTCTAAGTTGCACAAGCACTTCTGTGCCCTGCATTCTGCGGCAGAGGATAACCACTAGGCATTGGGTTTTTTTTTGCCTTCCTCTGGATCAACAAGGGGGGGGGTGGAAACAGGCTAAACTGGATGGACATTGTCTTCTTTTAGCCTAACATACAACGTACAGCTACATCAATTCATTTTTGTCATGGTCAGTTATGAGAGGGGGTGTATGAGACCAGCAGATATATAGAGTCTCCTAAGGAAACATTCTTTTAAAAAATCAAAAGTTTTCAATCTTTTTCTACAAAAAAGCTGAGTTCAACCACCAATACAGCTTCTAGATTATAAGCTAGCTTCCACAGACTTCTCCGCAAATCTGCCAAATGATGAAGTGATATGGGAATGAGAAATGAGTAATTGCATAGGACGTTTAGTAGCCAAAAAACAGAGTTCTCATTCCAGCACATAATATCTGAAAATTGACCAAATAAAACACCATAGGGGTGCAGTGTCTCATAGGGTGACCCCGACACAGGGCATATGTTGAGGAGCTGGGAGGGTCAGATGCTGGCTTGTCACGTCAGCACTTACCATGCTCCCTCCTGGAGGGACACACATAGCCACAGTCAGGACAGCGCTGGACCTCTTCCGGACACCCCTAGGAGAAGGATGCTCAATAAACGGTAGAACAGGGATAGTAGTTGTCACGGGTGAAGCCACCATTCCGATACACACCGGAATGACCTTCGGCGGAGAATAAATGAGCCTTGGACAGATATAATGTAACTCAGGTCCCTGGGAATGGTCAGGGCCTGGAACAACTTTACTTAAACAAACTCCAGCAGTACAAGGTAAAATAGACAATCTTCTAAGTGCAGGCATTTAGACAGACTTGATTAGGAGTAAATCCACCCAGCGGTCCCAGACTTCAGGACGCTCGAGTGTGAAAAATTTATAAGAGTACCTCTGCACTGGGCCTTGGGGAAAACTCCACTTACTTCTCTCTCACACTCTTTCCCCATTTGGGGCTGACTCCTTTCTCATTCTAGATCAGGCAGTCCAGGGAACCTCTCCTTCTCTTCCATTCCTTACTACAAGAGGGTTAAAGGTACCCTCATGTAGCTGGTACTCTTTATCAGGCACCCAGAAGACATGGACCTCTTCCCGCTCTCAAACACTCCTATTTATATTCTCACTCATACCACATGATGGGAAATAAGTTGATACATTCATAGGCAATCTGCAGGCTTTGCAAACACTTAACCCATCACACGCTGCAGCTGTGAAATACACATAACAGAATGAATAATAATAATCTATTTGTATAGCGCCAACTTATTCCGCAGCGCTTTCATGTCTAGACTGATTTGCACAGCACACCAACATAAGACATGACATGTATGACATTATGGAGGGGTCCAGGAAAGCATGTACTGGACCACTACAGAGGCCTAAGATAGAACGGGAAAGAAAAGCTCCAGCCATGAAGCCAGAAGTAATTATGGAATGTGGCCTCCAGGCTTCGGCTGAATTGTACTGGAACAGACAACTAGAAATAAAAAGTGCCAATATGGATGAGGAAATAGTAGTTTTTTTTAGAGGGAATGAAACTGAATTGAAACCGAAAACTATTTAGTTTTTTCAAGGACCCAGTAAAACAAAATGCAGGGGAAAAACCAAAGGCGTATATCTAAGTGTAATAAATTAAACTGGTGAATCACAATAGAAATGGTGATGCATGTGGCCGTTCGATGTTGGGCACAGCTCCAACGAGTCAACTACATCAATACTACCCAAAGGTTAACTGCTGCATACCATGATGAAAGCAATGAGGTTCAGATCCAAAGAACCTCAACCCACTTGTATTATTCAGACTTGAACTCCAGAACACATCACACGAGGATGCTGCTTGTTGACCCTAATGAAGACCCCCCGTGGGTAGAACCGCATTGTACTATCTTTATGGCACAATAAAATTGCTTATATACAGTTGGCCTCATTGTAATAGTGCCATTTTTAGAATCTTTATTGCTTATCCAGGGAAGGTTCAACAAGCAGTGCCCTCAAGTGATATGTTCTGGAGTTCAAGTCTGTATTTAGTCTTTTGTTCTTTTTTTGTGTATTGGGCATTTTTTTTTGCCAATTTTTTTTTCTTTTGCACATTTTGTTTGCTCTATTTATCATTATGAAGCATTAGGCATCGAAAGGCATTCTAAGACATGAATTGATAATTAACTCTCTCATGTAAAATATTCATTTCCCCTCCAAATGGGCAGCTAGAAGTGTTTTGTGCCCAGGGATAAACTTTACTATTGTATGGAAAAGTAAAAAGCCTGTCAGTAAATAATAGGCATATTGTGTTGCAATCTAATTTTGAAGAAAAGTTCTGTAAATGTGTATATTTCAGTGAAAGCAATCACTGCATTGCGGTTTTCTCATTATTTTTGTTTCAGTGGGTGATCACAGCATGCTGAATTGTTTCTTCTCAAATGTTAAGAAGAAAAAAAAAAAAAGAAATGAAAGAAAGGAAGTCTGTGGCAAGATCTCAGTCAAAGGATGTAGCCGTTCGGGTCTGGCTCTACTACAGTGAGCGGCTACAAAATGACACAGTGTACACAGTGTGTGTGAAGAATTGATGTACTGTGCGTTAAAAAAGTTTCAGTAGCATTTAGAGTCCTGGAATAAAAAAGCGGGGGTCTGCTCCAACATCCTGCTGTGATATTAAACTCTTATGGCCTAACAGCCAGGGATAAAGTTTGGGAAATGAAATAGCTGGAGGACGGCCTGTGAAATGTTTCTCAGATCCGAAGCAAAACATTCCATGCGGTCAGAATGAGCGACCTGCTGCGATAACAAAGGTGATCAGTTTTGTCTCATACTGCACTTGGTTGGCAGAAATGTAATATTTGCAGGCTCTATGCTGATAAAAACCACAAAGAACGCAGAAGGGAAGATTTATTCAACCAAATGTTATGCTTAGAAGAAAAATATTATTTATTTGTTTCCTTCCACATAGGAGGCCCATGACTAAAAATAAATACACATTTATGAGCGACAGGAGAACAATCACAATGATAACATACAGCCGCGATAAATTTAAAAGTCTTGTCGCCTTCTGATAACTTTTCTATTGTCTATTGAACTTTTGCTATGACGATGGGCATATCTATAAGGTGGGCAATGGTAAGGGACTTGTTATTTGTATAGCGCCAACTTATTCTGCAGCGCTTTCAGGTAATTTTTAAAAAATATTTATTGACCCCCAGCAAGCTATGTTCTCATTTTATCGACCTCAGAAGGATAGAAGGCTGAGTCAACCTTGAACCGGCTACCTGAGCCATGCGGGGACTGGACTCGCAACCTTAAGGTCATGAGCGAGAGCCTAGGGCTGCATTCTGCTGTCTTAACACTCTGCGCTATACAAGGTCTACTGAACTTTTTCTATCACGATGGGCATATCTGTAAGGTGGGCAATGGTAGCAGTTGCCTCCAAGTCATTGTGCCTGATGAGGCCGGAAGGCACTTAAAAGGGTAACTCCAAGATATGAATTGCAGAAGACAGTATAGCCCTCGATAAAGATGAACAGAGCGGCACTGTATATGTTCAATGTATTTATTTTTGTTATTTATGTAGCCCAGTATAGTGTATTCTGCAGCCCTGCATATCACTTGATATTAGATTCTGTAGAGGAAACCCATACAAACTCCATGCAGATGTTGTTCTTGGTCAAATTTGAACCCGGGACTCCATTGCTGTAAGGCAAAAGTGCTAACCACTAAGCCACCCTGCTGCCCATTGTCATTCTATTCATGCAACAGGATATAGGACCCCTATTCTCTCGATCAGTGGGGTCGTAGCCGTCAGATTCCCACTGATTAGACACTTATTCCAATACTTAGGGGCATACATATAACTCATGAGTTCCCATAGCAAAACTCAGACAGCATACCTAGAAGAACACTGCAGGATTAGATACAGCAGCTTGGCTCTACTGTACTACTAAAAAATGCAGTAACCAAATAAGTAGTCAGATACCAACTCTACACAGTGATAGTGATTACAGTGCAGTTACCTCCAGTGATCACATGTGACATCTTCTGTGATTGGTGAAGTCTTCTCTCATTGTAGTTATTCACTTTGCATTTTCTTCTTTATCAGGACCCAGGCCATCATGAAGCAACAACTTGTCTCTGCACACTCTTCCTATCCTGCCACTACCTCTAATGCCCCTCTCAGTAGCCCCAGCCACAATACTAGTGCCCCCAATAAGTAACAACGCCCCATCTCAGACACCACAAAATAATAATGCCTACTCGGTGGTCCCATAAAGTGAAAGCTCCCCCTCTGTGACCTACCTAGTCATAGGATCTCCTCTGTGGCTCCACATAGTTATAATGCTCCCTATTAGCTTTTAGAACCCCTGAAAGTCTGGCCACCAGCCACTGGGAATTCTTAATAGATACTTAACCCTTTGCAATCCAATTTTGGATTCAGGGTTTCCTAGGGGGTTTTCTCTTTCTGCCATTATACAACGTCACCATCTGCTGGCTAGAGCCAGTACTGCAGTATGGGGCATGCTGTAGAGGCCTCCGACAACAGAGCAGCCAGTAATATACAGTAAGAATACCCTGCTGAACGTATTCTGACATCGGAGCTATACAACCTTTAATCAGAATGTCTTTAGACGTCAGACAGTGGATTGGAAAGGGTTAATACTACTGCCAGTCCTGGTGATTTTGTACAATGCAGAATCTGACTCCCACCCATCTTCTCTTCTCAACATAGTAAGCACCAGAGACAGGTGGGGAGTCGGGCTCTGCACTGCACAGAGTGTATTGTCCAGACCAGCACCACTGCTTATACTATGGATAAGTTCATATATTTAGATAACCCCTTTAAAGCCTCTGCCCATCACAAATAAAACTGTGGTTATTATGGAGTAAAGTAAGCAAGCTATCAAAATCTAAGTGTGCGTCTGCATGGTGCCTCCATAAGGAACACTAATACTTCAAGGGAAGAATAACTCCATATTGCATCCAAAGAAGCAAGCCATAAGCTATCTTGATATGCTTCCATAGACCTTCATTGAAGCGGTAATACAGCTCCTTCAGAGTCTATTATACTGAACAGACTAAATACTCTCACAAAGTTAGCACCCTTCTACATGGGATGATCTGTAGGGTACAAATACCTGATCGGTCATCCCAGCATTGTAATTGTTCCCCGTGCTTGTACACAGAAATGATCATCACTAGTGAATGGAGGTGGAGCAAATCAGGGATCGTTCCGGCCCGCCCACCTCCATTCCCAATAAACAGGCAGTAGTTCTAAGTGAATGACTGCCTGTTTACACGGGTTGATCCCTCGTTCAGTTTTCTGCATACAGAAACTCAACGGCGAACGAGAAGTGAACAAATTCTCATTAGTTCCTTCAGTCGGGGCGTGCCTTTACACTGAACGATTATCACAATACTCAATATGCAAGTGTAATATTACAGCTGCTGGTTCCTGTCCTTATGCAGGATGTATACAGGATACGTCTTCTGTGACTCAACTAACATCTGTGTCCTACTTAAAATTAACTTTATGATAAAGTTAGTATAAGGCTCCATACAACAATATGCAACAAAAAGCTGTTGTGTTGTGTGGAGGGTATCTTTTACCTAGAACAGATAATTGCCATTCCCATCCATTTCTGGAAGAAGGAGGTAAGCAATAGTGCTGCTGGTCACAATATAAAATGAAGCCTAATGATTGTTAATTTTGTAAACTTTTACCTGTGAAGTAAAACAAACTGCAACACAAGTTATATTTATATTGCCCAGTGTTCACTTACTCATGGGTGGAAATCATGAAGTGGGAGTACACAGATACTCTGACCTTAGAGGAAACAAATGTGCAAAAAAAAACCTACAGAATCACACATTTTTCTGTGGCCAAATGTGATCGGGACACTTCCACCAGTTATTGAGCAGGTGGAGGAAGATGTTTACCTAATTTACTTCTTCAAATGTTGGGATGGGGAGTATGTGGCTGCACTGTGAGCTATCATGACAAAGGTCTTCTTGCTTCTTGTAGTTCAAGTGCTTACTCATTTTAAAGCACACATTTTTTGCCATGACTACTGTTGGCCAACTCTGAAGTTAAGCGACTAGCAAGACAATGAATGAACAGAAAAACACAGCATGCAACATTCTGTCTTTTGAATTCCATATGACATTATGGTATGCTCTTTTGGACACCACATTTTAGAGGTTTTCTGAAATATATGCATGGCAATGAAGAAAAAAGCACAGTCGCTGTTACACTTCCGGCATTTCTGCGTCCGACGTTGGGAACGGATACAAAAGTGTAATAGCCACTTTAGCTCTCATTGATTTCAATGGGTGTGAAGCCAGCTAGGCTACTTCTACTTCAGTCTCCTATATCGCATTTTCGTCCCACTGCACTGACAGTGGGCAAGGTAATCAAATGATTACTGGGGATCACAAGCGATTAACTATTGATGACCTATGCTGAGGGTAGGTCATCAATAGTTTTGGCCAGAAAACCCCTTTAAACCCCATTCACTAACAATGTACTGTACTTCGCAACCATAATTCTGCAACAAGTACACAATATATGAAGCTTGCCTCAAAGATGGATAGCGATTCTTCATTTTGGCACCTTTCACAAGTATCCAGACATATATCATGATGTACTCTTAGGTTTCTATGACTAAACACATGCCAACGCAGTGTCCTTTTTGGCATAATGGGTAAACATCTGGATAGAGAATAACATAGGCCGCTTCGCGTCTCAACAAAAAAACTTTGAAGAGAAATTTTAACAATAAGAATGAAGGTCAAGGTCAAGCGTGTGCCATACAGTTACATATGTTCTTGCATACTATGGCCATAAATGTGATGGAAAAGGGGCTCTGGTGCCATCTCAACAATTTGATTGCTAAATCTACTACAGTACTAAGTGTTGAACACTGCAACTACCCACAAGAAAGAGGTACGGGGCCTCAGATTAGTTCCAGAAAGTAGTGCGTGAGTGTAGGCTGATGCCGAGGAGCTGAACCCTGCAGACAGCTCACACATGGAGGCTTTTGGTTTTAAAATACTTGCTGTGAAGCATTTCTCCCAGCATCGGCCACACACCTCACAGTTGATTGCAAAGCATAATGCCTTGCAGGCTTTGACACTCCATACCTCAGCCCTGCGTAGGATTGGTTGACATTTCAGCTCCACCACCTGGATTTGCTGGTGCCTCTAAGTTGCTGCTGGGAATGTGCCCCAGCCAGACCCAACTGCTCTCCTCTATCACCTTTCTGACAGATTAAAACACAACAGAGTCTGTTGGATGACTGACACATTCCTCCCTTGTTTGAGTCTGAAAGGACTTCATTTAGCAGTCGGGTTGGAGCTTTTGACTGACAGACCGAGGAGGCGAAAAAGTCATTGCGTTCCATTAAACTCAGTGACTGCCGAGGAACAAAACACCTTTACAAAAAGAGGAATGTGAAAAAGACTGCGGATAGAAAAGGGGACCGGGCTTTTGGGGGAAAAGGAGCATTCTTTTCAGGTTCAAAGACACTTTTTTCTTTGCCTTCTGTCAATCAATTAGGGCAGCATTCCCGGAGGGAGCATTGGTCAGCTCTCATTGGTGTCATTCATCTGCCAATCTCCATGACATGAACACCAAAGGGCCTCATGTAGCTCTGCGGAAACTGTCTGTCAGGCAATCAGCAGCTGCTATGACATCACTTTCTCTGTTTTTCTAAGATGTTCATAAGAAAGAAAAACTTGCAGAATAGTCCCAGAACTTTACATCTTATATTTACTCCTCACTCGTCACTATTTTTGCTGACTGGGTGCTGAAAAAATGAAAATGTATAGGTGAAATCCAAAATAAACAAGTCGGTTTTAGCCAACCAAAGCAAGCAATCCACTTAGGATGGCTTTACGGCACAGATTAACCCTTCCACAGCTAAGTAGAACTGATAAAGTAAGACAATTGTTGGTTCTTCATACACAGCTTATTCACTAAAAGCAAATGCTAAAATACGAACATTCTGCCCAGCAAACTATCATATTTCTGTGATACAAATAGGAGAATAAAACACTTAAAATAAAAGCTTACAATACAAGCTGTAAAAATATTTCCATCACAGATGAAAATATTGGAAGATGTATCAAGGGACCAAAATTTGGTTTCCACGCTGTTCACAATGCTGTAAAAAACAAGCAAACACTGACCTCATCTATTACCCATCGCTTCCATTCCACTGCTGGTCTTTACTTGCAGTTGTAGCAGCAGTAACATAGTAACATAGTATGTTAGGCTGAATGAAGAAAATGTCCATCTAGTACAGCTTATTTCAACCCCCTTGTTGATCCAGAGAAAGGCAAAAAAAAACAAAAACCAAGAGGCAGAAGCCAATTAGCTCATAATGGCAGTCAAAATAACCCCTGGATCAACCTTTGATAGGTCCTACCTGAATGTAAGACCCGGATCAACAACTGGTGCTCACCTAATGTCTATATCCTGTAATATCATAGCACACTAGAAAGACATCTAGTCCCCTCTTAAACTCCTCTATCGATTTAGCCTGAGGGGCAACAACCAACATTGGCCCATAAGTAGCAACCCACCTTAACTGTAAACATGGTGAGCCTGGCCACAAACAGCAAACCATGGCTACAAAAAATTATTGGAAAAATTGTGCAGCCAGTCGTTATAGGTCAACATTCGTTCAATAGGGCTGCCTATAGTAAAATAGCAAACTGAGTTGTATTTATCCCTCCACTACTGCTGGGATCCACTGTTGCTGTCCTGCTGTGGTCCCGGTGTTTGTTGTGACAGTTGAAAGTCAGGTGACTGTTCCAGCCAATTAAAAGTTGCAGTATCGCCGCTTGTTCTCCTCATATCCTGAGCGCTATGATGCAAGGAGGAATTGAATTCTAGGTTATAATGATACAATGACTAAGGACCCGTATATGGTATTATTGGAGTAATCTCTTAATTTAGGTGATACTCAAGGGGTATCGTAGCCAACACTATTGCAAGATCGCATGTTCTTATCACGCAGCTCTTGGCTGGGCCGTTCCAGCAGAGGAGGAGAGCAATTCTCTTTCAACTCTGCACCGCCGCTCGTATTTAACACTGATTGCTGGTGAGCACTGGTGGGAATCGCTGCTGCTCCCCCCCTTTACTAATCAGCTTCATCTATTTACCTCCTCTAAAACCTAGGTGCGTCTAATAGAGCAAAAAATATGATAATAGTTGAAAATTCTTACATCGTGTTCTACTGCAGGGAAAATAATCTTTGAAAAAGACATTCAGTACATAAGCAAAAAATATTGCCAAACTATCTAGAAGATCATTATAAATACCGGTTTCCCGCAAAAAATAAGCCCTACCTCGATAATATGCCCTACCCCTTGTTTTCAGGGGGTGTGGGGAGGCTTGAAATGTAAGCCCTCCCCCGAAAATAAGTCCTAGCTATATTAAAAAAAAGCAATACTCACCTAGCCGTCAACATCTGTGTCCCTCGCGCTGGTCACCGGTGCTGTGGCAGGCTGCAGTCCTCAGTGTTGATAGGATTCTCTTCTGGTGACAGGGCTTTCAATACCCCACCTCCGGTAAGAGAGCGCTGGGATTGGATCAATCACCAACCAATCAAAGCCGGCGCTTGATTATTCATAGCCAATCAGTGAATGACATTACTAAATGGCTGTGATTGGTTCATCGAGCGCCGGTTCTGATTGGCTGGCGCTCGATCTAATTACAGACTTACCGGAGGTGGGGTATTTAAAGCACGTCACCAGAAGATAATTCTGTCAGTGCTGAGAACTGCAGCAGCGTGGGGACCAGCGCGAGGGACACAGACATTGGCGGCTAGGTGATTCTTGCTTTTTTTACCTTATCGCTTATTTTCACCTAGCCACCGGCGTCTGGTCCTCATGCTGCTGCAGGTTGCAGTTCTCAGTGCTGACAGGATTCTCTTCTCCTGGTAACTGGGCTTTGAATACCCCACCTCCGGTAATCGCTGTGATTGGATCAAGCGCCAGCCAATCAGAGCCGGCGCTCAATGAACCAATCACAGTGCTTACCAGAGGGCAGGGTATTCAAAGCCTTATTACCAGAGAATCCTGTCAGTGCTGAGGACCGCAGCAGCACAGGGACCAGCGTGAGCAACACAGACGCCGGTGGCTGGGTAAGTATAAGACACCCCCAAAAAATAAGACACTGTGCCTCTTTTGAGGTAAAATTTATATAAGACAGTGTCTTATTTTCGGCAAAACGTGGTACTAGAACATTTATAAAACAATTCATTATTAAAAATTGTATTTTTCTGTCAATTTGTGAGCGTATAAACTGGCTTTTAGACCATTATTCTTAGCTACTTTCAAAGCAACTAGACTGAGTATTGCCAAATACTCTACTTTTCATGCAGTTCATATTTATACAGTATATAAATGTCATGGGATCTTAGAACTGGCTTATTGTATGCACGCCCCAGGCCTTCCAATGACCCAAGACACCACTAATCTTCCGTATAACCACATAACAACACATGTTTATACATAACTGTATCACATGCCATTCCTAATCTGAACATGTATGGATTCTAAATCCTTATAGGCAGAAGTAATCCTGAATGGTGGCAATTTGCTAAATACTTAATAATGAATTTGTGTTTTTTTTATCAACCTGCCAGATTCTTATTAGAACACTAAACTCGGGATCGTTTTACATCCAGAAGAGTTTTTTTAATTACCATAGTGATATTTACTGAACAAAAAACCTGGAGTTTCTGTAAGTATGATACAGGTCAAATATCAACAATACTTTTTACGGAGATTCTACAGCTCGAAAATCTTCCCCAGTCAAGTGAGGGTTGAACTAATGGAATATATTACTGTATGTCCAGCATGGAATATATTACTGCATGTAGAATTAGAGCATACACTATACTTACTCATATTCTCTGTAGTTTTCGTTTTTCCAGAATTTCAGGCTCACCATCCTTCAGGAAATTACTAAGTCAATAAACAAGGAGTAAATTTTGCCAATAAATAAGACCATTAATTACTTTTGGTATACACCAAAGACATAGCGGTGATTCATAGAGTTTTAACCCCTTTTCACTTTTTGTTGTTTTCATATTTTTTTGCATTCATTTATTTCAGAAATGATTCATATTTGTAGTCAGAAACACTATTAACACCACTTTAATAACTTATGATAAACACTGTGATTGGGGTGCATAGAGAACAAGGGAGCCCTTTAGTTAAGATTAATGTTATAGAGATTATCCAGCCAATTAATTTTTTTTTAAGCTGGTAATGGGTCACCACTGTAGCAAGTGATTGGATGCAGAAGTCACATGTTAATATCAAGAGGGACGAGAAAGTAGAGACCAGCCGAAGATCTGGGAAGCATCAAAATGGGAGCAGTGGGGAATTGGTAAGGCAACTAGGACTTATTTTATTACAATTCAATATTATGAGTTTTGATTTTTTAGTTTAATCAACCGGACAACCTAATAAAAGCTCATTACTGGTGCTACTTGATACCACCAGTCATCCCATTATTAATACTCAAGTACATCTTCAACTTTTTGAAATGAGGATGAAATCCACCTACAATGGGCTCCTTCTTTTAAGGGGCCCAGTAGCAGCCATGGGGACTTACTCTATAAGCAGAGAGATGGCGAGGGAACACTTAGCTAACTTAAATGAATTCAAGTCTCAAGGTGAATTCAAGTCTCTGAATTATATCCTGGGATACTAAAGGAAGCAGCGGAGGTAATTGCTGAACCACTCGCCATAATCTTTGAACATTTCTGGAGAACAGGAGAAGTCCCAGAAGATTGGAAAAGGGCAATTGTTGTCCCTATCTTCAAAAAAGGGAAGAATGTGGATCCAGGAAACTACAGGCCTGTGAGTCTGACTTCTATACTGGGAAAGATCTTATTAAACAGCATGTATGCAAGTACTTGGATAAAAACGGAGTAATTACCAGAGCCAGCATGGGTTTGTAACAAACAAGTCATGCCAGACTAATCTAATTTCCTTCTATGACAGAATCACAAACTGGGTTAATCAGGGAAATGCAGTGGATATAGTACATCTTGACTTTAATAACGCATTTGACAATGTATCTTATACCATACTTATTGAAAAAATGACCAAATATGGGATTAACAAGGCAACTGTTAGGTGGATTCACAACTGGTTGAGTGATTGTACTCAAAAGTGGTCATAAATGGCTTTACATCCAGGTGGAAGAATGTATCAAGTGGGGTACCACAAGGCTCTGTCCTAGGCCCAAGCTGTTCAACATTTTTATAAATGATCTGGAGGAGGGAATTGATGGGAAACTGATCAAATTTGCTGATGACACAAAGCTAGGAGGGATAGCTAACACTAGAGAAGAGAGAAAGAGTATTCAAAAAGATCTAGAGAAGTTTGAACAGTAGGCGGCGACTAACAGAATGGTATTTAACAAGGAGAAATGCAAAGTCCTACATCTGGGCAAAAAAAATGAAAAAAGCACTTACAGAATGGGAGAAATTTGGCTAAGCAGCACATGTGAAAAAGACTTGGGTATACTAAAAGATCATATACTGAACATGAGTCAACAATGTGATACAGCAGCCAAAAAGACAAACACAATTCTGGGATGTATTAAGAGAAGCATAGAGTCTAGATCACGTGAGGTCATTATCCTCCTCTACTCTTCCTTAGTCAGACCTCATCTGGAATACTGTGTCCAGTTCTGGGCACCCCGCTTTAAAAAAGACATAGACAAACTGGAGCAAGTTCAGAGAAGAGTTACCAAGATGGTGAGCGGTCTGCAAATCATGTTCTATGAGGAATGGTTAAAGGATCTGGGAATGTTTAGCTTGCAAAAAGGAAGCCTGAGAGGAGACTTAATAGCTGTCTACAAATATCTGAAGGGCTGTCACAGTGCAGAGGGATCAGCCCTATTCTCATTTGTACAAGGAAAGACTAGAAGGAATGAGATGAAACTGAAAGGGAGGAGACACAGATTAGATATTAGAAAAAACTTTCTGACAGTGAGGGGGATCAATGAGTGGAACAGGTTATCACGGGAGGTGGTTAGTTCTCCTTCAATGTAAGTGTTCAAAATAGGCTGGACAAATATCTGTCTGGGATGATTTAGTAAATCTTGCACTGAGCAGGAAGTTGGACCTGATGACCCTGGAGGTCCCGTCCAACTCTACCACTCTATGATTCTGTAATGTGTACATCTTTGAAAAGTGTTACAGCAGTTAACCATGAGCAAATTCATTTGATGGCTCTCACACCCAAATCCAATATAAACGTGAACATTCAGCTCAACCAAGTGTGGCTATTTATTCTGATGGACTGAAAGGAGCAAGCCACGTGCAGATTCGTCTGTAAGTTCAATATGGCCAATCCTTTTTTTCCATGTCATTCATCATTCAGAATAGATATAGAGACAGAAAAACAGGTCGAACCCCCAACCCCGAAAAATAAGTAGGACTCTGCAGCTTTTTCTGTGGTACACCCCATGCTGACCTGTCACTCGTACAGCCATACCTTAGAAACGGTTAGAGTCTATTCCTTTTGACTTGAGAGTGCTGCGTCATCTTACTAGCATTTTGTCTTCCTTATACATCCATCCTTCAGGACAGTCATCAGGTACCAATGTACATTAGATTGCTGGTCAACCTCCGAAAATTGTCGGTTCAGATGATGTTTAACTGATGCATATGATCAGTTTAGAGGCAGTTAAGTAGTAGAATATCTTACACCAGGTAACAACCCTAACAATAACAACAGAATTAATGTGAAGAACATACTTAACTTGGGGTGTTACAAGGTTCCAATTGCCAATCTTCTGTCCAGGCTAATTGCCATGCAGTGACTATTCACACAGTAGTAAATCTCACCCTTTAACAGAATTTTGTGGTTATGAACATACCTCAAAGTACAAGAAATATGTTCAAATATATCAACAAACTGTAAATCTCATCTTAAATTTATACAAAACTGACAAGAAACAAAGTTGATGACAAGCCCTCCAGCAATTGGTTTTCTATATGGTTGTTTATCATCACCATTGCTGCAATAACTTACTTTTCAAAATCGTAAATTTACTAAGGATACGTGTGAAGTGTGCGATTCTTATCCATGGAGTGTAGTGAATAGAGGGTACAGTTTGGCACAAATTCCGGGCTGAATGAGTGCCAGCTTTAATGTATTTTTTCTCTGTTAATCCTGCCAGTTTTTCTGCATTCTAAAGAGCTCAATGTTTAACAGCCAAGCAGACCTTAGATACAGTAACGGCGCTTGTTGTCTGAATTAGAGCATTATGTTCCAAGCTGGAGGAGTATCCGATAAATGAAAACATTCTCCCAGCAGGAAACAGACTACTTACATTGTTGGTTTGGAGAGGGGGACGAAGGGGAAAGGGGTGCTTGGACTTTCCATCTGTATGCACCAGTGTATGCGGATCAGTCACCGGTAAACATGCAGCACAGAAAAGATTTGGCAACCTAAAGTCATTTTTTTTTAGAAAATATTGTTCATAATGATCCATAACCAAATATATAAGTGCACTATGAGCTGCAGAAACAAAGGAGAGGAACAAAAGTGACAACTACTAGGTGTTCAAACAGTCTGGAAAGAATGACTTATTTACTTATTTAAGGGGGTTTTCTGGGCATTTGCTAATGATTGGTGGGGGGTCCACCGCTTGGCATCCTTGCTGATCAGCTGATCCTCCAGCCCGCTGTCAGTGCAGCCGAGGCAGACATCTACATCAGTGGTCAGAGCTGGAAGTGCAATAGAGGGCTTCGCTTCCATTGCAATTAATAGGAGAAATGCCTTCTAATACACTTCAGGCTTCTCATGGCGGACAGAACCGGAAGTATAGCAGAAGGCATACCTCCCATTCATTTATTTCTGGTACTGAGCAGCAATGCACACCTACAGTCCAGCTAGACTGCCAAAGGATTAGCTGGGTGACAGGGATCACCAGCAATGACCTATCAAAAGATATTGTGTTTCCCCTTGGAAAACAGTGTAGAGGCACCAATGATTATCCTGTTCTATGTTGACAGAGGCTGCAGTGTCACCACCCTTTTTTCTGGCATGAGCGCTCACATCCTGGGCGCCATGATACCTGGATTTCGGAACTGTGACACTACGGCCTCTGATTGGCTGTAGCAGACAGGTAAGTACCTTTTTTTAATTGTTTTAACTCATTTTGATAAAATAAAATAAAATATTTTGTAATCATACAACCCCTTTAAGGCGCCATACTCTTCTATGGCACTGCATTACAGATCTGTACAACTTCAGGGTTACAATACGGCTATCTGTATGAAGGGTCGCTCTAAGTTTCAAGAAGACCTAGAGTACATAAATAAGTGTTGATAGTATTTATAATGGGATTTTTTTTCATTCTGAAGTCATCCATTGTGTTACAGATAATAGACATTAGTAGCTGAAATCCTCTTTGTTACATTTTTTTTCCCTTGCCGTTCCATATCTGCATATGGTGTGGTGTCATTTTCACTTGTAGTTCAGCATGTTAATATCCTGAGTGATCACTGTTGTTTCTTCCAACGCAACCCACTCATTTGAATTGCTGAAAAAAGTATGTGGGTGTATCGGACAGATGGCTTCTGGGTATAGTCAGAGGTCACATCAATCAGGTTCTATTCTAACTTTGCACACGGGATGTGTAATTAAGGATAATCCATGTTCTCCTCTGTTGTAATAGCCCTGGGAAGAAGGATCTGCAGTCTCAGTATTGATTATGCCTTTAACACGTGCGTCTGTAAACTAATGAAAATATACTGAATATTAGTATAGGACCTTATATAGCAACGTGAATACAATAAACTGTGGACAATGAACAACCAAAGCTAATGATCTGCCCATCTGCGTGTCCAATAATTCAAAAACCAAACAAGTAGAAACATGAGATGATATCAAAATGTAAAATTGGTTAATTAGGTGCATATCTGTCAGCATGGCCTACACCTACCTATGGTAGGGTGCGCAAATTGCCTTGTTTATTTATGGGTTAATTTTAATTTTTGAATTGGTGTGATACCTATAAAAACAGAATAGTCAAAAAACACACCGAAGGTGTAAGCCACGTTTCAGGAACTCAAACAAATGCATATCTAGAAAGGTCCGGTCTAGATAAAGACTCGGGTTGTAAGGCAGCCACAGGCGCAAACATTTAGAAGTATCCTTGGCATTCATGTAAGGAGGAGTACAGTTTGTTCAATGTTTATGTGATGTTGTTTATACAGCAATGACATCTCCAGCGGGCTATGTTCGTTATCCACAAACTCTCCAGGCCATGACAGCTAGTTGGGTCTACTTGAAGACTTGGCCTTCCTCCTGAATCAATGTGGCCAGAACCGGGTCATGAGTCTCTGGTGTCCTATCTGCCTACTCAAAAGTAAAAAGGGACCGCGACCTTGCTAATGGAGCTCAGCCTGGCACTCCCAGCTCTGGAGATAGGTCAGCTCTTTTGTCATTGGGCAGGCTTCGACTCAGAGAACCAGGAAAGCCCCAAACCCACTAACTGTATCCCCTTACGTTCACAACATGCAATTAATATAAAGCTATGAGTGCACCTTACTTTATTTTAGCCCGTATTTTCAATAGCCATATTAATGTCAAAGTATATGTGCACAATAGCACTCAAAGTGTCCATGGAATTAAAGAAAACACCCAGAAGTTCTTTTCATGGGACGCTAAGAAACCCAATGACAGCTAGAATGAAGGGGTTGTTGAGTTCTGTGGAATGTTGTGCTCCTTCAGCTCCCATTAGCTTTTCAAAAAGTTTCTAGAGTAAAACCAAGAGAAATCAATAAGAACTGCGAGAAGACTTAGAGATCTGTACAGCTTCACAGCCCCTATATTTTACCTTTATTGTACTATTACCGACGGCAATGTCTAATTGCCTGTGCTCTATATCCAACCGTGAATAATACTGAACAATCAGAATATAAGAGAGCAAGTGATGTCATGGGGACACTAGGCCTGTAACTTTGGATTAACCCTTTCCAATCCACTGTCTGACGTCTAAAGACATTATGATTTAAGGCTGCACAGCTCCAATGTTGGAAGATGTCCGTCAGGGTTCTCTTACTGTATATTGCCAGCCTCTCTGCTGTCGGAAGCCTATACAACGTGTTACCTCATGCAGTACCAGCTTTAGCCAGCATATAGCGCTGTTGTATAACGCCAGAAAACAAGTAAGCCCCTAGGAAAACCAGGACACGAATTTGATTGGAAAGGGTTAAAGGCTCTTTTACACAATCTGAATGGGCAAAACATTTATGTGAATGCTCTTTTGCCTGAAGATCTAGCGGGCCATGTAAAAGTAAACTAATCGTCCAACAAACTGATTCATAAAAAATGTTCGCTAGTTGGCTGTATGTCTCCACATGTAAACAAGGAGATATACAGCCAACCAATGACAACTCTATGAGGACGAAAAAGTAGGGTAATCATCTGTCGGTCAGTACTCATTGCATAGGCATATTATTAAAGGACCATTAGATGCTAAATTCTAAAGGCTTTGGTCGAAAACTAAAAAAAAATTACAGTCTTTTTAACCAGGATGAACATCATCTCAGAGATCTACTCAACTCCATTTCCCCGAAGAAATTAAATGCATTTTTCTAAATCTCCATGGCATTCTATCCCAGAGCTACCCTACCACTGTTCAACCACCACATGCTGCTCTTTGGCCACGGTGGAAAGTATCCCTTCTCTGCCGTCTAGCTTCTTCACATGTAAGAAAACACAAGAATATTATTAAGAATATGCAGAAAAGTACATATGGTCGGCTTATTATGCAGAAATAAATCACTGCTGATTTCTTATATCCCAGCCATTAGTTTTAAAATAGTTTAGTCAATATGGATTTGAAAGGTTGGGAGGACAGATGTGACCTGATGCAATACTTTACCTAAAAGAGCATATTAAGTTAAGGTTAAAGCCTAGAATCCATGTCTGAGTGAAAATGATCTCCCATCCGTTACTGTCCAGATGTGAGGTGATCTCATGAACTAGTATTATTTTCAGGTGTCCGTGGCGTTGGTGCAGTTCAGAGCATGTCAGGGAGATGCAGGCTTCCAGATCTTGTCATGCTAAGAAACCTAATCACATACAGAGATTGTATTATTCACTTACCTTGTAATGGAACCAGTGATGTAGTAATAAGTGGTGCAGCCGCAGGACTTGGGACTAGATGAGGCTCATATATCCCTTTGCTATATAAAAGACAACAGTGCTATGAATGGTGCACGATGGTTCACTCGGATTTTTCTATCAGAACCCGAAAGCTTCAAACCAAACATTTCTGGTGTGTTTTTTGTTTTTTTTTAATTACAGCAAAAAATACATCCACAGCCAAATATTACATCATCGAATAACATATGTAAAAATTGGATGAACTAATGGATTAGAATGGTCATTTCTAGTAAAACCTAAATTCGGGTCGAACTTTGCTAAAAATTTGGTTCGAGAAAAACCTGAATCTCAGGAAGTTTTCTTCTGCTGAACAAAAGGTTCACAAAAATAGGTGAAGATGGTTCACCAACGGATGTAGCTCAGTGGTTGGCACTGTTCCCTTGCAGAGTAGGAGTTCTAGGTTCAAATCTGACCAAGGACAAAATCTACATGGAGTTTGTGTATATTCTTCTTGTTCTTCTCCTCCTCCAGAGAAGGAAGATGCATGGTGGCTCAATGGTTAGCACTGTTGCCTTGCAATGCTAGAGTCCTAGGTGAAAATCTGACCAAAGACAACATCTTCATGGAGATTTCCAATTCCATGCAGTTGTTGTCCTTAGTCAAATTTGAACCTTGGGCCCCGGCACTACAAGACAACAGTGCTAACAAACTTGCTACATCCATTGAAGAAGGGGCACCAAGGCTCTTAGGCAGTATTCAATACTAGTTTTAGTAGGTTTCAAGAACTTCCGGTTTGGTTTGAAATAATTTGGGCCTAACTTTTGAAAAGTTTGCTAATCTCTAGTAATTTATATAGACCAGTGCTTCCCAAACTCCAGTCCTCATGGATCCCCACAGGACATGTTTTCTGGATTTTCTCAGTATTGCACAGGTGATGTAATTATTGTCCATGCCTCATATTCTACAATACTGTTCAAAGAATGTTACCATGAGGTGCCAACATGCCCACTGATGCAACAAGACATGACCGGATGCCTCTATTAAATAACACTGTGCATGGCACTGCATGCGCTAGACTTCAGTACTCTACAGAGTGTTATTCAATAGAGGTATGTGAAGATGGGGAAGTGGACTGTAAGAAACAAAAAGGTGGCATCAGTGCTGAAGCTGTAAAAAAAAGATACCACTAAGTGGCATATTGAGCTGTTTACATCATGTTTGGGAAAAGTAAGTTAAAGTCACCGACCACTTTAAATTAAAAAGTAATATCCACCCAAGGACAGTGTCTTTTAAGACCCTAGCAATGCCCCTAATAAGTTACACACTATTACCTTCCATGGTCTTGTCATAATTCAGTAGATGAGCACAGTCATGACAAGACCATGGAAGGGAAGAGTCTGTACATTGAAACAGAGAGAGAGATCTCTCTCACTCTCCTCCCCGCTCCCCTCCGCCGCCCATCGCCCCCCTGAGCACACTCGGAGGAGAAGGCAGTTACTCGAGATGAGTGAGGCTCGCTCGAGTAACTCACCTTACCGAACGCGCTCGCTCATCTCTAGAAATCAGTCAACTTTTTCAAAGTTCTGAATAGCCTAGTTATGCAATGATATGTGAATGGCCATACTTTACCATATCACCTGGCAGACTTGACAATATTCTTATGGTTCTGTTATTGCCTTTCCTTTGAGGTTAGAAAGGCAGATATAGCTTTACGGTCTGGACCTAGTGGCACCCATGTCTCTGCTTTCTGCAAATATTAGCCTACTTACCTGGCTTATATACGGTAGGTTAGTATTACCTGATATTTTCCTATATATTCTAAAATTGTATGCTCTAAGAATTTATAGCTGTTTTTCGTATTACTCCAGAGAAATCTGCCTGTTTTTGCTCAATAGGCTTACAGCTATAACTTCTTAAGAGACAGTTCCAAATATACAATATGCTTTACATTTAGATGTGATTATAAAGTGAAAGCCTTTAGGCATGAGCCCAGATGTTTACCACAAAGCACAGGATGCTAGTGACATATGTAGAACACATGTATGTGATCTTCATTGTGCATGCGTTGAATACGACTTTAATTCAAGTATTACAAGAGGCTGCAGTAATAATAATTGATTCAATGTATAAAGTATCACAGGGCACAAGGAAAAGTGGAGAGCATCATTGGTATTGGTGCAAAGGAAAAGTCGTTCAGAATTTTAGAGAACAGCTTCCATTTATTTCCTGTTGTTTATATAGTTCTATATTCTATAGGACTCTACTAGGATTATCATCACTCATATCTATCCAAGGTTGATAACCTAAATTTTTCTTTTTTCTAGACGACATATCCAAAAATCACAAGAGTTAAGAGTTTTTACTAGAGATGATTCGGGTGCCAGCGGGGAAGAGCGGTGAGCTGCGGGTGTGAGCAGGGAGGAGCAGGGGGGAGAGAGTGAGAGAGAGAGAGATCTCCCCCCCGTTCCTCGCCGCTCTCCCCCGCCCCCCGCCGACACCTGAATCTTTAGAGACGAGCGGACAGGTACTTGAATAAGGCACTACTCGCTCGAGTAGTTTGCCTTAGCGAGTATGCTCGCTCATCTCTAGTTTTTACAGACAAATTAGAAAACCATAATGAATGATAAAATTACAAGTTATACATGTCTATAAATAAGACACTGAGTTGACCTCATTAGCAGCATTCACTGTGAGCTGTGAAAGGATGATAATTACAGGTTGCTCAGGTACCACCAGCCTCAAAAAAATCATGGACATATATATACTTTTTTCATGAACACTGCAACAATATTGCCTATTTTTACAGAATATCGAGGAATTTCTGGACAGTTGGCAACCCTACATCTATCCCTCTCCTCAATGAGCTTCACATTCTAAGTTACCAAACTTTCCACACACAATGAAGCAAGTTTCATAGGAAGCCAATTAAGGCTTCTTTCACATTACGATCTTGAAACCAGCCCTGCTATCCGTCTTCTATGGTATTCAGAAAACTGCGCATGGATAGAAAGCAAAATGTGATTGTTCCCAGTAAGAGAAATCAAGTAATCTTGTAGATATGATACCCTTTAATAGCTAACAAAAATACATGATGTTATTGCAAGCTTTTGAACCTCTTGGGTCCTTCCTCAGGCATAATGAAATAGATCTGAAGAGGCATGCATATATATACACACATACTTATGACAAGGCACAGACATGGATGTGATTAATTTGCACTTGAAAGCATACTTCAACAGCAGGATGAGTAGAGAAATAGAAAGCAGGATGGACGGGACTATAGGGGTGAATATGTGAGATGTAGAACTCTTTGACCTCTGTTTCACATAGTTTCCCTCCCCAGTCTTTTAAACGTGATAAAAAAGTGCCGTCCTTTGCGCTGTTATGTCCAGTTTAGAAGAGTGAGAGGGGTGAAAACCAAAGAGGTTTTTAGCTCAAATATTGACTGTTATGGCTCCATTGTTATGTAGTTTTCTGCATGGACTATAGTTGCAGGGATAGAACCAACGCAATGTCAAAGAAGCCTTATTTATCAGTCTGATCTTGGAAGAAATCAATGCAAAGACAGAAGGACATTCAAACTACATGCAGATCCTCAACCTGGGTGGAAAGTAACCAAGGGCCTCAGTGCAATAGAACTAACACTTAGCCACCATGCTATGGATAGGCCTCTGGTAAGTAAGACTTCGAGTTTGATTGGTTGCACCGGTTTTGATAAATCTTCCCCATTGAGTTATGCACTTGTGTCAAATTGTTAAAAATCCCTTTCAGGCTGTATTTACACAGGCGATTTTATCGTGTGAGATGCACAAAACCTGCACAGAAATAGAACCCATGATTTGCCATGGGTCTATTCACATGTGTAATTTTTCCCTTGTAATGATCCTGCGAGATAAAGTAATTGCAGTGTGTCCTATTTTCCTGGCGATATCACACATTATTTCCTATGGTGGACAAAAAATTGCACTTACATCGCATTCACATGGCATACAATATGCATGAGAATGCGATGCAGTGCGATGCGATTTTTCCCATTAATAGTACTAAAACATGCAATGTTTTCACCTGCGTGAAATTTGCATAAACCTCGATGCAATGTGTTTTTCATACAAAACCCATCGCACTCGCAGAAAAGCGCATGTTTGCAAGAGTGACATCGGTCTGAGTTTCAGGCTGATATCGCGCCCGCCCATGTAAATACAGCCTCAGTCTTATTTTAGTTACATCTGTTTGTTGGAATGCTGGGTGGATCATCTAAATATACCACTAAACCCAACATCGTGTATATTTGGAGACCTAGTAGGAAGACATTGCAGTACAGTGTCCATAACAAGGATTGACTCTCCATTGCCTTTTTCATGTTTTATTTTGTAAGAACACTTAAAAACAAATTAAACGCAAAGCTACTCCTAACTACAAGTAAGACTCATTTGGGGGCAAATAAAGATGGTATTCTGGGCTCTGGATAGGTCATCAGTAGTTGATGGATGCGGGTTTGCTACTTGGCTTTCCCCCCCGTCTATCAGCTGATCATCCGGCCCACAGTCCAGTGCAGCACACCAGGCATTGTCATCAGCGGAAAGGGTAGGAAGTGAGAGCGTTGGCTTCACTACCATTGAAATTAGTGAGACTGCTGTGCTGCTATTCCACTTCCTGCTCCTGTTACTGACAGGACCGGATGTCCAGTCCTCCGTGCAACCAAAAAACATTTTCTCTTTAAGGGCAAAGTCAGACGAGCATTTTTATGCGTGCGCCTATGAGCGCAAAAAAACCTGCGTCTGATAGAACCATTGGTTCCCTATCATGTGTTCACATGTTCGTCTTTTATAGGTCCATGCTGTGTGTAAAATATCCCCGTGGGAGTCCCCTCATCACTGAACACTCCCCGCTGGGATGAAGGAATCCCCTGCCACAGCTGTGGAATGTAGGCAACCCCCGCAGTGATTTTTGGGGGAAGGGCTTGGAATATAAGCCTTTCCCTGAAAATCATCCCTAGCTGGTGTAAAAAAAAAAAAAAAAAATCACATATACTCACCTCTCCGCCACTGTCGGGGCTCCGGTGCGTCTTGTTGCTTGGTCCCCAGCAGTATTCTGAAGCTCTTTCCCCGCCTCCTAAAAGGGCTGTGTCTGATTGGCTGAGTACTCAGCCAATCACAGGCAGCTCTCAGCTATTCATTGAATGACAGCTGAGTGCTGCCTGTGATTGGTCATAGCGCTCAGCCAATCAGAGGCAGCGCTCAGCCATTCATTGAATTCAAGAGTTTTAAAGCTCTAGATCAGAAAAACTGCGTGAAATAGTGTTATGAAATGAATCAGTGCCAAATTCTGGACCTAAAAATGAAATATTGAGGAAAAGATGGACAATCCCATTAAGAAATTTTATAATGTTATTAATTATTTAATCAGAGACACCCTCTTTCACAAAATAGACCCATGGACAATCAGCTGATTGCCATATGCCCTGGTCCTGCCACCATTAGCTGATTTTGCTTGGGAAAGACGAAGTCAGTAAACCATTTCCCCTGTAGCAGAAATGTAGTTGTACAATCCTGCATCAGATGAATGGCTGTCTTTGTACAAAGATGGCTCAGGTTCGCCAGAACATGGGATCTCCCTCTATGATGTCTATATTAAGGTATATGGACCAGTGTTGTCTTCATGAGACAACCCTTTAATTAAGAATTACATTTTTATTTGCGTTATCATAGCACTTTGATGATGGGATCATTGAACATTTGTTTTAATATCGGATTTGTAAAGTTCTTAGTGAAGAAGTAAAACTTTCCCAAACTGTAATATAAGCCTCTAAGGGCTTGTGAGAACCTTCTCTCACAGCTTTGGCCGTGCTGCTTCAATGCAGATTGGCGAAAGATCTTAACTGCAGGAATCTGAAGTGATATGTCTGTTTGTTTGGCTGGAATCACATTCTGTCATCATCTCAGTATCAATTTAGTTTTCAAGACTCAGTTTTAAATGACCAAAAACAACTTAAAGGATTCTGCTGACAGCAAAAAATGTGTGAAAAAACGCCTGTCGATACGCTTACTGTTCCTTGTTCCCTGCTGAAAGCTACTTTTCTTGGTTTCCCCTCATATGCTTTTAGAAAACATAGAAGCGCGTCCATGCTCAAAGAAATAGATGGACAATCGGTGGGAAGCGGAAGCTGGAAGATGTTGACCCAAGGACCAGCAGACATTTCGGCATTTCTGCTAAAATAATAGAGATGAAAGGAACACTGCGAACATTTGAGGTCGTGTATGAAGAGCAACAATTTTTGTCGATCTGTCTAATGAATATGATTTAACCCTTTAAGGGCTAGGGTGCTTCAGTCCTAAGGGACCAGACCCTTTTTAGGGATTTTACCCATGTGCTGGTTTTACGGCCCTATTTTCTTTTAGTTCAGCAACCAAATTTATTTTTGCTGTGTTTTTTTTTCCTTGACACATAGAGATATTTTTAAATAATTTTTTTCACAGATTTTTTTTGAAATTTTTTTAGTTTTATTAGAGGTAAAAAGCTAAAAATAAAATAATTTTTTACATTTATAGTTGTTTTTTTTAAAATTAGTGTATTTACACTAAAATAAAGCACAGGAATGGCTTCCGCATTTTGTTTCGGACGTTGATATATAATTTGTACAGTTTGAGGCCTCGGTCAGACGGGCGTTTTTTCGCGCGATTTGCGCATGCGATTTGCGATCTTTTAGAACCATTGCTTTGCAATGGTATCGGACACATGGGCGCTTTTTATGCGCTTGTCCGATAAATCATAGGACACAAGAAATCGCAGATCTGCGATCTGCGATTCCTTGTGTTCTATCATATGCACTCAATGGGGCTGGCAGCAGCAGCACCGACCCCATTGAAAACATATACTACAGAAATCATTCTCCTCTGCCACAGCTGTAACAGCTGTGGCAGAGAAGAATGATGTTCGCCCATTGAATTCAATGGAGCCGGCAATACAGGGACCAATCAGGGGCAGCTCTCAGCTGTCATTCAATAGCTTAGAGCTGCCCCTGATTGGTCCTTGCGCTGAGCCAATCAGAGGCAGCACTCACTCACCCATTCATGAATTCATGAATGGGTCAGTGAGAGCTGCCTCTGATTGGTAAGGGCTGTGACCAATCAGAGGCAGCCCATTCAGCAGGCGGGGATTTTAAATCCCCGGCTGCGGAATACTACCCAGAGCAGTTCAGGAGAACTGCCGGCCAGCCGCGGCTGAACTCCGGCTGCACGGACAAGGTGAGTATATATATATATATATTTTTTTTTTTTTTTACACATTTTTGGATGTTTTCAGGGAAGGGCTTATATTTTTAAGCCCTTCCCAAAAATTCATCACGCACTCACCGCCAGCCTATTGCTTTCAATGGAGCTGGCTGTATTGCCGGCTCCATTGAATTGCAATGGGTTTGACAGCGCTCCTTTGATCGGGGCCTTTTCCCCGAAAACGCTGCTAGCAGCAGATTTTTCAGGCGATTTTTCGGCCCCGGTCTCGCGATTTGCGGATGCGCATCCGACATGCGATTCGCAAATCGCTGCAAAAAACGGTCGTCTGACCGAGGCCTAAGGGCACGGTTTAGGTTTGTATCACAATGGGTTGTTTTCTTTTTTTATAGATATTTTTGTTTTATTCTTTATTTTTTTAACTTATTTTTGTAACTATTTTTTTACATCCATGTCCCCCATGGTGTCATGTAAGACCTTTGGGGAACATTTACATTGTCTCTTTGTTTTATTTCACACTGTTTCACTGTAACTGGGACATCAGTTACGAGGCAAAACATCCCCCTGTAGTAACAGTTGTCACTAATAGAGCTGATCTGGGTCTGCTAGGACCCTGCAGCTCTGCTGTGGCAGGAGCACTCAGCAGTCAAGTGATTGCCATGTCGAATAGCGGAAGTGGCATTTCCGCTATCTCTGTTCTTAGCGTTAGTTGAGCAATATGTAGTCTTACAATAAAAAGGCTTCTGCCTTCTCCTCCAAGTCCTCAGCTGTGACTAACAGCCAAGGACCTAACCTCGCCTGCTACACTGCAGGGGCAGGAGCGTTAATCATAAGCCATATTTTTACCATTGGTTGAAATTAAAGTCCAGGACCAAGCGTTGTAAATTTACGATGTTTGGCCCTTATGAGATTAAAATTATTTTTGCAGATCTCAGGTCTTAATAGACTTTTAAGTTAATTAGTCAATGTTACAGCTATAGTTACTGCACATGTAGCAATTTCTAAAATTAACCTACTCTAAATCCATGGGTATGAGAATATAAGACCCAAGGACAGACTTCATGAGAGGCTTTAAAGGGGTTTCCCATGCAAATAATATTGGTGATGTATCATCAGGATACTAGAAGTGACAGTAGATAAGGGAAGATCGGTGTCTGATGTCACAGCAATATCCACCAATCACTGTTCACGGTGCAGATCACTTTGATATCAGACGTCCAGCTCTTCCCACTTTTTTGGCTGAATTTAAATTCGATGTACTATCCTTGTCTTGTAAGTGGCCCGATGAAAGCATTAGTTCGACTCAGAAACACGTAGCCCAATACAGGTGTGTAAGAACTGCCTTTCCTTGGTCCTCTAATTCCAACAGCGCCATTATCCCCCTTTCTACTCTCACTCCTAGCATGATTGACTGACTTGTTCTCAGCGGTCCAGCAGGTGGAGGGCTGCAGCTGTCAAAGCTGTTAAAATCAATGAGAGCTGTGCCTACAATTTCAAACACCGGTCACTACAAAGGGTCAGAGCCAATTGCTTTAGCTCCGCCCCCTGTCTATTGCGGCGCTGACAGCCGGCCCCAATCAGCTGATCAGCTGGGGTTCTGAGCAGCTGACCGATGCTGATCAGCTATTGATGACCTCTTTTGAGGATAAACCATCTATAGTATCTGCGTGGAAAATCCCTTTAAAGAGGTTGTCTGGCTGAAAAACTTATCTTTAGCACAACTCCGCATGGAAAATATCCCAAATATCTTCCAACATCTTCAAGAAGAATTTGTCTTATCCCTCAGGATGTTTTTTAATTGTTACGACTGAGACATGCTTGGAACACAAAAGTAATTTCCTTAGGCATCTTGATTCCACATTCTGTTTGTTACCTGATTGTTTGGAGAAATACCAATGTACAATTAAAGAAAAATGGGAACATGATATCTCAACAATAACATTCGAACAGTGGGATTATATCCTTATATCAGTGATATGACTACAAGTCGAATGCACAGTCTTTCGCATTTGTTTTTCTGCACAGAGTATGTGGAAAGCCAATATTTCTTAATAAAATTCCTATCTGATGCTAAGTGTCCCAGGTGTGGGAACTCCCAAGCAGATCTCCACATGTTCTGGACACATGTTCTTCTTTCATACCTTCACACAGTGTTCCAGATCCAGATTGAGACTTAAAGCTAGTTCACATCAGCATCGAAGGTTCCATTCAGAATCTCTGTTGCTGATTTCCACTAGAAAACTGGACAAAATAGTGCAGCAAGCTGGGCTATTTCATCCTATAGATTTTGGCAAAATTGTAGACTGCTAGTCTGAAATCGAAAGGACCCAATTATAGTCAATGGAGGTCCATTCGGTGCCATTCGGTTCCATCATAAGATTGATAGAGCCGTTCAGCCAGGAAAGTCTATTTTCACGCTCTCTGAACAGAGCATGAAATCTGAACTCTCAAATGGTGATGTGAATGAGCCCTTAGACTGCAATGTATATACAGTGATATGTAGAAGCTGCAGATGTAAAACAGTGTAAACGTTTTAAATTAAACCCTGTTACAAAACTGATTGTCAACCCAAAATATATGTATTTAAGTGGAAAGAAATTGCTCCTTCCATTGGAGGATCCAATATGTCTGTGCATTACATGGACAGACTATTGATTTCAATGGAGACTGTGTAATATTCCTTACCTGTGATAGCACTGCAACCTAAGTCCCTTCACACAAGCATATGTGTATTTGCGTGCGCCTCAGCACTGTGTATTTGCAGGAGGAATGGAGGGACTAATGCAGGCTCTCCTGTGGACACACTGACTGCGGACTGAACAGAGTCGGTATAAATTCACAGTTGAATTGAACGCTTTTCTTCCAGATGCCGAGGGGTCTGCCCTGACTTAGATTTCTCTGTAAGCAGGGATGAAAAAGAGACCACTCTTCTTTAGCTCTTCCCTCCAGCTGACTCCACGACTACACTTTCTAGCTGACTGGCCTCCAGACTGGCTTAACTAGTCTCCATTAGGATACGACCTATGCGCTCAAGTATGGAAGGATCAAGGGAGATCCTTTCAAGGCGCTCTCCACGCTATACCCATTTAACTAGTCTCCAAGCTAAATTAGTCTAGACTCCACACCCCCAAGAAGGACCCCTTAACCACACCCAAGTTCTGTCTCTTTTACCTCGCCACCAACCAATGGGGAAAACTTCTACCCAATCTCAGGAGTAACTTGGGGTGACTGACAGGTAACAGAGTGGGTTAGGAAGAATACTGCAAAGTCATGCACAAGTTAGTTAGAAAGACACCATACATTAACTCTTATCGACCCAGACAAATCCAATACACATAAACAGACATTAAGACACAGACAACCGTGCATACACATATACACATAGACATTCCACACAAGGTTGCTATGACAGTGCTGTGGGACCCCAAATTTGGGGTACTAAACATAAATTTTGCACATGCAAATATGCCCTCGAATACGCCCATGTGAAGGGAGCCTAAAGATTTTCTTCTGAGGTGAAGTGTCACCTGATGTCAGAATTAAGAAGATCATCATGTGACGTTTTCCCCATAGGGAAACTTTTTACCAGGTCTAGAAGTCTGCAGTCTAGGAGATCTTTTATTTTGCCTCCCAATTTTATTTCCCATGTTACTTTGGCCAAGAATAACATTCCAAATGCATATTTTCCAAAGCAGGAAGGTAAATGTATATTTTAAAAAGACCAAATGGTGGAAAATAATAGTTTCCACCCAAAATTTGTTAAAAATGACAATATTCAATCAAATACTGTATTTTTTAGCCTGATTTGCCCATGGTCAAAATAAAGCCCCCATAATATGCTGAATCTAAACGCTGTAGATTGACTCAAGTACTCAGCTAACATGTTGACTGCTCCCAATCATTCTTTAATGGCTTTTGATGGAAAGAAGTCACTTCCATTAACACAAAATCAAAACAAAAGCACTTAACTTAAGTGCTTCTTATTTTCTTTGCGCGTCACTTGCAGTAATAATGTTTGCTATACAAAAACAAAAAAGCTACAGGCTAATGCATTACATAAAAGCAAATCTAGGAAGTTACCTGATTCTCATTCTCCCGGAGACACCAGACCTCAAGACATTGCCAGATTTCTCACTTTTTTCTAGCACTGGCAGATAAGAGATTCCTTCCTGAATGGAATATGAT
Organism: Eleutherodactylus coqui; assembly: GCA_035609135.1. Lineage (NCBI taxonomy): Eukaryota > Metazoa > Chordata > Amphibia > Anura > Eleutherodactylidae > Eleutherodactylus > Eleutherodactylus coqui. Next base: position 63,254,481 of record CM069416.1, on the reverse strand, counting down.
GATCGGTGATCATTTCCTACGGATGCAATAAGTTCTTAATACTAATAATTATATTAACAGTCTCTATTAACATAGCGCCAACATTTTCAGTACTTCTTTACAGTCAGAAGAAGCAATAACCTTGAAAATGGCAAGAAATGATAAGCAAATAACTTTGCAAAAGAAAGTGGCAGACAACCCTAAGAGCTTGCAGTCTACAGAAGCTTCAAATGATTGGTTACTCCAATTGCACAGCACCTAGCATTAGACTGGGGTTACTTGGTTCTACCAGAGGAAATACTTCTGGACATGTGCTTTGTAATGTTGCTGGATGTTAAGTGGCAGAACTTGGCTTTACTTTAGTAGTCCATTTCCTGGGCAGTAACAGTGTCTCCAAGTACTCAGATATACCCAGGATTTATAGTAGCACCCAATAGTGTAACGACTGGATGTTACAACAAATATAGGTATAAAGTGCATATCAATACAGTGGAAACACTGTATTGATAGTGGGAACTGGCCTTTAGTCGACCGGATCAGAAACAGATAGCAACCGAATATTGAGGAAAATGTAGAATATGATGAAGCTGGCAGTATAGACTAGAACAGAACCAAAATAAGAACCACAGACATGCTGCTCATAACATTGGCTCTGCTTACCTCCCTAATCTCCCTCTGCCCCTTAAAGGGGTTTCTGATTTAAGTCACATTGGTGACAGTGAGTAGATGAGGTGTGTGATGAAATAAGAACTACCATGTATACTCACCTCCGACTGCACACTGCTTCCCCACCACCATTGGCTGCAACTCTGGTCTTCTGTTTACACCAGCAGCAGCAATCACATGGGTTGTTCACCACTGCAGAGGTCATCATTGATGTCCCATAAACCTGCCTCAGTGCTTCTATATCAGAAGCCCATGTGACAGGTTTACAGGATGTCACCAGGCCTTCTGCCCTGGTGACGTCACATTTCAGGTGCCACAGCACTGGACCACCATGGTCTGGCACTGTGGTGAATACATTTCTTTTACAAAGTTTGGGACATGGAGGGGCCCAAAACTGTATTAAAAAAAAAACTCAGAAAAGCCCTTTAAGACCAGACCTCAATGTCTCTAAACAGCTCTAAACTGTCACTATGGATGACCCAATCTAAAATACTATTTATTAGAATGGGAAGACACTAAGATTAGACAAGAGGCTAAAGAAGAAAGATTAGACAAACCAGAAACTTGGAAACACGGATTGGACTGGGAAACCACGGAGCAAGACACAGTAACTGGGAAGACTACACAAGACTGGACTTGAACGAAGTACTTGGAACCAGAACATGGAAAACTGAGTGGGAGATAATGATGCAGCAGGATTTCTCCTGCAGATCGTAATATACTATCTATCTATGTAGGACATAAGTATGTCCATTTTTTTTTTATTTCATCATCCCCTTGCTTGTTATCATTGTACATGCAGGACATATCATCAATAATGTCTAATAGGTATTTGAGAATCAACTCATAAGATACAGACTGTCCAGTAGTGGCAAATGATTGGCTCCAAAATCAGATCAAAATGGGGTTGTTATATAATTATGTTACATATTGTGTACACCAGAGGATCTTCTAGTACTCACCTGCACCAGTCGGAGCTTGACATAGATATTAAAGCAATCTTCCGGTTTCAGGACAAATCGCTGTACTGGAACTGGAGGGAGAGAGGACTATATTACCTGCCATCACTCTGATTCACCAATTTTGGGTCCCATTGTTAGCCATCCAAGATAGCCATTGGAGGTTTCTAACTACTTGATGCACACTGTGTACTGCTTTCTGATTGGCTAGCACTGATCACATGAGTAGCCCTGGCCAATCAGAGAGTAGCTATAGAGTGCTGATAGTCTAACACTACCAATGCACTATGAAGATTAATCAGTCTAAAAATTGCATTGGCCATCCTTGACAACCAAAAACGGGAGTTGACCAGAATGTTGGATCAGAAGGATAGCAACATGATGAACAACTGCAGGTAATATATACACATACACCCATCTTCTCTGCTCCCGAGAAAGAATTTTGCCCCGAAACCCGAGGGTCATTTTAAGAGATATTAATTTGTAAACGCTTCCATTGAGTCTTGAAATGCATGATGTCAGTGGATATTATTTCGCATGGGCTTGTGGACTTTCATGTTGTAGAAATACATCAGCTCCTGAACTGTTTGTGGTGAGATATGATACTCCGCTTCTTTTTGTTACACCATTGAGAGATATTTATTTTCACTGTAAACTCTCATATGGAAGGTTTCAGTCAATACACAAAGCATAAAACCTGAGCTGATTTCGCTGTTAGTCACACGCTGAGGCACAGGCTATTGAAACAGTGGGGGGTTTTATACAGCCGAATCGTCCAGCCCCCCCTTCACTGAAAATTCAAAAACTCCATCATCCATCACAAAACAGCGCAGTATGCAGATAAAACCATTACAAAACAGAAGTCATGCAACAGTGATGTTGACAGAAATGTTTGCTATGTTTGCTACACTCCTGAAAAGCACTCGAGGAGTTAAAAATAATATGTGAATATCACCAACAGATCAATCCCCCCTTTGAGCAGCTACATGCTATAAAATGAACATTTACAGCATTCGGTGTAGTACTTGTGTATCTGTTGTGAGTTATAAAACGCCGCCTGCCAAGATTCAGTGGGCAGAAAAGCCAAAGTTGTAATTTTCACATTTGTATTAAATATCTGTGTTTACGTGACCCACTTTGCATCCCAAACTCATGTGTGGTTCAGCTACGGACCACAAATATAAACAGAATTATTAACGGGAAGCCGCTTCTTAAACAAGCTGGTTGACAGTTTGAAGTAATGCACTTTAATCCACTTGGATATGTGTTCATTGGGACATTAAACTAGGATCATAAATCTGCTTCGGATTTTTTTTCTAACATAGCTGTGGGAAAAGGGATCAAATATAACTACATGTGTATTCTTCCACTAGACCAAATACATTTTGGCACCACACCAAAAGAAAAGGACAACCGGGTTCGCAGGTACTTGGTACTACACCACAGCATCTTCAGGAACTGGGGCCTGAAAAGTTAAGACCAAAGGATGCACCGCTGATTCATCAAGGTTGGAGACTGAGTCAAGAATGTGGTTAAGTAGGATCCTTGGCTTCAGATTTAGAGGTGTAACCAGTAGAAAGAGGGAGATTGTGATCCTGCCGTGTAGAGCTTTGGTAAGACCACATCTGGAATACTGTGTTCAGTTCTGGAAACCTCATCTACAGAAAGACATTGATAAAATGAAACAAGTCCAAACACAGACTACAAAAATAATGGAAGGTCTCAAGAACGAAATTTATCAGGAAAGATTTAAAGGGGTTGTCCCGCGCCGAAACGTTTTTTGTTTTTTTTTTGCGTAGGCCCCCCGTTCAGCGCAGGACAAACCCAAGGGATGTGTTGAAATTTTAAAAAAAATTTTACTTACCCGAATCCCCTCTCTGCAACTTCTTCCTTCTTTTCCTCCAAGATGGCCGCCGGGATCTTCACCCACGATGCACCGTGGGTCTTCTCCCATGGTGCACCGTGGGCTCTGTGCGGTCCATTGCCGATTCCAGCCTCCTGATTGGCTGGAATCGGCACACATGACGGGGCGGAGCTACACGATGACGCGTAGAGGGGGCGGAGCCAGAATGCCACTCGTGCCAGGACCGACCAGAAGGGAGAAGACCCTTCTGCGCAAGCGCGTCTAATCGGGCGATTAGACACTGAAATTAGACTGAGCCATGGAGACGGGGACGCCAGCAACGGAGGGGGTAAGTGAATAACTTCTGTATGGCTCATATTTAATGCACGATGTATATTACAAAGTGCATTAATATGGCCATACAGAAGTGCTTACCCCCACTTGCTTTCGTGAGACAACCCCTTTAAAGAACTAACCTGGAGGAAAGAAGAGAGGGGAGTGGACATGAATTAAACCTTTATATATGTATAAGGTATAATGTTAAGGAGTGAAATGTTTTATTCGGAAGCTAAACACTAGAACAAGGGGGCACCATCTGAGATTAGTTGGGGGGAAAATCAGGAGTAAAGTCACAACTTGACTGTCGTCGTCTCCCAAGCAGAACCTGGAATTGTCACTAAAGACGATAGAGTTCCAGTCCTCAGCAGGTTTCCTTCTGACAATACCACTGTGAATGAAAGCGATTCTGTTGGGGTGTTAATGGCAGGAAAAGGAATGAGCGCTGTTACACCAAATTTTCTTCTGCTAAGCCCAGGGAAATGGACCAAGTAGAGACAGGGTTTGTAATGAAGGTGCCACCTTTGTCTGCATGGTGGACAACAAAACTGTTGGATCTGCTTGCTGGTGGATGAAACGATCCTCACTAATTATGGTCTGTCTGCGCTGTCCCAAGCCTCTTCGCCATGTGTGTTGCCTTCATGCAACTACTGTTCCCAACACCTCCTAACAGCTTGGTCTAGATGGTGGGCTCAAAACGACCATCCTGATTCTCTCATTCCAATGATGCACCCCCTCTCAATGTCTGTTTTCTTTGATTATGTAGTAGAGGCATGTCTAAAAGTCCACTATCTCTCAGCAAAAGGTGACACTATACAAAGGTAGCCTCTGAGAACCTTTTTATAGGGTAACAGGAGAAGCACTTTTATGGTGGCAAGAACCAGTGTCTAATCGGACCACAACTGTAATCATTGACATTAGTTCTGGTCAATAAGTGTGGATGGATGGATAGATATGAGATAGATAGATATGAGATAGATAGATAGATAGATAGATAGATAGATAGATAGATAGATAGATAGATAGATAGATATGAGATAGATAGATAGATAGATAGATATGAGATAGATAGATAGATAGATAGAAGATAGAAGATAGATAGATATGAGATAGACAGATAGATATGAGATAGATAGATAGATAGATATGAGATAGATAGATATAAGATAGATAGATAGATAGATAGATAGATAGATAGATAGATAGATAGATACATGGATAGATAGATATGAGATAGATAGATAGATAGATATGAGATAGATATGAGATAGATAGATAGATATGAGATAGATAGATAGATAGATAGAAGATAGATAGATAGATAGATAGATAGATAGATAGATAGATAGATAGATAGATAGAAGATAGATAGATATGAGATAGATAGATATGAGATAGATAGATAGATAGATATGAGATAGATAGATAGATAGATAGATATGAGATAGATAGATAGATAGATAGATAGATAGATAGATAGATAGATAGATATGAGATAGATAGATAGATATGAGATAGATAGATATGAGATAGATAGATAGATAGATAGATATGAGATAGATAGATAGATAGATAGATATGAGATAGATAGATAGATAGATAGATAGATAGATAGATAGATAGATATGAGATGGATAGATAGATATGAGATAGATAGACAGATAGATATGAGATAGATAGATAGATATGAGATAGATAGATAGATAGATATGAGATAGATAGATAGATAGATAGATAGATAGATAGATAGATAGATAGATAGACAGATAGATAGATAGACAGATAGACAGACAGACAGACAGACAGACAGACAGATAGATAGATAGATAGATAGATAGATAGATAGATAGATAGATAGATAGATAGATAGATAGATACTCTTCTGGAACCACTTTCGGGCACTAGCCTTACTGTTCATGAACTGCTTTTCCAATGCACAGGAAGCCATAATTGCAATCATAAAAAGAATTAAGGTCTCGTTCCATAGTTATTTCTCCCTAACATATTCTCCAGAACCGAAAACTAAGTCATTATTTCAATAAATAGCCAAAAAATGAATAAAAGAATGAATTCCTCTGGAAACCCAATTTTCCTGAGATTAGCTCTCCTGTTGTTATGTTAAAACCCGCCTGGCATCCATATAGTTAGAATAGATTTACAGTAATTCAGCCTGTGCAGAAAACAGTGAATAATTGAACGCACTCCCGCCAATAGCTGCATGACTTTTCCATGGGCCTGCACTCGTCAATACGTACATCCAATTTGTAATGAAAAATGAAAACAAGTTATATAGTACCTGAATAATTTGAGACATATGTCATGATTTCATTGGCAGTGATCTGGGCGCACTCTGACCCCGTTCTCCTGCCTCACCGAGTTACATTCCCACAAGAGCTGGGAACTGCAGGTCACCGCTTACAATGCTAGGAATCAAATCAAGATGTAACGTTTGATTTATTTGTGGCCGTTTGCAGTCATTATGAAGAACACGGACTATATGAGCACATAGAATCACAGACTGCGGCTCAACTGGAAAGGAGCAAAATAGCAAAACAAAAAGTGCTATGCAAAGTACTAATAAAAAGAACGAAACCCGAAGGGCTGTGCATTTCTCAGTCAGCAGTAATAACAGCCAAGCCATTGTCAGAGAGCAGAGAGCCCCCTGCAATGTGCTGACACATGGTTTAGACTGAAGCTGTGAGAGTGGCTTGCAAGATCTAAGAATACAACTTGTCGAAAACCAAATGTGACATTCATAAAAAAAGATGTTGGCAGCATCTTTCATCTGTCACAGACTGGAGTCATGCCTGATTTACAGCACGGGGATTTAAACCTTCCACCTTTCTAAAGAACACACAGAAACTTTCTCCACTCTGCCTCCATCGGGGTGTCACTCATGATACGGACTTAATGCACTTTTGGGATCTGAACAAAGTTCAACTTATTCATATTCACTTCATGCCACTTAGAGGCTGCCAGCCATTGACATGAGGGTTTGGAAAAGCACGTATTTGACAGCCAATATTGGACTTTCACACGCATCTAATCTTCACCGATTGAAAGTATGTGAACTTAGAAACTAAACTGTGCAGCCAGCATTTCGGATAAAGATGCTGATGTCTAAATATATGTTTCTTAGCCTTAAAGCGGCCCTCCCGTTTCAGGACAAAATTTTGTCCAAGGTTCGTAGGGGGGGCGGGGTATATTATTTGCAGTTGTTTTCTGTTGTCCCTCCAATCAGAGGTCCAATTTTCAGTGTTCAAAATGGCTGTCTTTAGACTACCTAATCCCAAAGTACATTGATAGTGTTAGACTACTGATACACCGTACCTGACATTTGTGGCCAACTGAAAAACGGATGCGGAACCGATGGATCGGAGGAGAACAGCAGCAGGTAATATTCCCACTTTTCTCTTTGGTCTTGGGACAGAATTTTGGTTCAAAACTAGAGGTTTTATTCACATGTAACAAAACAACCCAATGCAGCTTTTGTATACGGGCAGCTCATGGCATGAAGATGAAAGTTAGCAGATGAGTTGTCCATAAATGACATCAGAGATTTACCTTGAAGTTCTTAAGGTGGTAATGAACATTAAAGTTCATGAAAATGGATTATTTGAACCATGTAGGCTGTACAAATAAATCCCCCCCAAATGATGCAACTGCATTTTTTTCTATTAGATTCCACTTGGAAGTTTTTAAAAGTTTTTCTCTATGCTATAGGATACAATAAATACTAACATTGAAAAATTTAACTTGTCCCTCAAAAAACAAGCCCCATGATGATTGATGTTTCGCGCCATGTACAGATGTCTTGATATAACATGTTGTGCATAGTTCCCGATTCTTCATTTGTTAACTTGCTTAAAGGGGTTTTCCAGGAAAAATACTATCCTTAGGATAAATCATCAATAGTGTATTGGCCAGGGTCCGCTGCTCGGGACACTGATTGATCAGCTGATTGCGTGCCCGCTGAATGCACCGGTATACACTGGGGTCAGAGCGGAAGCAGATGTCCCGACCCCTATGTAGTGGCTGTTGCTTGTAATTGCAAGTGTAGCTCTCATTGAAATTCATGGAAGTCGTGCCTGCAGTTACAAGCACCGGCCACTACACAGAGAACATCTGCTTCCATTCCGACCTCAGTGTATACCGGTGCTGTCAGCGGGCGCACGCTCAACTGATTGGTCTGGTCCAGAGCAATGTACCCAGCCAATGAACTATAGTATTTTCCCCAAAAAAAACCTTAATGAAGGGGCTTTGAAAGTTTGTAACTCTAACTTTCCTGGTTAGCTAATAAAGATATCACTTCTATAATACATTTGTCTTTTTGTTTCGTTTTTTACACAAATGGTTTTTACCAACATGTCGATTTTACTGGCTAATGCGGTACCACTCGATTTGTGCTGTACATCATCCTAATTAGTGAGAAAAGTTTGAAATAGTTGACTTGCTGTTTGGCTTATGACAATTTTCAGCTTCGTGTTATACAGTCATTAAGTTGTTACCTGCGTGCGCCTAATTCATCATTTAAAACTATCTGGACAAATTAGGCTTCAGGAAAGAGCCTGTGAACACGTCCTTGGTGACACTTATTATATGGAAGAACAACAAATTAAGGGAAAGGTCATTGGTGCTAACAACCATTGTTACATAATTGGACGCGTACACAATTATTATGGCTGTCTAACACCAGCAGCCAGCAAGATAGCGAGGTCTGGAATATGTACAATAAAGGCATTATTTATTATTTAGCCAATAGGGGGCATGCAAGGAATTCGACTCAATCCAATGCAAAATCCCGCAGCTGATGGTTCAACATAAAACACACTAATAATATTGTATTTATGGGAAATTTGTAGCAATGCTACAATAACCATTCAGGCAATTTAGACTTCACTCCTAAAATATTTACCCGGCTCAGTCCGTCTGGCATTATATTCTTCATAGAAAGGACGTTGCTGCATGTTTCTTTGTAGTTGGATAAACTCAGCTTTCGCTAAAATTGGCCATAAACATATGATAACTGCCAGCTGAAATGTGTTTGGCCAGCAGTTATCACCCCCAATCCCAACCATTAACATTTATGTTCATTTATGTATTTTCTCATGGAAGGTGGAGCGCTGCGCGGCTGGCCAGCACCTACAGGACTGCTCGCGTCACGGAAAAAGAGAACAGAGATCATTTTCACCCACTATGAGAAGTGAAATAGCATCAAAGGTCCTCTCACGAGCTTTATTCAGCTTTAGGAGATGACTTTTAACCCCGCCGTTATATATTGCATTAAAATACGGTCTCAAGATTTTTACTAAATGCCAAAATCAATGTCTTTTTTTCCTGCTGTCCGGCTGCTGGGAGACATATTTATCAGTAAGCGGGTCCTGTGGTGCGGAATGACAGCGACGAGACAAAGTCTTATGCATTTTTTTGTATCAATGTCAGTGCAAACGGCAGGACTTGCTCAGGAAAGTTCTGCAATGCAGAGGTAGAGTGATAACGTCTTTCTGCTACCATCCCTAGTTTACATCAGATATGTAAACTCAATTGTTAGTACTCACAGTGGTGGAGAGGGAGAGCTCCTGCGAAAAACCTAGAACTGTGCTGGCTGGACTCTCTGGTTTAGACACAACGATTATCGCTCAAAAAATCTTTTGAGCGATTTTTGAACGATAATCATTGTGTGCTTTTTGCAAGGTGATCGCTCAAACGTTGAACGATCACCTTGCGCTCTCAGCGGGGAATGCAGAAAACAAGCGGGCCGCTTGTCTTCTGCATCCAGCTGTTCCCTGCTTGGAGCGCCTGGCTGTTATACAGTGAGCGCTCCGAGCGGGGGATGTAGAAAACAAGTGGGGCCGCTTGTCTTCTGCATCTAGCTGTTCCCCACTCGGAGTGCTCGGCTGTTATACAGCCAAGCGCTCCAAGCGGGGGATGCATCCAGCTGTTCTCTGCTCAGAGCGCCTGGTTGTTATACAGCCGAGCGCTACATGAAAAACACAGCTGACCACTCTGTCCTTTATACCTTGCCTGTCTTCAGGGAGTGGGATACAGCTGAAACAATAGTAACTGATAACTGATCTATGCACAGTATGAAATAATGCAGGTACAACAATATGAATAATACGAGTACAAGAAGTTATCCTGTAGAACAAACACAATTGAAGTAATGTAACATACAATATGTATTCAAGGGAATAACACTTAATTCTGTTATTCTGGAATGCAATTTAAGCAAACGCCCATAACAATATCTCTAGGGTTTTAAGCTTGACTCTGTTTAATGTCACTTCCTCAGTCCACTCCCGAATATTCAAGCCCAGAACAGGTAACGGCTGTACAACTAACTAGTGTGCAATACTCACTAAAGTTCTTCTGTCACTGATTCCAGCAGGCCTGCTGACTATTTGGTTCTTAGTGGTATGCACTCCTATTGGTTTTTATTGAGGTCGGCCTCACTTACAACTCATTGACAATGAATGCTTTTAGTTTTGCTCCATTGCTCTGCCATGCAGTCCCACACTCTCTCTGCCCTTTAGACAGCTCTTCTTCTTGGATCCCAGTGTTTACTCGGGCCATACAGCAGCAGCAACCCAAACAGCAACTCTCACATCAGAGGCTCAGGGTCCCACTTCCTTTTCCTATCTGTCAGCAACAGCTCCTCTGCAGGCTGTTGCACCTCTACAGCTGCAGCTCCCAGCAGCACCTCTACTCTCTAACAAAGTTTCTATATTCTGTCTGTGGTTCATCAGAAATTCATTTCTAAAATCATGCTGACATCATCTCACTAGAAGGTTCCCACGGAGCATGCTCAATTGTTTGGAGTGGCCATCTTGGTGCTCCATTGTGAAATGCAGTACACCCTTTTCAGTTACATGATCACCAGTTTAAAAGTCTGAGTGTAAATGACTCTTTTAAAAATCTAATTATATATAATATATACCAATGCTTTGCACTCATAGGACAAATATGACTTATAGGCCATAGAAATAGTCACCATGGGTGCAGTAAAGGATATTCTAATTTGACATTTTCATGGTATTTCCTTAGAGTATGCCATAAAAGTCTCAGATGGGAATACCCCTTTAAGAGCTATAGAAATTATTCCACACCACAAGCAAATAAATAAAGGAAAAATCCATAACCAGGGTCAGTATGTGATAGAATAAGCATTATTGGGAGACGTTTATGGGCTATTTTTTATGTTTAAAGAAAACAAAAAAAAATTCTGGAAAAAGTGAAAAAAAAGTGTGAAAATAAAAAGAAACAGCCCAGAACAAAGTATATTATCATCATAAAAAGACATTATTTCCAGTCACGCCACGGACTTCACCTCTATTATTGCAGATATTTTCAACAAAAAGCCAATCTAATTAATGTTCTTTAATCCTTAGCTTCATCAATTTCATAGGTCATAAGAAGGAGAAGAGAATAAAAGTTCACATGACAATGATGTTAGTGCTGTTCAGCAATGCATATGATGAAGGCCAAACATCACTTCTTATCACTTACATGAATTAAAGGAAGTAGCTTCCAATTCATACTAACATATAAAATCACCTGTAATGTCACTGTAGAAAGTAATGAAACATCCAATGTGCCTAAAAAGGGGTTTGAAAGGGGATCAAAATGGAGACTCGGGTACAGATAAAGAGGTGGTCTCTTGGAGAGGTTTCACTATACAACTACAGGTCCGTTTCAGCAAAGTTTTCATCTGAGATCAACAAGATCAAGTAGAAAAATGTTGCACCAACACGGTTTAGTCCATGATCATGGTTCCAATCTAGATTCAATTTGATCCCCCTATTTTTGGCCGATTAAACTAGTTGATCTAAGTTCAACTCGCGAAATCCAAAGTGATGGACTTGGCTGGTAGGCTTTTCCTAGGTGGTGAAACTACACCCATGTTTGCTTCTGGTAGCAGCCATATCTTTACTATTACTATGAACAGGGGCGTAACTAAAGGCTCAGGGGCCCTGATGCAAAAGGTGAGCTGGGCCCCCCCCCCCTCTATCTGTATCTGTTCCTGTACTCATACCTAAACCATGCTGCACAGAGGCGTAACTTGAAGCTTCTGGGCCCCAATGCAAAACCTGTAACAGGGCCCCCAACTATAATGCTTTATTCATAGTACTGGGCTCCCCATATGGAGAAGAGAGGCCTTATGGGCCCCCTAAGGCTCCTGGGCCTGGGTGCAACTGCATCCCCTGCACCCCCTATAGTTACGCCCCTGACTATGAATACTGGCAAGATCGCTGTGAATGCTGGGAAGATCACTTGACTATCATAACCAATCAACATGCACTATACAGGTAGACATTTTGAATTCAGATCAAGTAAACATGGTTTTGCTAATCTTAGATCAAAACATGTTGGTACAACACTTTTTAATTAAACCAAAATCAACGGCTGATCACAGTTTAACTAATCCAGGATAAACAGCATGGTGGGTGCAACCACCCCTACATTAGTTAGAATGCTAGCCAAAGTTTGTTTCTTGATATTGTCATTTTTGTATTCCCTTTAGTGAGATATTTTTGCAAAATTGCAGACAGGAAGTGAGCCATATCCAACTGACAAGTCACAGCGGGGAGGGGTCAAAACTGGGGCGCGGTCGAGTAGCGAGCACCAATGAGTATGCTAATACTCGAACGAGCATCAAGCTCAGCAGAGTACGTTCACTCAACTCTACATATGACATATTCTCTGATTGGAGTCTCTCACTTTCCCCTTTTCTCTTCATCTGACCCAGACCCCCATGATGACTTCTACCAGCTGACTCATCTGTGCAGAGTTTGCTTCCCAAAAATCCTTGGCTCTTCAAATTCCTAGCACCCTTCACACAGTGCGCCCAAATTATTGACCCACACAGCAATACTACCCCTTTTATGCTTCTCACAGTAATAGTACTCCATACAGTATTAGTGCCCATAAAATAATACTGTTCCTGACACAGAAATGGTCTCATCCTTTCTGAAGCACACAACAATGGTACCCCATTAATGCACCAACAGAATAGTACTCCTCTTTATCCCCACATAATACTGGTACTAGTCCTCTTCTGTATTTCACAAACTTTTATAGTGCTCTTTGTGTGTCACATAGTAAAAGTGACGCCAGGCAGCAATGTTCTTCCCTTACAGTAATGATGCCCCTTCAGTGCTCCCTATACAGCAGTAAGGCACCTTAAGTGCAGATAGCCATGATGACAGCATTGCATCATGTTAGCTTACACTGGCACTCCCTTGAGGCATATTGATGCAGTAACATTATGGTGCCGGCCAAATCCACCGAAGGTAGAGGCCATAAAGTGAATGACAGTTCCCTGTTCGACCATTGTATTCAACTGTTGAAAGTGGTGCCTGGGCAAGCATAAATTTCACAAAATCTGGGGCTTGTGCCCGGATGTCTGGTGCCAGCAACACCATTGGTATAAGTGTAGAGCCTGCAGAAAAATGCAAGAAATAAGTGTCTTTAAAATGCTTTTTTTATCAAAAATACCAAGTGTGACCATGAATGCCCAACAGCCCCGATCATCATCCCGCCCTGCAGTAAACTGCCACTCTTTTTTTCTGATAGAACACACTGATAAAAAAATGACAAATGACAGTTTCTGAAAATAATTGCTTTTACATTTTCTATTATGTATTTATTATTACTCTATTTTATTCTTTAACTACTGAACGCTATATTAGTATCAGCTATCAGCTACAGTATACATAGCTTGCTTTTCCCATCAATGCACAAAGCCCTCTGGGCATAGAGTTCTTCTGATCTGGTGGCAGAAAATTGATTATTTCACCATGACAGGTCATCAGCTTCCAGCAGCACTGAGTCTTCACACTATACAATCCCAGTCATGCATATAAACCTTTACACTAACATTAAAGGGGTATTCTGTTGACATTGAGCCGTCCCCTACCTTCAGGATAGGGGATAACTAGCTGATAGGTGGGGGTCCGACCATTCGAAACCCCACCGATCACCAGAATAGGGGTCCCATGTCCCTGAGAGACTAACAAAATCAATGGAGCAGCAGTGTGCATGCTCAGCCACCACTCTAGTTCAATGAGAGCACCAGAGATAGCCAAGAACTTGAACTGAATGTCACAGGAACACTTCTTTAACCCTTTTCAATCCAATTTGTATCCTGGTTTTCCTATGGGGCTTACTCTTTTTCTGCCGTTATACAATGGCGCTATATGCTGGCTAAAGCCAGTACTGCATCAGGTGACACTCCAACAGCAGAGAGGCTGGCAATATACAGTAAGAGAACCTCGACGGATGTCTTTCAACATCAAAGCTGTACAGCCTCGGGGCGAGCACCCACTGGCGTTTTTTTACCTGCGTTTTGCGTTTTGCGTTTTTCCTGCACAGGCATACAGATAACATGTGTTCCTGTCCACTGGCGTTTTTTTTGCGTTGCGTTTGCGTTTTTAACATAGGAGCTGTCAGTTGCATATGTGTCCTTATTTTTCTCCATGGAAATTAATGGAAAAGCCGCGAAAACGCCGCGAAAACGCCGCGAAAAACGCAGCGGAAAGCGGGCGGAAAAACCGCGGGAAACGCGGCGAAAACGCTGCGTTTTTTTCCCGCGGAAAACGCAAACGCCAGTGGGTGCTCGCCCTCAAATCGTAATGTCTTCAGAGGTCAGACAGAGGATTGGAAAGGGTTAAAGTGGCCCTCAGTTTCAGGACAAAATTCTAATAAAGTGCAAAGAGAAATAGTTATACAGTTTTAGGCCTTAGTCAGACGGGCGTTTTTTGCCGCGATTTGCGCATGCGTCAGGCGATTTTATAAAACCATTGCTTTGCAATGGTATCGGACACATGAGCGCTTTTTATGCGCTCGTCCGATAAATTATAGAACAGAAATCGCAGATTGCACCTATCTGCGATCTGCGATTCCTGTTCTCTTCTCTATATGCGCTCAATGGGGCCGGCGGCAGCAGCGCCGACCCCATTGAGAACATATAGAAGACAAATCATTCTTCTCTGCCACAGCTGTAACAGCTGTGACAGAGAAGAACGATGTTTGCCCATTGAATTCAATGGAGCCGGCAATACAGCCGCTCCATTGAAAGCAATGGGCTGCCGGCGTGCGCGGGGTGAATTGTCGGGAAGGGCTTAAATATATAAGCCCTTCCCTGCAATTCATCCTAAAATGTGTTAAAATAAAAAAAAATTGTATACTCACCTTTCCGCTGCAGCCGGAGTCCAGCCGCGGCCGCTGTCAGTTCTCCTGAACTGCTTCTTGGCACTATTCAGCCGGCGGGGCTTTAAAATCCCCGCCTGCTGAATGATCTGCCTCTGATTGGTCACAGCCCTGACCAATCAGAGGCAGGTTTCACTCACACACCCATTCATGAATTCATGAATGGGTGAGTGACTGCTGCCTCTCAGCTCTGAGCCAATCAGGGGCAGGTCTGACTCACATCCATTCATGAATTAATGAATGGGTGTGAGTGAGACATGCCTCTGATTGACTCAGCACTGAGCCAATCAGGGGGCAGGTCTGACTCACACCCCCTTCACACCCACTGCAGGACGGCCGCGCGGAGCTCCGGCTGCCGGGAGAAGGTGAGTATATATATATTTTTTATTTTTACACATTTTAGGATGAATTGCAGGGAAGGGCTTATATAGTTAAGCCCTTCCCGACAATTCATCCCGGGCTCGCCCGCAGCGCATTGCTTTAAATGGAGCCGGCTCTATTGCCGTCTCCATTGAATGCAATGCGCTGGACAGCTCCGGCCCGTTTCTAATGAAACGCGGCTAGGAGCAGATTTTTAGGCGATTTGCGGGCGACTTGCGCGCACCGGTCACGCGATTTGCGGATGCGCATCCGTCATGCAATACGCAAAGCGCGTGAAAAAACGCCCGTGTGACTAAGGCCTTAGAGAGAACAGTCAAAAATATATGTGACTTCTACAGATCTGTTAACAAATTTTGCATAAGTCATGTAATACAACAGTTAGCAATTATAATATCAGAAAGGCACATCAAATAGGGAACAAACAGTACTTTGACAGTCCCTGGCAAATCAGTTCTTGCAGCTGGCCACACACAGTCTGTAAATAGCCCAACAACTGTCTTTGACTAGAGGATTTGAAAATCGCAATTGAAACCCCTTAAAGTTCCAGGCTCGATTATGGTAAAGTCTTTGTCCTTGCTCTAGGTGTTCAAGAACTAGGATTCTACTAGTGTCCCACTGTTCAGTGTCATGCAACTATGCAGGTCTGCATAGTCCCTAACAGTCACTACTTGTGTGCACACATTCGGCTTTTTTCGAGGGCCGAGCTCACTTACAGCCTGATGCTAATGAAGAATCCAGTGTACACATTTAGATCTTAGTCTGGGGTCTCTATTGCACAAATCAAGTCTCTCTTTCCCTCTGGTGTGGTGCAGTCAGTTGTTGCTCAATGCAGCACATATTACCTGCAATTGTTGTTCTCTGCCGCTCCTCCAATCCATCATTTTTGTGTCCCGTTTTTGGCCATCCAAGATGGCTGACACAATCTTCAGACTACCTAATTCCCACAGTACAGTGGTAGTGTTAGACTACCAATACACTATACCTGCTCTATGATTAGCCAGACATGCTCATGTGATTAGCACTGGCAAATCAGAGAATATTGCACAATGTGCATTAGATTGTTAGAAAATTGCTGCAGCCATCTTGAACAGCCAAAAAGAAACGGCTTGAAAATGGCGAATTGGAGGGGTAGAAGGAGAAGAACAATTGATGATAATATACCACCCTCTCGTTCTGGTCCCAGGACAGAATTTTGTAATGAAACCGGAGGGTCACTCTAATGCCCTTGCCTAACATAATTACACAACAGCATAGTTGAGGCTGATTTAAAAAATAGGTTGTATATAGTAGTAACCAACAGCAACTACTCATATTTCTGTTCTCTGTGCCCCTAGAACTAAATTGATGAACACTGAATGCAGAGAGGTTGATTACCATGAATGAGGTCATTTTGATCATATCTAAAAATCAACATTTGCAACTGGCGGTTTAAGTAGATGTTCATCAATTCTTGCACAAAGGTAAGGTCAGCCTCTTGACAAGATTTTAAATGGTTATAAAATAAAAAACAGTCAAAGGGCTCAGTACCCATGGTAGCAATTACCCCTGGGCTATGAGCAATGAAGGTCTTCTGTTAGCCAGGTCTCCTTTGACTCAGGAAGTTGGAGTTATATTGGGTGAGGTTAAAGCTGAAATGGGCAGCCAGACGCGTTCCGAGCTGCTCAGAACCTACCAGACATCACTTATCCCATTAATTATTCCTGTTCACAATCAGTTGAGGTATGAAAGGTCACAGGATAACAGTGCTTCTTTTTAAAATTAGAGTAGACATCTATTTAGTCTGGAGACCGCGCTTCCTGTATATGCAATGAAAGCGTCCAACTTAAAAAGGTTCTCCCACAAAAAAATACCGTTTCTAGTTGTGAACCAGATCACAATTCTAAACATTTTTTGTAGTTATACTTATTAAAATAATTTAATCCCCAAATATTCCAGGACTAATGTAAGGCCTCGTTCAGACAAGCGTGGTTTTAGCACAGCAGAGGCGCATGAAAAGATTGTGGCTACACTGCACTAATAATAGCGTGAACGGGCGATTTCCAGCTATTAAGTCTTGAGCTTAATTAGCAGTGAAATTGCCCGTTCACACGATCGAGAACTGTGTGTTGGGTGTTATCCCGTTAGGAGTCTATGGAAACTCCTGCACAGCATGCACCGAAGATAGGCCAGGTCCTCTCTTTTCTCACAGTCCTATCTTTTGATCGCTTATACAATGTACTGCGATACTTCAGTATCGCAGTATATTATATTCTGACAAGCATTCTGTAAAGCCGTGTTACAGACAAGGCTTAATAGGCAAACATTCATGTCAGTACTGGGAGCCTTCACAAAGCCCCAACTGCCATGATGAATGAGTGGTCGCCGGCAACCTCATTGCGTGGGAGCCATGTAGGTGACAGTGAGAACCATTTAAATTTCACTGTCAGAATGGATTGTGACTTCTAAATAATAAACATCAATGATCAGAGTTATTTTTGATCATGGCTTCTGTGGTCAAGTGTCAGCTGTCAAAGACAGCCCACACCTGTCTCCTGACCCGATCTATACAAACCCCTCGCACATCCAATGTACATATATGTCGCCTGTCACCAAGGGGTTGAAGGGTTCCATCTTAAGACATATGGACAACACAGAAAGCCAGGCTGGAGAGTCTCTAACAAAGAGACTAGTTTTGGTGAAACCAGTCCACCCATTTACTACTTGGAAGCTAATACTACGTTTCACATGTAGAGGCTACTGCAGGGAAAATTTAAGGCCAACCACATCCTTCTCTGGCAATATCAGCTAATCATGATTTCTGAAGTTGGATGTAACCTATTTGTCAGTTTCTCTTGACTTTAGTTCACCTTATAGAAATACTGCTTACATACGCAAAAATGTTGATTCATAAATTGAACACGCAAAGTGCTATTTATGTGTATATATATATATATATATATATATATATATATATATATATATATTGGAGTATATAATATAGCTCTACTGTTTTAAACATGTATCAAAGGATGTCTACTTTGGGCCCTCTGAAAATAAGGTGATCACAGGGTGTCCTGCTGCTGAGACTTCCGGTGTTCAGGTCCCCTAGACCGCCACCACAGGGGAAATTAAACATTACATAGTGTCCATTGAAATGAATAGGCCATCCAAGTAAAGCCTCATTTTCACGCAAAGATGATTGCTCAAAATTCGCTCGAAAGACAGTTTGAGTGACAGTTTTGAGCAATCATTTTGCATAGCTACTAATGGGCACTAATGCCTATTAGCAGCTTATTAGCTTCATTTGCATTTAACTGAAGCTCCCTTCCCTGTATGCAGATAACAGCAGGTGGTCTGTTATCTGCTTACAGCTCCATTGTTCTCCAGTGGGACAGCAGATGAAAATAATGTTATCAGTGCTCCCATAGAGAATCACAGCGAGCGGTCCCTGCCAACAGCTGTCTGGCCGAACAATGGTTTTTATCCTGAACTAAAAATCATTGTTCGGCCGAAAAGCTAACGATGGTAGCATTTACACTCAACGATTATTGCTCAAAAGACATAGTTTGAACGAATTTTAAGTGATAATCAGTGTGTGTTAATGGGCCTTAACCCACATTCTGTGCCAGTATATCCAGACTTAGAAACTCTATTTGTAGATGCTGTCTACTCCCAATTGATGGATGCTCTAAAAGAATATTTGAAAATGGGTTATCTAAGTCAAGCAGCCTCTGTTAACACGGGCATCTGTGATACGATCCTACAGGATTAAAATGGTAGGTGCTTCCAATTAAAGTCAAAGTGTTGCACAGCTGGAATTTGTCCTTTCCAGCAAAATTACAAGCAAAAGTCAAACTGAACATTTATCCTATCTTTTCGCTTGGGTATCAAGCCGTGTGGTCTGACCATCTTTGTCCAACATATGGTTGAGCCTTAAAAAATTGGTATCTTGGAAGGCTGCCAACCAAAATGCCTTGACTGTAAATCAATACGACCACGGAGTGTTAGTATTTCTTCCTAAGCAATCGAATAAGATAATAAACAAAAATAGTATAAAAGACTATCCTGCTATTGAGAAAAACATATCAAAGCAAAGTAAACAATAATTTTACTCTGCGAGGCAACGGTTTGGAGAATTCATTACTGTTAGCATGCCATTAAAGAACACTTTCACAAATTCACTTCTAAAATGAAGTACAAGCAAACAAAACAAAACTTTTTTTCAAAGCTCAACTCATCATGGAAAAAATTCAATCAAAGGAAATACAATATTTCAATTAACCCTTACCAACCAGATGGTGACAAGTGTCTACACTGAGGAACTTTAGGAGGATACCAGATGTGACGGTGATCAGATGACTTATTGGTATCAGACTGTTGAAAATCTGTTTAACACGAGTGTGACAGTCTGTCACATGGTGTTGTATGACTTTCCATCAAGATAACTCAATAAAAGTTACATTTATTTGCTTTTAACGCTGTAACATTAATGTTTGTTTACACGATATCACTAAGGGCGCTTTTACACGAGACGTCCTGTCGGGCAACAGATGCCCGACAGGCTGTCCCAGTGATAATCATTACTGGGCTTTTATAAAAGAATGAGTATCGCTGACTGAATGGAGGCAGAGTGGGTCAGGGATCGTTCCTTCCCACCCGCCTACATTCACAGAAACAAGGCAGTTGTTCATAAGTGACCGACTGCCTGTTTACACGGAACGATCGTCTTACAGTTTTCAGCATGCAGAAGTTAAAGAAAGAAGGAGAAATGAACGAGTCTCGTTCTTCGTTTGGTCGGCACATGCATTTACACTGAACAATTAGATTCACACTGGATTGCGGGAATCCGAATGACAATCATTCAGTGTAAAAACACCCTAACCGATGCAATGTGCTAAACCTGACATTTTGGGCTATATTTCGTTGACTTGATAGCCTGAACTCCATTTGGATTTTTGTCCAGTTGTCAATGGACAAGAGTGATTCAGCCTTTAAGAAAGATTAGAGAAGACCTTTTTTCCTATTATACAACTCCCTTGAGTTGGCAAAAATTGTCTTGGAGACCTTTGAAAGGGGGTTTCCAGCCCTGAACTATTAATGACTTATTCTCATAGTGGTGGACCTCCACCAATCAGCTGATCCCCAGGCTGTATGGAGCTAATCTGTTGCCGAAAACTTACAGCTCCTTACACACCGCAATGTCCAGTGATGGTACTGCAGGCACAGTTCCTATTCCAGTGAATGAAAAATGTGCCTGAAATACTCCTGGGCCACTGCAGTGTGCATAGAGCTGTATCTTTCCAGCACTACATCGGCTTCTTTGGACACTGATACAGCAGCCCAATGTACGAACTTAAACAAGAAAGGCACAATGTTCCCAAAGCTGGATATAGCGTAGATATAATAAACAAGGAACTCACTTGGTGTAGTGAAACCAACCCAAAATTTGGAGCAAATCACTTTACCTAGAAGTCTGGTATGCTCTCAGAAGAAAATTTCAAACAACAGCATAATAAGAGGGATTCCCATCCATCCTGGACATCCACTTAGGAGTGCGCCAGTCTCACAAAACCGAAAACCACAAGTTTGGTACACCACAGAAATAAATCCAAAGTAAAAAAAAGAAAGATAAATGGGACTCAGGGAAATAACCCCCATTACATAGAAAATGTAATGGGTAATACTAATAAGTGAAGTTCATTTACTTCAAGGGGGGCAAAGTGGAAGCTCAGAGTAATCTTTACTACTCCCATGTAATCCAGGTCCACTTTACAACACCGACTATCCAAAGCATAGGACTCATATTGTGATTCAAGACATTTATTGCCTAACAGTATGAAATGGGGCCAAATCTATACAATATAATGAAAAAACAAAACTGCATTGTGTTTCAGGAAAAACTGCATCCACGATACTCCCTTTCTCAAGCAGACCCCAAATCAAGAATGGCACCCAAACAGGGACAATTTTGACTATATACTAACAGAACTTTCGATGGGGAGTCTGGTCTTGGTTACAAGTATGTAGTTTCTACTTATTCTACCTGCTTCATAGAACTGTGTTGCCCCCGAGGAACCTACCATCATTCAATTTAGTCTTTCAGGGACACATGCCATGCAATGTGGCCAATTACTTTGGAAGAAACGCCTATGCTGGCAGGACATCTGCTCAAGACGCTATGGAAAGTTTCCACTTGATTCAGTGGTGGCAAACACAGATGGACAAATATGTAGAGCATAAAAGCAATATAAATAAAATATTGTATATACCAATATTGTGAAACTGTAACACATATATTGGTAAAATGTGTTTGGTTGAATCCATTTTTTGACTATACATTTTTGTAATTCTTGGTTGTTACACATTGATCGCCTCTAAATCCATATGGATTTGTTGCGGTTGACTGAACGTCTTTTTATAACGTTTTGTCTGGAGAATAAGTGGGAATGGTTTATTTACAGAAAGAACCTGACCTTGTGCTGGTAATGATCTTCACTTAGCTTGTGTTCATTCAACAGCATAATAATAATGAGTCCAACATACAGAATAGTGTTGCTTTGATTCGAGGGTTGAAAGTGCCACTCAGGAGGCGCATCAACCAAACAATGACTGAAAAGAGCTAAAGGAACTCCATGAAGATCCTCAGCCACTATGATTAGTAGAAGAGGATGTCACTTTAGAGGCTTACTATCCCGGCTTCTGTATATTATGATCTATCCAGGGTCACTGCACAGAAGATCAACATCACATTAATCTTCTGGAGATGGAGATGGCAATCCTGGACTAAGAAACATTTTAATCAGCTCCACCGGGGATTAGTTTGCTTTAGAAATGATGCATTGACATGCATAAGGTTCTGCTAGGTTGGTTTGTCGGAGAGAAGTGGAGTCTTCTCTTCCCTGCTGTAATTTGAGGAAATCAGAAGGGGTGCAGTCTAGGGAGGTTTACAAGCTCCTTCAAGCTGAATCAAGCCACGACACATGTGTGAACCATTTACCATTTATTTATATATTTAATTTAAAGCACATATAGAAATCTTTGGCAGCCCTGCCTGAAGGAGATGCTGTTTTCATCTCAGTTCTGGCACAGAAAGAGCGTCTGGTGGAAAGAAATAGAGGAAAATTCAACGGAGCCTCCAACAATGATGGAGCTACCGCACACATGCAAACCATTTGCCATTTATGTATACATTGAGATTGTGGAAACGAAGAAAAAAAAAGGATTTATGTGCAAGAAACTTCACATCTTTTGCGTGCTATATCTAAACAGAGAAATGAAGACAAGGTCATCCAATGAACATTTGAAGTCGTTAAATCACATCAAATAGGTTTGAATAGAATTTCCACAAAATGTATCGTCAGCCCTGAAGGCATTTTTATGGTTCTGAAATTCTCAACCATTACACACTTTGAAATGAAGGGCTATGTTCAGCCGTCTTCTAACCTGGCAGCATGGCAATAGAGAGGTGGCGGCGAGTCTGAGAGGGTTTTATGCTGTAAGCAGTGGGCATTACTATTTCCGTATCTACCTTCTACTGCAATAAAAAGAACTACAATGGTTATATGTAGAGATGAGCGAGTATACTCACTAAAGGCAATTGCTTTTAGCGAGTATCTCCCCATTCGAGACTGAAGCTTCGGGTGCCGGCAGCGGGCAGGGAGCTGCGGGGGAGAGCGGGGCGGAACAGAGGGAAGATCTCTCTCTCCCCCCCCCCCCCCACTGCTCCCTCCTGCTGACTGCCGCTACTCACCGCTCCCCCGCGCCGGCACCCGAACCTTTCGTCTCGAGCGGGCAGGTACTCGCTAAAGGCAATGCTCGCTCGAGCAATTGTCTTTAGCGAGTATACTCGCTCATCTCTAGTTATAAGATAGGTTGAACAGACTGTAAAATCTTTTTAAGATGGGTATATTTTTGGCAATATGTGTGTCACAGGATAACCAGTTTTGCCAAAAAATGTAATTTTGCGATACTCTGTCATGAGATCTCTATTCTATATGTAGAAGCAGAAACAAAAGCGGCAACAGCACTCATAATGCATTTACTATCCGAGGTATGCATACCTATAATCAATACTCCAACCACATTAAATAATGCAAGGTTCTTGGTATATAATTTGATCAAATCATATTGGCCCATCTACCAACGTCCGGGTGACCAAGCTCTCAGATGGGTCCTAACGCTAATACCAGGTAGTTTAATCTTAGCCTGGGAAAGCTGAGTTCCTACCTCATAGAATGCTTCTCTCTTGGGACAATACCTACAAATAAAACCAGGGAAGGTAGGATACCATTTCTATGGTCAAGTAGGAGGGACAGAAGATAAATGGGCGGTGGGCGTGCACGACCAAATGAAGACAGCCAAAACTTCACAATATTTGTAGAAAAAAAAAGGATAAAATAGGCCAGCACTTCACAATAGAAATCTATAGCTGCACGATAAACCACGGCTGCAACATACAATAGAAGCAGAAACCAAAAACAGCAACAGCACTCATAATACATTCACTATCAGAGGTATACATACCTATAATAATTACTCTAACCACATTAAATAATGCAAGGTTCTTGGTATATAATTTGATCAAATTACATTGGCCCATCTACCACGGTCAGGTGACCTTTTCTCTATTCTATATGTGTCTTTGTGTGGCCGCCCACTGGTTGTGATGTAAATTACAGCCTGCCAAGTGTCTCACTAGCATGTTGCAATAGTATATTGAATTGGTTTCATGAAAAATTGCAGTTCTTAAAGGCAACCTGTCAGCTTTAATATGCTGTTCAAACTGCAGTCAGCATGTCATAGAGCAGGAGGGGCCGGACAAATAGATGGATAGCTTTTTTGAAAACTATTCAGTATAACTTGTATCCTATTCATTTAAACCTTTAGTCATTCTGAGCTTAGAGGTGGAGCAGGCAGTCCTATCAGTGATTGACAGTTATTTGTGAATGACTGTACATACAGGGAAAGCTGTCAATCACTGATAGGACCGCCCACTGGACTCCTTAGCTCAGAATAAGCAAAGAGGTAAATGAATAAAATAATTTTATACTTCCAAGAAAACCTATATATCAATTCGCTCAGCTCCTCCTGCTCTATAATATGCAGCCCACAGCATAGACTGCATTTTCAATGTGTCAGGTTCCCTTTTGGTCAAATTCAAGAAAAGGTAAGGGAGGACATATTTATATTTTGCATCAGTATTAATAAGCCAAAACCATGAGTAGCAACTATGCAGAGAAAGTACATATTTTTAAGATTTGCACTTTCCCATGTTTTGGACTCTACTCCTGGTTGGGGTAACAAATACGGATTCAAAATTATTTCCATAATATTTCCATATGAAAGTGGCCTAATGTTGCTTCACACACGCTAAAAAATCGTGACTATCGGAGCTTCAAATTGCATGAATGAAGAATAACTGCAACCAAGTGGCGGCTATTCTTCACGATTTTATCGTTCATTCACATGCCTGGCTGCGGTAAAAACCGCCACAGCCCCAAAATCCCTCGATCGGCAGAACAACGTTTAATGACTTTTAAATGCTCAACTAGAGGCACCTGTCATTGTTTAGCAGCGCTCGCTGCTACTAAACTCCCTCCCACTCCCTTGGTTGGCCAGCTCCCATAGGAGTCTATGGGAGTCTCCTGCGTTATGCCGTCAAAATTTGGATAAGTCCTATCTTTTGATGCAGAGAAAGATCAGCGTTAAAAATAATGCATCCATCATGCAATCTTTTGACACACGATTTTTTTTTAGCGCGTCAAAAGATCGTTCATCTAAAGGAACCCATAGGAAACCATTGGTTCTTTTAGATGCAATTTTTTGACAGGCCTACTCTGCGTTTAAATGACATTTGTGTGAAGGAGGCTTCTGAAGACGGGCAATTTGCGCACAGAGAATAGAACCCATTGATTATAGTGAGTTCCCTCAGAATCTGTGTTTTTGCGCTCAATTTTCATGCTTTGCTTTGGTATTTGTAAGCCAAAACCAGGAGTGGAATCTACACATTGAAATGACTATAAAAGGAAGATTTGCATGCCTTTCGTGTTTTTGACCCACTCCTGGTTTTGGCTGAATGCAAAATACTGATCTGAATACCGAAACTTTCAAGTAACTGACAATATTTATTAAAGGGAATCTATCACCACCTTCATGCTGCCAGGGTAGAGTAAAGTAGTGACAGGCGTGCTGATTGCAGCAATATGTCTAAGTGCCTGTAAAGTAGTTTCTTACTTTAGGAACTTACATTCTATCAGCGCAGCGCTCACATTGAGCGGGGAGAAGGCAGTCCTTAATATTCATGAGCTCTGGGGTTGCAAGAGTCCTGCCTTTTGGACATTGATTGACAGATGTCTCCCTACGCATGGTAATAGGGAGAAAGCTATCAATCAGAGGGGAGATGGTGGTGTGTCTGAGACTAGCCCTCCCCAGGCATACACACCAGGGGACAGGGTTAGCCCCGCAGCAAAGATTTTCTCATTAATTTTATGATCTAAGGAGTTGTACCAAAATCAGCTTTTATCACCTATTTATAGGATAGGTGATAAAAGTCAGATTGCTGGTGGTTTTACCACTGAGACCCTCGCCAATCCCAAGAACAGGGGGCCATTACCCGCTTCTCACTATGGGCTCCCTGCATCCCTACAGTGAGAAGAAGATTGAATGGAATAGCAGCCGAGCATGTGCAATACCGCTCCATTCATTTTACTGGAGCTGATGGAAATGGCAAGCACTCATCTACCTCCACTAGTCCTATTAAAGGTGGATGGACAGGCAACACATATTCTTGACCCCCACTCTATTCAATCTCCCCATCACTGTAGGGAGGGGCAGGGGCGTAACTATAGGGGATGCAGGGGTTGCGGTTGCACCCGGGCCCAGGAGCCTTAGGGGGCCCATAAGGCCTCTCTTCTCTATATAGGGAACCCAGTACTATGAATAAAGCATTATAGTTGGGGGCCCTGTTACAGGTTTTGCATTGGGGCCCAGAAGCTTCAAGTTACGGCTCTAGGGAGGGGGTAGTGCAATGAGCCCACAGGAGACCGGGGAGGCAGGGCATGGGACCCCTATTCTAACGATCAATGGGAGCCATCCGCCAGACTTTTAGCACTTGTCCTATGGATTGGTGATAAAATTCAATTTTGGAACAACCCCTTGAATTCCAATCATTTATTTCAGTGCATCTTCGCTATTTGAATTGTGCTGAATAATTCCTTCATCTCTAGTTACAGTCTCCTTTGACCGTCAATCACTATGTTTTCCCTTGTATACAGAGATTTAGGTACTTTCTAGGCAATATCAGTTTACGCCTTTATATCGTTTTTGCTATTTTTCACGTTTTGAATAAGCAATAAAAATAAATTAAAAAATGGTCAAACACAACAAAAAGTTACAAATCCCCATAGTTTAGTAATAAAGACAAGAGTTTTCTACTGCATGAGTGTATCTGATGGAACTAGTAGTATAAAGGGCCACACGGCTTTTGTTCTTCTAAGGTCGCATAATAATAAATACAAACAAGCGAAACAATTAAAACAGACAACAGCCAAACCGTCACGTTTAGATTGGAGACTTGATATAAAAGTAAAAAAAAAAAAGTTCCCCAAAATATACTCTGCGGAGAGTGATCGGACTGTGAAGGCTTCGCTGCTAGACACACCTTTGGAGTTGTGTTATTTTATGCTATTCATACCACTTCTGTTGTTTATATAAAACATTTTTTGTTTTCTTTTCCAAGAAGAATGCTGCCAGTCGCTAGGGGCAGGAGTGTTTATCAAGCCGTGTATCTTGAAGTCTGACATAAAATCCGTGGCCTTTAGTACAGCTGAAAAACATTCTGTCAACACCTTACCGAGAGCAATCCCATGGCGTTGGCTGGGGACCAGGCAGCTTTTTTAGGATAGAGTGCAGGGAATGGATGAAAATTTGAGCTTTGGCCAAAAGCTACAAAAAGACATGCAAAGCTTTTCCATCTACTCTGTTTAATTTCTAGAAAGCATCCAAACCACAAATCAGCCAGCCCTTATGTGAAAAGGCTACTCTTTCTCCATTTTGGAAAAGTGCTTTTGACTGCAGTCAGATGAATAAATCATTATATTAGACCTGAAAGTGTCTGTCAGTGGGATTTCAAGTTCTGCAAAAACGGTGTGATTTTTTTTATTGTACTACTGAATCTGTAACTCAAACAGGTAATGATGAACGTAGGACATTAATAAACATAAGAATCTAAAACATATTAGACATTTATGCAACCCGAGTTTTGTTCTGATGGACGCTCTGCATTGTGTCAAGCAACCTGAAAAATGAATCTCAACTAGAGAATTGTGTAGCCCGGTCTTCTGAAATGTTATTAAAGGGGTTTGCCAGGGAAATACTATTCATGACCTATCATCATGCTGTCAGCACCGTAATACAAAGGTCAGAGCGGAAGCCTGTGCACCGACCTCTGGGTAGTGGCCGGCACTTGTAACTGCAGGTACGACTCTCATTGATTTCAATGGAAGCTGTGCCTGCAGTTACAAGCGCCGGTCACTATACGGCTACTATACGGAGGTCAGCGCAGAGGCTTCCGCTGCGATCATTGTGTATTTGGAGCGGAGGTCTCCACGCCGACCTACCATGTAGTGGCAGGTGCTTGTAACTGCAAGCACGGGTCTCATTGAATCAATGAGCTGTGCCTGCAGTTACAAGCGCCGGACACTACACAGATCTCTGTGTTATTGTGGCACTGACAGCGTGCGCTTCCTCAGCGGATTGATCGGGGTCCCAATCGGCGGACGCCAGACGGTCAACTGAAGTACAACAGCGCCGCTAGACTTAACATAGGAACTTTGATCTTGCCTGACGGGTCACTCAATGTATCAAACACAAATGTTATGATTTTACGGTGGTGGTGAGGATGTCACAAATCTAATGACACCAAAATCATCAAAGGTCACACAACGGGGTCAAAGTGTGGTGCAAGAAAAAGCCTGTGGGCTTTATTATACTAGATATGTCAGAAGATAGTATCAATGGGAACATCAAAGATTTGGAGATCCAACGGGAATCTGAAAGATTAGCATTCAATGTAAATGCAATCAGCGACTGAATGACATACAAGAATTATTCTGCTTCTTGTCTGCCATTAAGTTTCTGCATGCAATAAAGTGGACGACGTATCGTTCTGTGTAAACAGGCAGTCGTTCACCTATCAATGACTGCCTATTTACTGTGAATGATGGTGGGACGATCTCTGGCCAGCTCTGCCTCCATTCATTAGCAATGCTCATTCCTATGTAGAAGTACAAGAACGATTATCTTTGGGACGACCTGCCAAGCATCTGTTGGCCAACAGATCATCCCTTGGAGAAGCACCCTTAGCATGGTACAGAATCCTAAGGTTGCACCATCATGACCTCTAGAAGTAACCAAACTATAAAAGATAGGATTTCACACACTTCTTGAATTTGCTTAGATATACTTTGAACATCTGATACATCTGCAATAAAAGCATTTACAAACTTTTGCGAATTCAAGAAGTGAGTGCAATCCTATCTTTTGAAGTTTGGTTACTTCTGGAGGTCATGTGACGGTGCAACCTTAGGATTCTAGTAAGTTTTGGAGCAAGGATCATTGAAACATGGGGGCCCATGGCATTATCTTCCCAAGGATGTCAAACCGCTCTCAATATAGTTACCCATTGAATTAAAAAAGAACAAAAAGAAAAAACAGGAACTCGTATTACTATGTTGCCTAACAGCTCTCAGCTTCGTCTGTTCAAGTGGAGAAGTAACCACAACCAGAGACTTGCATTTGGTATCTGTTCCACCTAAACAGAGCCTTCAGGCCCAAACTTGACACTATATCAATGTGAAGGAAGGGGAATTTCACAATGAGGCACAGATAAGAACATATAAGATGAATTCATGTGAAGAGTATGGTGGATCAACCAAATATCTAGAAAGGTTATACTTAAAAAAGTTGAAGATAACTCTTCCTTTTTAACACGGCATTTCCAGGTAGTCTAGAATAGAATGACGACTCCTATCCTATGCTTAAGCTGAAGATAAGATGACTGCATTATGTGCAGATAATACTTTCTGGATTGTGCTTTGGCCATCAACTTGGACTGTTGGTAGAGACCCCTTTGCAGGACTTTACAGACTACCGACAAATGTATGAAAAGTTGCGCAACGACGATCTGACGGAGAGTCATTACTGCTTAGCGATGGCTCTACCTATTGTGGCATCATCAACTTAATTTTTCCCGGGACAACAAGAGTGAAAATATATACGCAGGGAAAGGTTGAAAAGTTAAAAAACAAAATGAGGCATGCTCACCTCTTTTATGGCCCCCAATCCAGCACAAAAACTCTGATCTAATCCTGAAAGAAGCTGAAGTGGTCAAGTGTTGGTCACTTTGCATGTGACTGTTCGGGCCAATCATAGGCTTTAGTAGGGATTGTGCTATGAATGGCACATAGCCTATTCTGGTATCAGATTGGCGATGATCGGGTCCTGCTGAACAGGGGGCCGCAAATAAGGTGAGCATGCCTTATTTTTCTATTTTTATCCTTTCCCAGCCTATCTAGTTATATTGCTCCCAGAAAACCCCTTTAACAATGATTTATAGCAGCACAACCAATGAGATCAACTATTATTTTTTTTCGTTTGTCCATCAGTGATTTGTTTCATTTACACCTTTTATGGTGCTCAGAAACAACCAAATCAACATGTTCAACCCCCTCGCCTTATTAACCCTTTCCAATCCACTGTCTGACATCTTCCTACATTCTGTTTAAAGCTTGTACAGCTTCAATGTCAGAAGACGTCCGACAGGGTATTCTTACCGTCTATTGCCAGCTATTCTGTGTCAGAGCCTTTCTGGCGCACACATACTGGCTTTAGCCAGCAGATGGCACCGTTGTATAACAGCAAAAAGAGAAAGCGTTTTAGAAACCCCTGGATCCAAAACTGGATTGGAAAGGGTTAAACAACATGGCCACTCTTCTGGCAGCTACTTTAGGTCTACTGTAACTTACATGAGTATTATACTATAGATTTAGACAAGTTCAATGTAAACAATGATATAAGCCAGTGCAATAGTTGTCTTTTTTACCTGTATAATTCTAGTCAATGGGTTTTAGAGATTGTGTTAAGTCTGCTGTAGCTACAGTGTCGAATGTGCAACAAAATGTATTTGAGTGACAGTAAGGTTTATTTATTTATTTTTAATTGCACTGCCGGCTCAACGAAGTTCTGTACTTCCAAAAACTTTTACGTCAAGCTTACTAAGGGAAGTATTTTGAATGCGGTTCCAAATCTGGCTCCAAACAAGTTTGTCACATCATAGCACACTCATCGAAATTCCACTTAGCTTCACAACATCCAAGAAAAGTCTCCATGTTTACTACTTATTCTTGTACTGCTTCCATTCTCTGGAACACCCCGATGGGTGGTCATATCACATCTGCAATCTGTGCAGCTGCAGTGTGGCCTGGCAGGCAAGAGGGCGCTCTGCTACTTTTAACCCCTTAAGGACATGGCCTATTTTGGGCTTAAGGACGCAACAATTTTTAGCGGATTTTAATCTCCATTTTTCAAAAGCCATAACTTTTTCACTTTTCTGTCGACGTGGCTGTATAAGGGCTTGTTTTTTGCGTGGCGAACTGTAGTTTTTGGGTACATAGACTATATTGTAAAACTTTTATTATTTTTTTTATGATAACAGGGAGAGAAAGCGCATCAAGTATGCCGTAGATTTTTTTTTACAGCTTTAATCATGCAGCATAAATGACACAATACATTTTTTTCTGCGGGTCGGTATGATTACAACAATACCAAAATTCTTATATTTTTTTTAGGTTTTTCCACTTTTCTGCAATAAAACCTCTTTTTGGAAATCTTTTTTTTTTTTATATCGCTGCATTCAAAGTCCTGTAACTTTTTTATTTTTCTATGTACAGAGCTCTGTGGGGGTTACTTTTTGCGAGACGAGCTGTAGTTTTTATTGGTACCATTTTGGGGAATATACGGCTTTTTTGATCACTTTTATTGCACTTTTTGGGAGGCAAAATGCTAAAAAATTAGCATTTTGCCTCTGCTTTTTGCGTTTTTTTTTACGCTTTTTGCCATGCAGAATTAAAAGTGTGCTCAACTTATTGTACACGTCGTTACGGACGCGTTGATACCAAAAATGTGCCATTTTCTTTACCTTTTTTATGCTAATATGAGAAAAAGCACACAAAAAAAGGTTTTTTTTTACATTTTTCCGTTTTATACATTTTTATTAGCTTTCTTTTACACAATGTATGTCCTTCTGAGGGACTTAAAGCACAGCACTGATGATCTCTGTGATAAGGCAGTAGCCCTGCCATGCCTTATCGCTTATACAGCGATCCCAGGCACTGGCAACACAGGACGCCAGTATCTGGCATCCTGTTGCCATAGCAACAGGCCGGGCTCTCTGCGATTATATCGCGAGAGCCTGGCAACTTCACAGAGGGAGCGCGCTCCCTCTGTGAACCCTTCCCATGCCGCGATCTATATAGATCGCAGCAGGGAAGGGGTTAACAGCGGGGGGGGGGGGCACATCTCCGACTGACTGACAGCCAGCTCCTGCTGCGGGATAGCGCGAGATCAGTCATGATCTCACGCTGTTCCTATGACGTAAGGGTACATCATTTTGCGGGAAGTACCCCGCTCCCATGACGTACCCTTACGTCATGGGGAGGGAAGGAGTTAAAAGAAGAATATAGTTCTCCCTACTGTGCAGTAGTGGAAAAGTGAACGATTATCTTCCATCGTTCGATTGTTGGCTGAGTTTAAACAGAATGATTATTGTTCACTTTCGCTCCTTTATTATTCAAAAAATAGTTCAGTCATCTTATCTAAAAGGGCCCTTATGACTTCAATGTATGGATCAGGATCACTAGTGGACAGGCAGAGCCCCAAAGGTGGAACTCTCGGAATAGCTATAGTCTGTCAGCAAATAAATAGTGTTGACTACATCCTCCTCTATTTGTAAAATTGTTTCATACACCATTCTACCAAAAGTAATTGGACACTTGAGCAAGAATGACAAGTAGTGTTTATTTACATATGTTAATACTTAGTGGGTTCTCCTTTGGCCCTATTGATATGGGATACTCTCAATGGCATACTGTCTACTAATATCTGATAAACTTCATCAGACATTTCCCTCCACTCATCCTGCAAATGTCTGGTGTGTTCTGGATAGTAGCTGTTCATATTTCCTGACCCGACATTCCAGTTCATCCTAAAGATGTTCAGTAGAGTTCAGATTGGGACTCTGTGCAGCCAGTTCAATCGTGGGACATCCAAAACCTCAAACCAACGTAAAACAGCATTGGATTTGTGACGAGGCACGTTGTCTTGTTGGAAGTATGGCCGACCATTCCCAGAGTATTACCACATTGTCAACAATACATTATTGTCTAGAATGTCAAGGTACATATCTGTGTTTATGGGTTTTGGCAAAACATCCCCAGACCATACCAAAACCTCAGCAGTACTTGACTGTTGGCACAACACACTAAGGCAAAAGGCATTCCCCAGGTGTCCTCCACACCCAGGTACATCAATCTAATTTGTACATGGAGTGCAAATTGTGACTACATAGAATGTTCTTCCATTGCTCAACCATCAAATGGTGACGCTCCATAACTGTAGATTGGCTGATGTATCTTCTTTGAGAAACCTGCCAGAAATTTGCAGGATGAATGGAGGGAAATACCAGCTGAAGTGTATCACACATTAGTAGAAAATATTCCATGGAGAGTATCCAATGTCAAATTCTCGTCCGTCGTTCATTCGGGGCGTGCCTTTACACTGAATGATAATCTGCACATTCTTGCTGGATGCGGGAATCTGAACGATTTATCATCCCGTGTAAAAGGGCATTTAGATACGACAATGAAATGCTATAGACTAGTCTGATAATAGTCAGCTCATAAAGAGTGTGACTGATGGGAAATAAAACAAGTTAAAGATTGGGGTGGGAAAACTAAAACTGTCCTGGAAAAATCAGGACACATGGGACCCCTTAGTATGTTCAAAAGGAAAAGACAATAAACTGTACGCTGCACCGTGTAAAACTGCAAGTGACATCGAAAAACAAACAACATTATTACTATTAGGAGGGTCACAATCCTGTGGAACGTTCCATCCCGCTCCTCCCTGTGCAGAATATGACACAAAACAACTAACTTTCAAGACAATTAGCACAAGACCCCTTCTGTTTTTGTGGAAATTGTGCTTGTAATTGACCAATAGTTCAAACAGACATTGCCTAATCTGGTAGTGATCAGTCAATGGAGTTCACACCCAGCGAGACTTCCTGCATTACAGCAATGCCTGGGAGATTGTCATCTCAGCCCAACTGATCCCATCTCTCCCACAAGACATTCTGGCATGCATTGGGCACTGTGCTCCGCTGTGACTGATTGTATCGCTTACTCTATTATGTACACAGCCAACATTCCATGAAATGTGTGTCGTTAAGGCTACACTGTGCAGAAGCCAGCCTCTTGAAAAGCGGTTGCTGTCTTAATTGGCCAATATTTGTGCGCAGACAAACAAGTCACACGTCTGTAATTCTATTATGGAGAAATACGATGAATTTATCCACATTAGAGAGATTTAAAAAAACTCTACACGATTCAAAAAGGACGACCCCATAAAACTACTCAAGATGTTTGGCTGTTTTTTTTAATGCTAGGCTCTTAGAGAATTGAAATCCAAGCCGCGGGGAGCCGCTTACTCTATGCATAAATAACTAACCTGGGCTAAAGCCCTTTCCCATGCGCTAAATGAGTAACAAACTCACAATAGAAGAGATAGCTAAAGAGCTTCTTCATGGAAGCGACTTCCCTTTGTGTGTTCTAACAAAGGGAAAGCCTTAAGAAAGCAGCATAGTCATCTGAAGTTTTCTGTGTGTGCAGATAGATAGATAAAAAATTAAGATGTATCCAGATAGATAGATATCAGAGGGATTTAGTGATGTATTGTAACTTTTATACAAGATAGACAGAATGAAATCAGAGAGAGAACACATAGATAGATAGATAGATAGATAGATAGATAGATAGATAGATAGATATGAGATGGATAGATAGATAGATAGATATGAGATAGATAGATAGATATGAGGTAGATAGATAGATAAATAGATAGATAGATAGATAGATAGATAGATAGATAGATAGATAGATAGATAGATAGGAGATAGATAGATAAATAGATAGATAGATAGGAGATAGATAGATAGATAGATAGATAGATAGATGATAGATAGATAGATAGATAGATAGATAGATAGATAGATAGATAGATAGATAGATAGATAGATATGAGATAGATAGATAAATAGATAGATAGATAGGAGATAGATAGATAGATAGATAGATAGATGATAGATAGATATGAGAGATATTTAGTGATGTATTGTAACTTTTATACAAGATAGACAAAATGAAATCAAAGAGAGAAAAGATAGAGAGAATGGATGGATAGATAGACAGATAGATAGATAGATAGATAGATAGATAGATAGATAAAGGGGTTGAAGGATGGCTCTAGAGTATGTCATACAGAGCACTAAACTCCTTAGAATATGCTAAGGCCCGAAGGAGTTGAGTTCAATATTACTATCTAAATTAGTAACTATGAAGATAGATAGATAGAAATCAGAGAGAACGGATAAAAAGTGAGAGGGGGAGAAAACAGACAGATAGATAGGAGATAGATAGATATGAGATAGATAGAGATAGAGATAGATAGATAGATAGATAGATAGATAGATAGTAGAGATGAGCGAGCGTACTCGCTAAGGCAAACTACTCGAGTGAGTAGTGCCTTATGCGAGTACCTGCCCGCTTGTCTCAAAAGATTCGGGTGCCGGCGGGGGTGAGCGGTGAGGAACAGGGGGGAGATCTCTCTCTTACTCTCTCCCCCGCTCCCCCCTGCTCACTCCCGCAACTCACTGCTCTCCCCCGCCAGCACCTGAATCTTTTAAGATGAGCAGGCAGGTACTCGCATAAGGCACTACTCGCTCATCTCTAATAGATAGATAGATAGATAGATAAGATCATAAGGAGAACCGAAATCCCTAGAATATGAAAAAGGCCCAAAGGATTTGAATTCTCAACTATATACAGTATCTAGTAACTACTAATGTGTAAGATAGATATGAGAGAGATAGATGCGTTTCTAATGCAAATAATACTAGCACAAAATACATCTATTTCACTAGAGCTCAAAGCAGAACACTGCAATGGGATTTTTAGCTAATTACTACACTTCCTTACGTTTGGGTCCTGTGCAATTATGTTTGCGTACTAACAAACATCTGGATTTTTTTAATGACCATGAGTAATTAAAAGCCATCTGAAACACTTATTAATAACTACTTGATTGTGATAGCTTCAATTCACTGCAAGCATTTTGTGTGGGATTTGAACCAGCACAGGCTAAACTTCCTCTGAGCTGTTTTTACTGCCCTGTGAGAGTGTTAATTCCTTGTATAGACTGGCTTGTAAATGTATGAATCCATTGTACTCCGAAAATGTGTCCGTTTATAGGGTGAAAATGAAGAAAACATGTTTATTAAAGGAAACTAGGTATTCACTGCCAAGGATGTATTGGCACATGCCATAATTCAATTTCAAAATTGCCAACAGAATCAATCTGATGTAATTCTGGTAATCAAATTAACCAATTTTAAGAAATACTTTCTTTCGCCTTTTATACTTTTCAAATGTAAAACATTAAAAAATATAACCACATATAAAGTGTTCGAAGATCGCCATGCTGTGGTCACCAAGTCATTTCACAGGCATTGTGTTTGGGCGCCCTCTAGTGGAAATGTCCATGTATTTTCATTATTTGCTTATGTAACTTTTTTTTTTAGTTGAAATGCTTTACTGTTACACAATGTATCACCCGCACATAAGATTCTTGTTACATACATGGTGATATTAGGCTACATTAGGAAAAGAACATGTTTTTATCTGCAGGGTAGTATGAAACGCCTTATATCTTCTTACATAAGAACAAAACAAAAAGTTGACCAGCTGGTAGAAAGTTGTACATGTAGATCAAAGACAAGTTACTTAACAGCTTTGGTTTGCTGAAGACAATTATCAGTTAAAAATATCAACACTATGTAAATTAAGCTAGTTAACCCCTTGCTGCCCTGTGCCACAGAAGTATAATCATTGTACAGCCCAGAGTTGGCATATGCTCAGAAGCTTAGTCCATGGCATCATCAGCTATAACATACAGCTGACACCTTGCTGCAATGGCAGGGATCGTAGATTATGACCACAGCATCTAAGGGTGCCAATAAGTTTTAGTGCAAGAAGGGGTCCTAGTGAACACCCCCAGTCTGCCATCTTTGTACTCCTATTAGGCATTGCAGAATGTGGAGATTTAAAAAAAATGGGTAAAATTGCTGCACACTCAGGACCAAAACCAAGTATTTAAAGGCGTATTCTGGGACATTTTTAACTTTTGTTATTGATGATTCACAGGTCATCAATAAATGATTGGCGAGAACTCGACACAAGGATCCCCGCCGATCAGCTGATTCCCACTGCTGCTGTATGGTTAGTGGAGGAAGCATAAAGCGCGGACTATAGCACACCCACCCAACTTGGTATTGGTATGCAGAAAACAAACCCGCATGGTTTAATTAAGTTGCGGGCGCCCATTATTGTCTATGGGCGGCTTGAACTCCGGATCATCTCCACGTGGATCCTGGAATTCAAACCCGCTCGGGGACATGAGCCCTTATAGCCAGTGCTTTCTGCTTCCTCTGCTACCCATAACGACAGTGGCACTGCAAATTATCTGATCGTGGGGATCTGAGAGGCGGGCGCTCACCGATTACCTATGGATGATCTGTCAGTCATCAAGAGCAGAAGTTAAAAATGTTCAAGAATAGCTTTAATGGCCTGAAGGGCCTGATAAAAATCTAAGCACATAATTTCAATATAAAGTTTATATATATGTATATATATATATATACAGAGAGAGAGACAGACAGACAGACAGGCAGACAGAGATGAGATAGATATGTTTCAGCCTACATAGTTATACAGATATAGACATTTAATAAACAATCGGTAATAATTGTAATAAACTGTTTGGGGTAATGAGGGTAACCGTGTAGCAATTAGTGGATGGCTCCTGCAGCGTTCAATGGGTTACATTCTATTTCTTTCCAAACATTTTACTGATGATTTACAAGGGTGCATGTCACGAGCTTCTGGAAACTAGCCAGGCGGCTGAAATCCGATATATGTTAGGCCATAGACCTTGCAAACCATGTCAATCGTCAGAAGGTAGCCTGCTAGGCATCAGTCTGCTTGCAAAGAGGGTCGGGATTAGTGTGAGAGCTAACAGTAAATACATCTCTGGGGACTGAGAGAGGTGGAGAGAGAGAGAAGTGTGGTGGAGGGGGCTGCGGAGGGAAAGGGGGGATGGAAAACAGGGTGGACCTCTGAGAAAGCTGGAGGAAATTAAAAAATAGAAGGGGACAGGTAACAGCAGGGCTGAAGTACATATGTGTGGAGATGTGTGTATCTGTGTAATATATATATATATATATATATATATATATATATATATACATACACACACGATCTTATATCTATATATAGCTATATATAGATATATATATATCACACACACAATCATATATATATATAGATAGAGATATATATAGTTATATATATATATATAGCTATATAGATTTATATATATATATATATATATATATATATATATACACACACACATACACACACACATACTACTCTGAGCATTACACCATCATATTTCAGGTTTTCAGCTATACCTCAAATGTCCTCACAACTTCCCCAACCAGTTTCAGATTGTATGTTTCCCAGCATGAAAACATTGTAATTAACGCTTTATTTATATGCTTTTCTCCATAAACTGAAGCACAAGATCTAGCTCCTATGTGGATTAGAAAAACAATCTGATTTTTGTTCTAAACAAAGCCCCATCCACACCGGCACTTTCATGTACAATTCACATGTACAAGAGAGTACATGAAAAGATGTGTAACTAAAAACATGCATTTTTAAGCATACGATTATGTTTTTAAATCATATGCGCAGTATATATTTTGATATGTTCCTATCTGTTTTTTTTTTATAGCAAAAGCGTAGATGGTTTTCACTGTAAACTCTTTTTTTCTTAATAAAGTTTTAAAGTTCAACACTTTTTTTTTCCCTTTAAAGCATTCGATCACAAAAAGAGTTAAGCATATGAAAATGTACAACCCTATGTTTCCATTTGGGTCTATTTTTTGGAGTTTCCAAAATAATCACATGACAGCGTGGAAAGGCTTGAACACGTATGTATCTATGCACATAAAAAGGAAGGGGGGAAAATGGGACTTAATACAAAAAAAAACACTAAAGTTGTGCTTTTTTTTTAATTAGAAAAATTATATTTTGATATAAAAAACAATAGAAATAATAAAGTAACAATTAAATAAATTACTAAACAAGTAGGATTAAAGTTTACTGGAACTAATCAACAACTTCCATATAAAATTACATTTTTAGAAGTATCTAAAAAGTATCTAATGTACTGTATGTAGTAATAATATATGTTTATAAATAATAGGTTAAAACTAGAATTATAATAACAATGATCAATAATAATGCTGTTTGTATTTTTCTTTTATCTATTAATGTTGTTGGGTTTTGGTCTTCTTGATACTTAGGACTAATTTACTAAATAGTTGTATTTCTCATCAGAGAGCGGCAGGCAGTTACCAGTTCCCTGCTGAACATATCCTAAATCTAGTGTGAACAAAAATTACCCTTAACTTCCATACTCCAAAAATAACACTTTCTGTGTTTTCTCTAATTACATCTCTTTTCGGCAAATATTGCATTTGATGTTTTTAAGCGATTAACAATTTAGGAGGCAGCAGTTTTCCGTGGAGTTTATGTTGGAAAGATCGGCTGGCGAAGGAAAAAAAAAGTTTCTAATTTGATGCTGTGGAATTCCTTCTTTTGTGTGAAGAAAGTCATTGGAGAGTGAGTAAATAGCAGTGATCAGCAGAAGAACAAAGCACGCCTCTCCCCGGGCTCATAACCACAACAAATGCCTCCAAATCCTCTTGCTTCCCATGTTAACAATCCCTTTAAATACTAATATGAAGATACAAATAAATAGCAGGTCATAATCAGGATGGAGATGGGTGGGAGATAAAGACGTAATAGAGCATTGAATTATAGAGCTGTTACGTTGAAGCCATAATAGAACTACTGACCAAATCCCTTTATTCATATGTCCTTTTATGATTGCTATAAAGCGTTCTTGTTGAGGCTTGAGGGGAAGGCAGCAGCATTAGGCACAGCTGAGGAAGAAAGCACAGCTTAGATTTACCATCTTTTAAATGTTAACTACACAAATAAGAATTGGATTAGCTGGAGTAATATAGATATAGATAGGTAGGCATGCATTCGACTGTCTCCCCTAGGAGTGTGTTACCTATGGGAAAAACTGTATCATTGACTATTAATGAGTATACATGACACATTGATTCTATTAGGGATAGATAGATAGATAGATAGATAGATAGATAGATAGATAGATAGATAGATATGCGATAGATAGATAGATAGATAGATAGATAGATAGATAGATAGATATGAGAAAGATAGATAGACAGATAGATAGATAGATAGATAGATAGATAGATAGATAGATAGATAGATAGATATGAGAAAGAAAGAGATAAATACATAGACATTAACGATAGATACATAGATAGATATGAAAGAGAGAGATGTAAGATAGATAGATATGAGATAGATAGATAGATAGATAGAAAGATATAAGATAGATAGATAGATAGATAGATATAAGATAGATAGATAGATATAAGATAGATACACATGAGAGATAGATATAAGATAGATAGATATGAGAGAGATATTAGAGAGGCAGATAGATAAATAGATAGATATATCGACATGAGAGATAGATATGAGATAGATATATAGATAGATATAAGAGAGAGAGAAAGAGAGAGATAGATAGATAAAAAGCGCTGCGGAATATGTTGGCGCTATACAAATAAAGATTATTATTATTATTATAGATAGATAGATAGATAGATAGATAGGTAGATGAGATAGATATGAGATAGATAGATAGCTATGAGATAGATAGATAGATAGATAGATAGATATGAGATAGATAGATAGATAGATATGAGATAGATAGATAGATAGATAGATAGATAGATAGATAGATAGATAGGAGATAGATAGATATGAGAGAGAGAGAGAGATAGGAGATAGATGGATAGATAGATAGTGAGATAGATAGATAGATAGATAAATAGATAGATATGAGAGAGATAGATATGAGAGAGATAGATATGAGAGAGATAGATAGATATGAGAGAGATAGATAGATATGAGAGAGATAGATAGATATGAGATAGATAGATAGATAGATAGATAGATAGATAGATAGATAGAGAAATAGATAGAGAGATAGATATGGGAGAGATAGATAAGCAATAGATATTTCTTATGTTTCTTAAAAACTTTATTTTGCAGAGCGCTTATGTTTAAGAAATTATTGCATGTGTGGTCTCACAGCACGTTTTGCGCCCCTGTGTGCTAGACTTGTAAATTGCATGCATCTACTCCTATTCACTACAGGTTTATCAACCAATTGGCTTGTGATAATATTTTCAGTGTGTAGACCCAAGCAGAAAATTCTGACATGAAAATTAAAACAAAATGCTTATAAATAAAAATCAACATTAAAATCTATAGAAAAAAAAGTTTAATGTTCTAATTAATAAAAAAAAAAAGTCAGAAAAAGTGATTTCAAAGAAGACCTGTAAATAGGATAAATGAACACTGGAGGGCACCAGACTACTCTATCTCAAGCCCTCCCTCTGATGTCATGAGCGCAACCCACTGCAATTTACATATATAATCTCATTGGCTAATGTTGCATTGATACGTCACATCATAAGTCATCGAGCAGGAAACCAATCAGCGGCGTGCAGCGATTCCATTGGTGAACGGCGTGGTTGTCAATCAAACTAAATTTGCATACCAGGGCTCAGCAGTGCTTGAGCTGGCAGTACGGGGCTAACCACTGAGCAGGCACTGTGTATCCATAGAAAGTATAGGAAACCTATTACAACGCACTATACAGGCATGCAGCTAATCAGCGAAAAGCAGCAAAGCGACATACAGAGAGTAATCTACTTCAGAGAAGCTGCCTACACACTCACAGTCATGTCCTAACAGCACTTTGTTTTTTTTTTGCTTTTTCCTCTAATTTTAGGATCCAATTTAAAATTGAAAAACATTCAATAATATTTTTCTACTAATTGTAAATAAATATTAAATTTTTTATTTGATTTTCAATAGAAATAGAAACTTTATTTTGTAAAATATTTAATGGTGAGATAGTTACAAATTTTACTAAATTTTATTATTTTACAAAAATTTATTTCTGGCAGTAATAATAGAATAAAAGTAAAAAAAAAAAAAAATCACACCTTTAATCAGTGTCATTTAATTAAACTTCGTAATACAAAATAGTAAATATATTTCTGCCATAAAACAGAAATAGTTGAAATTAGAAATAACATGAGCAGAATAGTAAGAGAAAAGAACACTCGACGATATACAAATATCAAAAGTTTTCCGTTCTAAATAATTGCATAAAAATAATACAATAATAATAATATAATAAATTAAAGGGAATTAAGTAGAATACTTCATTTTAATTTATAGATCAAAAGTGACCTCTAATAAAATTGCTACAATTTGTTGCTGTTAATCTAACTATTATTACTATTTTTATTATTGCCCGTACCCATAATATCACTTATATGCCGTAATATTCATTAACACTCATCCTAATCACCACGACAAAATGTATTATAGGCAGCCATTTAATATGCAAATGAAATGTACAACCATTGATTTATTATTATTACAATTAATTATTATGTTGTCGCAGTATGTAAAAATACATATTTATGTTAAACGATCCTTTCCGATGGGGCGTATAAAAGTTTCTTTAACTTTCCATAAAGTTTTGAAAATCCATATTTTTAAAGTGGTAGCCTATAAAAGAAATGAAGGGGAAATATAAAATTGGCCCCTACGTCATGCAATAGAATTTAATCTGCAATGCAAATAAAATCTTTGAACTTCTG
The DNA here is from genome assembly GCA_035609135.1 of Eleutherodactylus coqui. NCBI lineage: Eukaryota > Metazoa > Chordata > Amphibia > Anura > Eleutherodactylidae > Eleutherodactylus > Eleutherodactylus coqui. The sequence continues at coordinate 63,211,886 of CM069416.1, read as the reverse complement.
TTTTTCACCTCATAACAAAGTAATATAATATAGATTTCAGTGAGAAATCATAAAGTGGGAATAACCGCAATTTATGGACTTGCAGCCTGTAAACTCTTCCCTTGTGTTATGATTGAATTAATGGGGAACACGGGCCCTGTGTAAAGCTCTTGTAGGATGTTATTTGCACAGTTCATCAGCACTTAACTTTTACACTGGCCCCTCTTATACCTGTATGTAGAATGGTAAATAATATAATATATATTTGGTTGCAGTCATTTGTGAGAGACCACAAATTGCACAATTTGGCCTGAGCTCAGGCAGGAGATTTATGCAGAGGAAGTGAACATTGTTTCAGCACTTGGGAGTGATCAAAGCTCTTCCTCCCCACACAGGGCTGCCCTGCTGGAGTAAGGATTCTTTATGATCTGGTAGAAGGAAGCCTTGCAGTACCCCGAGCCTCATATCTTGGTGGAACATATGGTAATTTGTGTGTGTGAGGTGAGGCGCTGGGATAAGCTACCATTGCCTATTTCACTATTTCACCCCCCCTACCCATACAGCTGCTCCTGCTCTGCCCACAATATGCTACTAATGATTGTTTGCCCGGGTTATTTTTGGCTGCCGGTGGCTGTCCTTCCTGTCAGAGCCTTGTGTCAGCAGTCTATACGGTCGCACATGGAGCTCGGCCACAGACACACTTCTCCTTCTTCTCACATGTGCTGTCAATCAAAGTTGGCCGTATGACATCGGCGGAGAATGGACCTATCAGGAGTCTTTCTAGCCTCCTTGTTTGGGTGGATAGTAAAGTCACATGTTGCCGCCGTCTCTATTCCACCAGCTATGCTTGTAAAAACTCCAAGTACCTAATAAAGTTACAAGCTACAAGATTACGTATGAATAAGGCACTTCAAATATTTGCTCATTTATCAACTGCAGAAGTTTGACGTGCAAATGCATGACATGATGAGGTTGCTCCAGCAGAGGGCATATTAGTACTGAGCTTCCAAGGCCAACAGTTTGCTGAATTCTTACGAGACGCACTCAAGTTCCAAGGTCAATTATATTCTTCATTTAAAAAAATGACTTATCCAAGAAATTGGGAAGTATTGGAACTTCTCAACACAATCTCCCTCCACACTTTTCACAACATTGACAATGTGATTGTGAGGCCTTTGCAATTTTTTTCTAGGGGTCTGTTCTGCCAACTGTAAAATTGCTGATGCAAGAGCCGCATCACTGGAAAACTTGCGACCATGGAGAGCATCCAACTGTGTTGAAAAAAGCCAAAAATTGCTAAGTGCAAGGTCAGGTGGGTAGGGAGCATGAGGAACCACTTCAAAGTAGTTGTCATGAAGAACACCTGAGTAAGGACCACCCGATGAGCAGAAGCATTGATTTCATGGATTCGCGGCACCCACGGGAGGAAATGTTTAGCATTTTCAAGTTTTCACGCAGGGTGAAGTGCACAGATCCTATAGAAATGCCAGCTTTGCAGGAGATCTCTTCCACAGTCAATCAGCAGTCCTCCATAACCCCCTTACTCCCCTCGTATAATCATGTTGTCGGACCGGCCGGTGCGTGGCTGAGGCTCCTTTGGTTCATTCTCACATGATGTTTGGCCTTCTTAGAACTGTGCTACATTTTTCACCTCCATGACAGTTTCACCACATGTCTCACTCAAATGACGATGAGTGTCGATGGGTATCATTCTAGGCTAGAGAAGAAAATGGATAATATCATGCTGTTCTTACAATGTGAACATCACCTTTTTAAGTACAGCAAATGCTTCCAAGGGTCCTCTCACACACAGACGCGGCAAAGTGCTGCTCCCTGCGGCCGACAACGTGTTTTAGCGCACCCCATCATTGTCAAGGGATGGTGAGGTTCTCTAAATGGATAAAAATGGAGCAGACAGCTTGAAAATCGCGGCGCGATCAAACGTGTGTCTACTAGACCCCATTGATTGCAATGGGAGCGTTATACCGGGATTACCGCAGCGTTCAAAAGACCGCTTTCAAAAAGCGCCTGTGTGAGAGAGGCCTAACTCTAGCCATCTGTCTCACTCATCCCAAAAAATGTCCGCATATTCTAAAATGTTTCTATCTGCTCCTATTCCCGCGAAAAAAAGTTAGGAAGCCTATGAACTTGAGTGCACCTCGTATTTGGGGAGTTTATTTTTCTATGTGATGTTGCCTACATATCGTCAATATATTCTACATTGCAGTACACCAATAATCACTTCCATAAGTCCCTGTCTGCAGTATGGCTTCCAATCTAACTTCCTGTCTCAAACATGCACTAGGGCTGATTTCATAGAAAGCCAGTTTACAAGAGGACACCCATAAAACAGGAATGACATAAAACTCCATGCAGATGTTTCCCATAGTAGAACTTGAACATACAAGATAAATAAACACGTGGCTGGCAGTTTGTGCTTGGATTACTTGTTCTACAGGTACAAATAAGTGATGAGCAAACTTTGGAAAAGTTTGATTCAGCCAGTTCGCCAAACTTTTGAAACTTAGTTAAACCGAACCAGAAGTTCACCAAAACTCCTAAAACTGGTGTATAGAAGTATATAAGAGCCATAAAAGCCCTGGACAACACTTTAGGATTGTTATACAGGACTTTATGGCTCTGTGATACATAGTGTTCAGGACTGATATTGAGAGAACTGAACCAGAAGAACCCTGTTACGGGTAGAACTTTGCCAAAAACTTGGTTGAGGTTCATGCCAAACCTAACTTTACAAAAGTTCAATATGAAACAAAGTATATATCATTTCCACAATAACTAACAAATCTAATGTAAATATATTAGAGGAAAGCTGATGGCTCAGATCCTTTTCCCTTGTGAAGGACCATAACATTGATTGCACTCCATAATAAGCGTAACATCCCGCAGCTACTCACAAGATATGCTTGACCTTCTCTTTGCTCGTTAAGGGCCTGTCTGAGGGCACAAATTTTTAAGCTTTTCTGATTAATGTCAACTCTGAAGAGAGCAACTGACTTCACTTCCTCTGATTTACACGCAGCAATGATTGCAATCAGATGCATTCAAACCCTAGTCAAAAATGCAACCAAGACGAGCAATATATGGCTTTTAGGTATTGAGTTAAATCGGAACCTACCGTGTAGTCAGTGACTACTATAAATCTTTGGCCGCCAGGAAGCAAGTCCTGTAAATGTGTAGGACACGCAGATCATGTACTTCCTAGTTGTAAGTGTATCTAGTAAACTTAACACCGATGTGCCCTGAGTAACGTTACACTGTGTGAAGCCTTGTACATTATGTATTGCAGCTTATCAGATCCCCCATCCCCGGTGTGTCTCCCTACATCCTCTGATTCTAGGGATAAGTGTGGAACATACAGCTCTGGGATCTCCGGCACTCCAGCCTTACAATGGTAACATAAGCCTGGATTATTCTGGTAGCTGGTTTGCACATAAAGGTGAATTATACGATTAGGTATGCTCTGTTCTGTTAGACCCAGAGATAATTAGAGGAAATGCTGGCCCACATAGGATGGCACGGTTATTTGGAGGAAACAATAGGTATCACTTTCCTCTATAAATTACATAGCCCACCTGGATAATCCAGTGATGAAACTTTTATAATCATGTCCGCATTGCAAGCATTGGAGGACATTTATTACAACTGATGAACTGAGTGGGAAGTTGGTCTGTGAGGACATGTACCACATGGCACACGCCTGTTAGGGAATACAAGTTCAATGGAAAAAAGTGGCAAAAACATGGTAAATATACAGTGGACCTCGGATAGTCTTCAGACCATTTCACTAATTCTTTTACATTCTGTTATGTTGTGGCCTAGTTTCAGTTATTTTCCCATCATTCTGAACTCAAAACTCCATAATGACCATGTGACAACAGAATATTAAAAGTATTTATACATTTTTTTTTAATTAAAAGCTAATATTTTGAATTGACATTAGTATTTACACCTTTGGCAGCAATTATAGTCTTCAGTCTTCTTGGTTGAGGACACAAGATTTGAACTCCTGGATTTGATGATTTTCTGCTATTCTTCTCCTCCCAAGCTCTGTCAGGTTGGTCGGGGGCCGGCTGTGGACAGCCATTTTCTTCTCTCCCTAGATGTTCAATTGGGTTAAAGTCAGAGCTCTGCTCGGGTCACTCACAATTGTCCATAAGCCACTCCTGTGTTGTCTTGGCTGTGCGCTTAGGGTCATTGTCTTGCTGGAAGGTGAACCTTCTGCGCAGTCTGAGGTCCCTTGTGCTCTGGATCAGGTTCTCATTAAGAATATATCTGTACATTGCTCCATTCAGTTTCCCATCAATCCTGATCAGTTTAACTGTCCCAACCGCTGAAAAACACCCCCAGAGTATGATGCCGCCACCATCATACTTCACTGTAGGGGTGGTATTCAGCAGGAGATAAGTGGTGCCTAGTGTCCTACAGATATAACGCTTAGAATTGAGGCCAAGAAGTTTAAACTTTGGTTCATTAGACCAGAGAATCTTGTTTCTCACAGTACTTATGGTGGTTTTTGGCAAACTCCAGGTGGGCTTTCATGCATCTTTTACAGAGAAGGCTTCTTTCTTGCTCATAAAGCCCAGATTGGTGGAGGCTGCAGGGATAATTCACTTCCTGGAATTTCTCCCATCTGCACACAGGATCTTTGGATCTCAGCCAGAGTGACCATTGGGTTCCTAACAAGACATTTCTCCCTCGACTACTTAGTTTGGTGGGTCAGCAGCTCTAGGAAGAGTCCTGGTTGTTCCAAACTTCTTGTATAAGATTTATGGGGGCCGCTCTGCTCTTGGGAACTTTCAGTGCAGCAAAAAGACCACAACATAAAATACAACATCCCTGATCCTTCTTTCCACTGACATCATCTGTGAAGGAACAGTCAGGAGGCTCCCATACACATCAGACGATCAGCTGGTCCAGCCAAGATGACTTTTGTCTGATGTGTATGGGGGCTTTAGGGCTTCGTTCATATGGCATCTGGGCCCAAATCTTGTTCTTTTCCTTGGTCATTTAGAAATCGAATGACTTTAGAGACTAGATGGGTAGAAGGGCAATGTTTAGTCTTGTACCAAAAATCTTTTGATTGTTGCAAAGGGCATTGCAGTAATATTAGTCTTCTTGGATGAGTATCTGGTTACAAGAGATGCATTACTCAGATGGACCTTGTATGGCAGCATATGGAGCCCCTAGAAGTCTGTACTATCAGGGCATATGCTCTCCGTATGCTACCAAATAGTACCTCCATGAGTATACCTTAGTAATATTGCATATGATGTAGCATGCCACAGTTTTATACATGATGGATTCCGCATGATCCATGAGAAACCACATGCATATGCTTCTGTATAAACCAGAGGGGCAGCATATTAAAGGTCCATATAACATGCAAAGCTGATACTGCTGTGTTCATGGGCCCCAAACAAGGCACCCTGTAGGACTGCCAGTAAATAGCTGCAGCATCTGTCACAGTGGATTATGAGCATGTTCACACGGGGCAGATTTGTGGTGGATTTTCCATGCCGACTTTCTGCACGGACAATCAGCAGCATTTACAGTAGCAGCAATGCGAAAGAGATTTACAAAGTATCGTTGCCATGCTGCTGAGAAAATCCGCCCAAAATCTGTGCGGAAATTGACATGCGGTGTAGAATTTAAGTTCGCACCATGTCAATTAGCTGCAGCAGATTTGCCATACAGATTTCACCTCCTCAAATGAGGGGGTGAATTTCGCACCAAAACCTGCGTCGAAAGGTGTGTATGTTGATGCAGATTTATTTAATGCGGATTTGCTGCGGACGCTCTGCAGACAATCCGCCCCATGTGGAACCCCAGAGTGCTTTATACCAAGCAAACATCAGTGCCTGTCAGATTCCAACTTCATAAGCATAGATTCAGATACACACAAGTCTAGTCTTGCTGTTACTATACTCCATTCCTGTAAATGCAAAAGAAAATGCATTAAAAAGCACATTAATCCAAAACTAAGAGTAGTCTATTGTTCTCTGTTATCACCCATTTCAGGCTGGAGAGAAAAGGACTGCAGTGTTCTTCAATAGGATTACAGACAGGAAGTCGAGACAATTAACGATCTTTGGGATTACTACTTTACCTTTTCATCTATTTCATGAGGAGCTCCAGAAATGTTCATGCACTTATACCAAAAGTGTTCTTTCTAAGCTTAATTTGCATATCAGAGGAGAATAATCATTAAAAAATGCATCTATTTATGAAAGCCCGTTGGTAGGATATGTAATTATATAAACAGAGAACTGTTTGTGTGTATATATATATATATATATATATATACACATACATACATATAAAAGAAAGTAAATAAATAAATAAACCTAATAAATAAATAATAAATGCTTTTAGGCTGGGTTCACACAGGGCGGATTTGCTGCGGTTTTGCCGCGTTTTTTCTGTTGCAAGAACTGCTTCTGCGGCAAAACCGCTTCAGAGGTTAATTTTGGCTTGCGGATTTTCCTGCGGAAAAATCCGCAAGCGTTTTTTCCGCAGCGCTTTTTTACATTTTGCAGCTTATTTTGGTGCGGATTTAGCTCCGTCCATAGAGGTCTATGGACAAAAAAGCGCTGCGGAAAAGACAGAAGAATGGACATGCTGCATCTTTTAAAACCGCGCCGCAGTTCCATTTCCGCACTGCGGCTGTGCGGAAAAAATCCGCCCTGTGAGAACAGCTTTTTTCCAAAACTCATTGCACTGCAAACGCAGAGGTTTTGCCGCAGTGTGGATATGCAACGGCAATCCGCGGCAAAACCGCAGCGAATCCGCCCTGTGTGAACCCAGGCTAAGAATTTTGTGCTGCTTGATGGAATAAAGTTATGTCAACTGTTACATTCTGTGCTTTGGAAAGCGGTCTTTTTAATGCTTTGTTGGCGCTTGTGCCTATTTAAGATTTTGCATGCCACACTACCCATGAGATGGGGACAACAATGAACGACGTGCATGAAAGGTGAAGAGCAGCAATATTATTGAGTATATGAGTACACTAAATTTGAGGAGCAGGAAAAGGGGAATCCCTGCAGCGGAATGCATTCATCTCTGGATGGAACCGAACAGATCCCATTGACTATAATGGGCTCCATCCACTTTCAGCCCAGCTGGCCGGCTTTTGGATGGAAGTAAAAGCGCTTATTCTTCTAGTATTTTGAGACGGATCTGTGACGGAAGCTCCGGCTGAAGGTTCTGACGCAGATGTGAGACCGGCCTGACTATTATTACTATCTGCACAGATTACTACTGAAGAGAATGACTGAAACCCATTTTAATGTGCAGCTCGGAATGCTGAAAAGCGGTTCCTTAAAATTGGCAAATAATGAATCGTACAATCCTTCTAGGTGTATATAGCGAAGCACCGGCTCTGTCTGAAGGGTAAACCAGGAGACGCCACTCCCTACATCATACCCTGTAGTAAATCATAGAACAAGCTGTCTCGTATATCACGCCACTGTTTCATTTAAAAGCACCTCGTTAAATCTAACTGCTCTACTCTCATTAGAAACCAGTTTAACAAGAAAGTATCTCCCTCCGCAGAATGCTCTGTTCCTTTAGAACAAATTATATTTAATCGCTCTACAATTAAATTGCTGTAATTTCCAGGGTCTTTATTAAATCATATATGTAATTATTCTCCACAATTATATACCATCTACTTTGCATCGCACAAACATTCGGGATCTGGAGGATTTTACTGGTATAACATATAGTAAACGGGCGTAATAAGTCCTATTATTATGGGAACTATCAATATGGGTCATTTTATAGATGCGTTCATAAGCTGAGCTGTATCCTCCGCCTGGTTATTATGTGTCATGCGCTTGAATTCACACCATTACAGGGCAGCTTTTTCGCCTTTTATTTGCTTTTTTAAGATTTTTACTCAAATTGAACAATTGATGCAAAAAATGTAACAAATTAGTTTTTGCTTTTCTAACAGGAAATTTTTTTTTTACTGAATATTTGCAATTTTTATGCAAATGTTGCACTTTTTTAGCGAATGTCTGCAACACACCGAAATGAATGGGATCTCGTCCTCCAACATATATACCAAAGTGAGTAAGATAATCAATACTTGCAGGACTTGTTATAATGACGTTTATCACAATGTAATAAAATAACATGATATTGGTTTATTTTTTTTAAATGCAGCACGAAAAACTCCGTTATTCTGCGTTTCTCGTTGTGCCATCTAATGAACCTTTGATTTCTGGATGGGCACATTTTCTTACTGGTCTCATTTAAATCTGCATACTATGGATCTGTATTAAAGTGGTTTGAATGTAGAATTCATTTTTTATTGTGGTTTTTTTTTTTGCATCACTTTCATGTTTTTTTGCACAAACAATATTGCAGCCATATGTTGGCCGTAGTTCAATAGGAATTTATGAAACACGCCTCAAACTTGGGGTATTTTTTCTCAATTTGGTTGCATATTCATTTTCTTTCATAACCCAGCATGCTCTAGGGATGGCTTTTTATAAAAAAAAAAAAACAGGAAAAAAAACATCAGAAAAAAAACTTTGCGTCAATTGCATTTCTTTTATTGAAAAACACATTTATAGGGTTTTATTTTCACTCTTTTGTACGTTAAAATAAAAAGCTTTTTTAATTATGCAGCCTGTTCCAACTTATCTGCATAGCTACCCCCCCCCCCCCCCCCCCCCCAAAAAAAAATGTGATGAGTGAACCTAAAAATACACGTTCCGTGCTTGTACTGGTCACATGGATGGATCGGTTCAGGTTTTTAACATCCATATTTCTGTAACGTTACAAAAACAGCAAAAAAATAGTTAATGCAGAGAGAAAAGGACAACTGAGAACATAATATGGGACGAAAGTGGACAAAATCTGGGGAAAAAAAGGGTGAAAAATGATTTATACTCTGCAGCCACATGAAGTGTGAATGAGCCCCGGGGTACAGCCAGACACCCATTTACGAATTGGTTCTGTAGGAGTCAGTCTGATTTTTTTTTTGCGCTGCGGAATAAGTTGGCGCTCTACAAATAACGATTATTATTATTGCTTGTGATTTTCATGCAATTTTGATGTGATTTCCATATTTTCTCCATTTGTTTTTTATGCGCATTTGAAAAAAAACGCAATTTTTTTTTTTGTAATTTATGCTCGCCATGGTTACATGGGTTTAAAACAGATCGCATGCACGTTAGTGCAATATTTTTTTTTTTAAACACATCTACACACTTGAATGGCCAATTTTTATGCGGAAAAGCACCGTAAAATAGGAGACGCTGTGATGTTTTTTACTTGGACTGTTCCTCCATATTGATATTGCATATTCGGAATGAAATCAATGTGTTCTATTTCCGCCCAATTTTAGATCGATTTAAAAATAAATTTTTTTTAAAAATCGCCCGTGTCCGTATACTGAGAGCAGATTCACACAGAGGGGTTTTTAAAATCCGTCGGAAATCGGACGCAAATAGAACACATTGATCTGCAGTCCAAACAGTCCGAGTATAAAAACTGCGGCATATCCTGCTTTTGTGGGATTTTCTAATGAAAATTACACATTCCATTTAACAGGTATATTTAAAAAAAACAAAACAGAAAACGGATTGCATTCGCATGATGTCAGCGCAATTCGTTTTTAATGCATGCAACCATGGGGAACATGAAAGAGAAAAGAGAACCAAGAAGTGCAAAGAAGTGCAGAGCCGGAAAACTGATGGTTTTTTTTTTCCTATATAGAAAACAGATGCAAATCGCTTGTGAAAAACAGAAAAAAATAACATAAAATCTCAGAAACGCATGAAAATCACGTGACAAAAACTGGACCCAGCTGTTTGCATCGAACAATCTGGTACCCTCCTGCATACTTATCTCCCTACATACAGGACTATGGAGCTGATATGTTGGCATCTGAGTTTCAGCTCTGGAAGTGCTGCTCGAATTTTTACAGATTTGTTATTTTTGGTAACATTGAAAAAAAAAATGCTAATTAGCTGCAGACTAATTAACTGTCACCGCAGAGCGGCACTGTGCGCGCGCTGTCATCCACGTGCTCTCACCTCCTACTACACGGAAGGGGGGCAGACCGCACAAGAAGCCGCAGGATTCCACGCCACGGGGCGGAGACGCCGTCCAGCCAATCACAATGCCTTGATTTAAATATCACGTGATGCAATCTAATACTTTGAATATATTTTAGTGACGTCTGATAAAACCGCCAGCTATTGGCCAGGTCTTCTCACGGGGGCGGACTTAGCCTTTGTTCGCAGTGTCCCGCCCTCCTCCTTTGACGTCATCTGACAACTGACCAATAGTCGTAAGAATATTTGCATGCCGCGTACGCCGTTTCACTATTCGTCAAGAAGCAGCCAATGAGGATGAAAGAAGGAGGGACGGGCGTTACGTCACGTCCGGGGCCGGACACCGCCGAAATGCTGGTTAACTCTTTGAATGACGAAGGAGCAGTGACGGGATTAATGGTGGCGGCGGCGGTTATAGCGCGGACAGGAGGGGGTTAATCCTGCGGCTGTCTGCAGAGATGATTAGACGTCACTAGTGACGTCATTAGTGCAGTGTAATAATGGACCGCATTGATTTCTGTAGGGACTTTTAGTGCGCGAATGTGCTGGAAAATGATGTGGGTTGTTGTTGTTGTTGTTTTTTTGTTTTGCGTGACTGAAATGCGCAAAAATATGCGCCTTAAACGGATGGGCGTGTTTTAGTCCGTAACAATCATGGCTGCGCAACGGCACAAACCACTGATGTCAGCGATTTTGTTTTCACGCTCCCCCGTGTATTCACTGCGTGCGGGAACGAGCGCCGGTCCTTATCTTTCCACTATTTTTTTTAAATCCTGCGCTATTGTGCGGAGTTTGAACGTCCAGAGGGGAAAAAAAACCTGTCCATGTGCAGCTATGCTGCGTAGTCGCACATACAGCCGCCTGAAGCCTCCCATAAGCTGGCCTTTAGGGCCCCTTCGGACGGCCATGTTTACGTGTGTTTGGGTTTTGCATTCCTTAACGTTTTTTGCACACGTTCATTCGGACCTGCTGTATCTTTCAGTGTGTTTGCACAGAAGTGTTCCCATAGAAGTCTATGTGGGATGCGCATTCCGTGAAGAAGAGGACACGGTTGGGACCTCATTAGTTAAATAGCCTTTTAAAGCAGGGTGGGGTGAACAGACTCGGCGTGCGCCAAAAGGAGAGTCGTATGCGAGGAAAAAACGGTCTGTATTCCATCCGCAGGCGGCCATCTAACAATGCGGGCTGACCGGCGATCGAAAATACGCTGTGTAAACGGGCCCTAAGACATAGCCAAGAGTACAAGCTCGCAGCGCAGTTTAGTAGGCGGTATATATATATATAGCAGATTTTCAACTGTGGAATTGGGTACGGAAAATCTTTAGCGTATTACAGTAGAAGCAAAGAAGAAGAGACGTCAGGAAATCTGCCCCCCACCACCACCTACCCCCGCCGTGCGAAGAACAGGCAGCATAAACTGACTTATGAGCGTGTCAGATCAGCGCCAAAGTCCAGACCGTCCTTCTATTCATGTGATGTTATATACATGTGTGCCGTAGATTTTCAGCATGCATTGAACAGATGCTCCCTACTGGCTGGGGCTAAATCTGCACGCAGAGCCCCTTGCAAATCTGTGGCAGAACCCCAAGGGCAGGCTCACACGAGCGTAACGTAATAGCATATACCGCATGCGATATACATGGAGTCAATGAAAGTGCATTGATTTTCATGGATCCATTCACATTTGCGTATATTCATTGCAGATAATACATACGCAGCATGTTCTTTTTTTACCACATATTACACATGTGAGCCCGGCCTAATGGGGCGTCAACACTGGCATAGGCGTATTAAGCCTGTTAGTACCCAGTGTATTTACTGGCCAAATTCTGGTGTTGTCAAGCGTCCCTCTGCCTATCTGCAGGCTTTTTACGCGCATTAATAAGCGCATATTTTGACGCGTGTAAAATGAATGTACAAAATCATATTGATTTTGTACGTAAATATGCAGCGGATATGCCGCTTTTCTTGCGTATACACACACCCCTTGGGCTATTACGGTGTGTGATACACACCAAGATAGCATTTTTAAATCAATGGGCACTATTTACATGCGTAAAAAATATGCACATATTACGCTGCTTATATACGCTGGTGTAAAAAGAGCCCTGAGGCTGCAGATTACATGTTGGACGATGATGGGACGCAAAACATCACTATGTGAGCGCACTCCGGGCGGGGTCTTTACCATGAATTTCATCCCTTCAACTATGGGGGGGCTGCGCCAGAGAGACATCCGACACAAATTGACATCCTCTGCATGGAAAATCTGCGGCACATCCGGCCCGTGTGGACATACCCTTATAGAGAAGCCTATGGATAAGCGTAAACACAAACACCAGAGCTGGGGGGGGGGGGGACACATCGTGGAGGCAAAAAATGCACCGAAAGTGAAGAAAGAAGTCATAGAGGAAAAGATATATGGAGAAATTTACAAAGGGCTCGAGCGTAGACGTGTATAGGCTAGTGAGAAGGCGGCGCAGTCACGCGCTCTCGCGAGCATTCTACTGTACCCTTCTACACTGACAGGACCATTTACTTCAGCGCGGGATACACCCACACCGGGACGTTATCGGCTGGGCAGCCTGATTAGCTTCCAGCGTTATCGATTAACACAGCAAAATTGCGCACAAAAATAGAGTATGGCGCGTATATTTTTGCACATGCTAAAACATAACGCAGACTGTGAGGGAATCACACGCAAAATGGCCCGTCTGCAGGAGCCGTAAGCCCAGCATTCTCTGCGCTGGGCTTAGTAAGATTTCCGCCGGCGCACTAAATTCACGAAGAGGCGCGTGTCTCTCCATGGAGTAGGGCATCCCAGGCAGCGTGTCTCTCCATGGAGTAGGGCATCCCAGGCAGCTCCGTGTGCCAAGACAGAAATGTGCGGCTGGTACCGCGTGTGTGAATGAAGCCGGATCAGCGTGAGGTCAGTCATTCTCGTAGGCCTTTGCGCCCCTTCAGCTGCGGAGCGGCAGGAACCAACAGATGTTGGTCCGTACAGAATGCCAGTCCGTAATGGCAACTTCCAAACTAGTGATTACGGAAATTGCTAAAATACTCAGCAAGACATCCTGCGAATGTGACGTTGGTGCTATCTCGTCCGCACGGAGCAGACAATCCGTTGCGGCAAAACCGTCATCAGCCGGCGCTGCGACGCGGATTCCCAAGACGCAGCATGTCCATTCTTTTTTTTTTCCGTCGTGGCCTCGCTCCTCTCTATGGGAGAGCCGGCCGCAATGGAAAAAATCATTCGGTGAAGGCGCTCCAAAACCTGCAGCTAAGTGCCACGGGTTTTAAAGCTGCACTTAGCCCACGGAAAGCTCACGTTTTTTCGCTGCGGCAAAACCGCGAGATTTCTGTATATCAGTATAAGAAGAAGCTTCGGGAAGATCGCCCCCCATAGGGACCTGTCACACAGGACGGAATGTCCTGCAGAATCCAAGCCCCATAAGGATAACAATGCGATGCAGACATGTCCGTGCGGACTGATTCCGTCCCGCGTGAAGAGTCCCATACACATCTTCTAATTCATTCTCTGAGCCTGAAACCTTAGCCTGGGCGAGGGGTGTGGTCCCCTGAAGAGGTTGGCTGGTGGGTGGGCCATGCAGGGGGGTCTAATTACCATGGGATGGCTCTGACCACCTAAAGATGGCATTCTAGGAATACTGACTATTCTGGATTGTCTCAGTGTTCCTTCCGTCCCATAAATCTGGATTATATTGCTGGTTAGACTGGGAAATTAGTTGCTGCAATTAATCAACTTTTATTTTGTATCTGGGAGCTCATTGGCCGGAAAACATCAAAATGCAGCTTTACTTCAAGAGGTGCCCAGGAGTGTTCCTGCCTTCTTCTGGATGTGTCATAAATAGCTGCAGTAAGCCCTAGGCCTTACCTGGTATCCTGTCGCAGCTGGTTACTACATGGGACTGCCTGTGGTGCAATGACTGTGTGACTGCAAGCAACTCCCTTTGGTTTTGTAATGCAGTTCATATACTGTGTAATTGTTTCCAAAGCGTTGGCACCAGGAAACAAGATTTCCAGAATTGTAGAATTGTTAGCAACAATTTTGGTGATTCATTATTTAATACTTGTGTAATATAAATTTACTTGATGACCAAATATAACCGTTTGCATCAACGCTTCCAGGATCTATTTATCTATCTCCTATCTATCTATCTATCTATCTATCTATCTATCTATCTATCTATCTATCTATCTATCTATCTATCTATCTATCTATCTATCTATCTATCTATCTATCTATCTATCCATCCATCCATCCATCCATCCATCCATCCATCCATCCATCCATCTATCTATCTATCTATCTATCTATCTATCTATCTATCTATCTATCTATCTATCTATCTATCTATCTATCTATCTATCTAATATCTATCTATCGCATATCTATCTATCTCCTATCTATCTATCTATCTATCTATCTATCTATCTATCTATCTATCTATCTATCTATCTATCTATCTATCTATCTATCTCATGTCTATCTCATATCTATCTATCTATATTATCTAAATATATTATAGTTATCTAATATCTATCTATCTCATATCTATCTATCTCATATCTATCTATCTATCTCATGTCTATCTCATATCTATCTATCTATCTATCTATATTATCTAAATATATTATAGTTATCTAATATCTATCTTAATATCTATCTATATATCATCTATTTACTCTCACTCTCTATGTATTCTCTCTCTGTTCTATTTATCTATCCATCTATCTAAATATATTCTAGTTATCTAATATTTATATTTATATCTATCTAGCTAATATCTATTTTAATATCTATCTATAGATCATCTATCTACTCTCACTCTCTGTGTTCTCTCTCTTTTCTCATATCTATATTCTAGTTATCTATCTATTTGTCATCTATCAATATTTCCTATCTAAATATATTCTAGTTATCAGTTATCTAATATCTATCTATGATCTATCTTTTTCATATCTGTCTATCTCTATCTAATATCTCATAGCTATCTATTGATCTCATATCTATCTATCTCATATCTGTCTGTCATATTTATCTGTCTATTACATGAGATGATAATTAAATATACATTTCCTTAGTTACATG